>CM064503.1:18065012-18452512 GCA_032716605.1 Paralithodes platypus
ATCCCAAAAAACCAGGTTATTGCGTGCTCGCGCGCACGCACGTGGACTTTGAGAGTTTTCAACCATCGGCACGGGTGCGTGGGATACGTACACAGTTCCCATACAAATCTGAGCCCTCTTGAGTGGCTACACCTGAGGTCACGGTCGGCGCAATTGGGGCGACGCGCCAGGCGCGTCTCTGGGGCTGTGCGTTACATACATCGCCGACGCGTCAGGCGCGTCGCTGGGGCTGTACGGGTTAATGTGCGTACGTGTGAGCAGGCGTGTAGCCTGCTCCCCATGCATATAGGCTACATACATACACACAAACTGTACAGTGCCTATATAGGCCTAGTGTGTACATAAATCTACAAATACTGTATATGCATGTGTGTGTCCTAGCCTCAAAACCTTTGGAACATGGAGATGAGACTTTGTTGGGGTACTCACGGGGTCCTATGCTATGAGAAAGAAATAAACTCTATAGGCTGTGTATAAATGCCACACAATGAAAATTCAGCCCATTTATACAAACGAAGTAGAACATAAAAGTAACAACAATAATTAGGACAGAAAAGTTACATAGCAAAGGAGTGTGCTACAAATCCCAAACAATTCAAAGATAATATCAATAATAATAGGCAAATTAAAACCGGAATAGGACAGTTAGTTAAAGGTGAGCAAATAGTAACGAGATACAAAAACATTGCAACTTTGCTTAATTAATATTTGTGTTCCGTATATACACAAAAACATTCTGAATTACTGATCTACTGGTACAGGATATACAGTTCAGTAACCGGGCTTAATTTCTACATGATCAACAATAAAATATGACCCCCGTTGTTTGGTAATTAGGGTGACAAACTTGTCAGCCTACCTGTACAGTGTTGTGTAGGGACGGAGTGGAGTGTGAAAGGTCAAAGGGAGTATAGGACAAATTTAGATATTTGCAATATTTTGGTATGTTAACCACTCCAGGGGCATAAAGAAAACTTTGTAAATGTGACAACTGATAATAAGTGGCATAGTCCTAGTCATGGGAATGGTTTTTTCTTTTTCTTTTCGAGTGAGCACGCCCTTTGTTTTCCACGACCCGCCGTTGTACCGATAATACCTCATAGTACTGTATATCAATAAGAGGGAAAGGATATATAGGATCATAGAATGACAGAAGAAACGGTGGGAATTTTAATGTAAGTAGTAGTATCCGACTGTACAGCCACTTTTAAAAGCTCGTGGAGCAGATCCTCCACCCCACCCCAATGGTTATCAGTATTATGAGTAGGCTACCGGTATATGGGTCGACTTTTGCATGGAACTAGCTTCTCAAATCTCAATAAATAGTATATATATATTTATGTTGATGTATACTGTACAGATAGCTTTTCATAAATTTGTTTTCAGAGATATGCTTCCATAATTATAAATAGGCGAGGTCCACGAATTTTTAAGTGACTAATTTTATCTCTCCCACTCCCAGCATCCCTCGCCTTCCCCTCTCGTGCGCTATGCAACATATTCCCCTTCTATATATTATTAGTCACCAGCATGAACGGCACCAAAATGTCGTCCACAGAAAGAGGTGGCCGTTCTCGTAACCCCCAGGATCTCTCTGTGGGGGGGGGGGGGGGGGGGCAACGAGGGGACAATACGGTTCAATAGAGCAATCACGGGAGACAGTAGTAACGAGGAAATGAACAATATTGGCCGTCCTGGTTAACAAGAGGGTTCCTGTCCGAGGGTCTTGTCAGTGGAGATGTACAGTCGCGCTAATAAGTGATGATTCGGCACCAAATATGTTTAGATCAAGAATTGGTATCAGCAATATCTAAGCTACATTTGTTCATGTCTAGTTAAATATACAAACATGTTCCGACAATTAGCCACCATATTCAACATCTGACAGACATTAATATAGCACAGAGCAAGCCAAACGTAATGACAGCTCTGCAACATGACTTATTAGCGCGACCGTACGGTTGGCCAAATAAGTCATGTCTCCGCTGTCATTAAGCATTAAGTTTTGCTCGTTGTGTGCTTTATTAATGTCCGTCATATGCTGAATAGGGTGTGTAAATATAGGAACGGGTTTGTAAGCTATATCTCACTCGAAACTATGAATTAATGCTTAGATAGTGCTACCAATTATTAACGTACTGGAAATATACTTGGTGCCGCGACAATCGAAATCACTTATTTGGGCAACTGTACACTCTAAATCAGTTTTTCGAAGCCATCTTGAACGGAGTCGAATCCTCTCAAAACTTGTTTAGGCCTACCTAATATTTACAATTCGAAGGTTAATTTGGACAATATAAAGATGTAATTAAATTCATACATCGATTTTATCGTGGCCTACAGGTTCCTTATACCATGTATTTCATTCCTATGTGTCTAAATGCGCGTAAAAATGTATTACTGATCCTGAAAAAAACAAAATATCCCCTATATCGCCAGATAAGAGGCGGGTGGCTTTGTTTACATCCGCCGCGAAGAAGAAGCGTTGGGGAAAATTTGGTTTTTGCCCCCTACTGTTTAAATATATGACGATTTCAATAAATCTTGGGGGGGGGGGTTTGCCCCCCCCCCCCCCCCTCTACATATTTTGTATCCAACGGCAAACGGTTATGGCCAAATAGTTATTTTTCGCGAGTGAAGGGACGTGTTTTTAGATTGTTGTTTAATGGGTAATTGGGTAAATATGCATTTACGCCTATTTTCACACATCAAAACACCCTTACACAACTCTAAACTAGATAAAAACAATCGAAACGATTTTTTAGCAATTTAATTACATCATCTTTAAATTGACCGTTAATTTTACAGTTCGCGAGTTCATATTAAGCCCGGATTTATGTCGTTGCAAGTACAGTTACGGTAAATCTACAGTTATACTACCCCTCCCCCCACTCCCCCTTCAAAACACTCCTTTTATCGTGTTTTTGGATGGTTCAGCAGACCCGAAAACCGAAAAAAAAAAATATATATAAAAATTTATCACCAACCAGATAAGTTTTTCAGGTAATTTGTTGTTTTTTATTTGATATACAGTACAGTGTTTTTTAATACCGAGGACCGTCGCATTTTAGTATTTTTAACATTACCCTAACCTAACCGAAAACTATCCTGTTTCGCCGACGGTCTAATCCCAGCTCACGTTCCCTGTTTATGGGTGCGCGACGGTCTAAACCCAGGTCACGTTCCCAGTTATGGCTTCGCGAAGGTTTGTAATACTTCAATGTATCTATTTCAAGTCAAGATAATTATAGCGAATAGACTCTCAGCGTTATTATACATAATTTATTAGGGAAAGTGACGCTCTATGGAATCCTTATAATATACTCACAGATTCCGTTGTGGTAGAATAGTTTTGATAAGTTTTGTAAATCGATTTTGTCGATATAAATAGTCCCGCAATCTTGAGAGCTCTGCTACGGACGTGTTCATGTTTACAAAAAGTGTTCGAAATGGAGTACACTCGCTACGGTAAAGTGTTATGTTCTACAAAGATGTTATTGTATGTCTAATATATGAACCCACAGTAGCTGGCATGCAACTTGCAAGGGCTAGTGTTGTATCCCACGTACTGGGTCTAGGGCACTCTAGGGTTAGGTTAGGTTAGGTTAATATACTAGGTCTCTGAAACAAGATTCGTAGTTGCAGTAGTATTTACATAAAAACTATAGTTAACTATCAAAACTATTCTTCCACAGTGGAATCTATGCGAGTATATTATAAGGATTCCATAGAGCTTCACTTTCCCTAATAAATTATGTATAATAACGCTGCGAGTCTTTTCAAAAAAATTACCCAAGTCAAATATACATTTCCGCGCATCATCAAACCATACGAAGTCTACTACTAATAATATTAACCCATTAGTACCAACAGAATAGCGACAAAATAGGGGTAGTATAACTGTAGATTTATCCAATTTTCGGACAAACTGGATTCTAGGTCACGTACAAAGGAGTACAAAGGAAATCAAGCAACAACAGATCTAGTGACCCTTCTAGGTTGCTTGTCCTCCAAAACACTGAGGATCAAGTGTCCAAACAGTGGTTTAGAGTGGGTAAGGAAACATTGGAAAGGGAACTACTGCCCTGCCACTAACGTGGCAGGACTAGGAAGTTAGTAGGGGACATATGGGTTAGTAACTGAGGGGAGGATAAAGTTATTCATTTACAAACGCAGTCAGTCGCGGGTTTGATGCGAGATATTTGTCTAGGCGGAATTTAAATGAATCAACGGTGCTGCAGTCTATAACGTCTCGGGGAAGCCCATTCCACAAGTTGACAACTCGATTGAAGAAGAAATTCTTAGATTCGTGCGAGTTAAAAGATTTACCAATAATTTTGCAACCGTTTCCCCGCGTGTAATTAGATTGGTCGATAGTGAAGTACTTACTACAGTTCATATTGTCGATGCCTTTGATGATTTTGAACACTTGAATTAAGTCGTATGGGATATAATGTTCTAAATGTATACAATAGCTTTGTATTAGAGTATTAGTCACCACAATGTATGTCTTTACCGCTGCATATTAAATTATTGTTCCTTAAACTTTGTGGGTTAAATGAGGGTGATGGCGGCCATCTTGGATAAGCTGAGAACGAACATTTTTCATTTTTTTACAGTAGTTTTAGTATTTTGTCATATTCTATATCAATACTAACCCTGCGGGGGTCTGGGGGCGGCAGCCCCCAGGTTAGGTTAGGTAGTTAGGTTAGGGTAATGACAAAATATGGTTTTAGGGGGCATGTTTTAATATTGCAAAATAATGGGTAAATATGAATTTCCAGAAGGAAAAACTGAAAATATTAAGGAAACTACCCACCAATTATTTTCATTATTTTTTTTTTTAGTTTTAGTTTATTTGCATCAATATCTAGTGATTGACATTAGTTTCAACCTCCGCAAAAATCGTTTTCCCCTTTATCCAACGATCTTAAGACACGGCGCCCGATAGTGGGGAGGGCTATGAAGATCAGGGAAAATGTGGGGTTAAAGACATAAAAAGGCGATATAATGGCTTTTATGATGAAAGTTGGCTCGGATTTTGTTGTTTTTCAACTTGAGAACACCCCAAAATGAAAAAACCCGAGCCAAGTTTTGGCAAAAGTTGGCTGGAATTTTAAGATTTTTCAGCTTCATAAAAGTCAGAAAGTGGCAAAAAAAAGTTGGCTCAGGTTTTCTTGTTTTTCAACTTAAGAAACTCAAAATGAAAACAAAAAAATAAAGTTTTGGCAAAAGTTGTTGGATGGTACATGGGATAGAAAATGAACTTACCCAGTAAGCTCATTATCCATTATCCAACAATTAAGCAACATTAAAGATTTTAGCCTAACCTACCAACCTTACCTAACCTAACCTAGTATTATGGGTGGGGGCTGCCGCCCCCACACCCCCGCTGGTTGGATAGTACATTGGATAGAAAATTAGGTAAATTCCTAGTGTTAATTAGACTGAAAGGCAGGGAGAAAGAGGTCCGCCGAGTCGTGTTGTGTGCCATCTATGGGGAGATAACCCCTGGACAAATATCGTTACAAGTTCTAAGTTCTGTATCTCCCTTAATAGAATTTTTCGAAGGTTGACACTTATTTTAACATGGAGTATAGGTTATATTACATCCTAAATTAAATTTAAAATATCTGTGAAAATTCTTGGGTTGTTTATATAATAGAAGTTACTGTGAGACACGTAATATGTTGAAGGGGGAGCTCTGCCCCCTCTAAACACCAGTCACTTATGTCATCATAATCTGTCGTACTTCATAGGGGGTCCAATTAAGGAGAAAGTTAATTAACAGACGAAATTAGGCCGCAAACTACAATAACATAGCGGGCCGCCGTTTATGAGAAATTTTACACATAATTTTCAATGTTAATTTTCTCCCTTAATAGATTTTTCCAAATTATCAAACTTACATAAAGATGAAGTACAGTTTATAGGGATTCCAACATGCATTTCAAAATTGTCATGAAAATTGGTGGGTGGTTTGCTTAATATATACCGGAAAAACACCTTAAAACACCCTAATCAATGAAGAAACTGATGAGAAAAAGGATTATAATACAAAAACACGTACGTGACCTAAAATCCAATTTGACCCAATTTTCTATACATCAACTACAAAACGATATTTACTAATTAACAAATAGAAAGTTCCATCCAAAATTCAATCCAGAATTCCAGATAGTTGTACTGTACTTGCGTAAAGAAGAATGGGTATTCTGCAGAACAACTACTCCTCGATTACGGGATTCCTGTCTCATGGAATTATTTTTGGTAAATTGATACGGTGTGACAGTCACGAGTTTTAGAATGTGTGTGTTTTTTTTCTTTGCATTTTTTCTTTGATATACAGTGTTGTTTTACCTAACTAAGAAACCTAACCTAAAAGTAATACGTGGATAGAAACTAACCTAAAATGTACTCAATTACCAAAGCAGCACTGGATCGCGCAACTGTAAGGTCCCCCGAATAAGGTAAGAGGGAAAAAAAAAAAATTATAAAGCAGAAATCCCGTAAAACAGGACTGGTCATTATGCAGACAAGACTGTGTTTTACCCTATATCTCCCTTATAATACATTTGCGACGGGAAGGACATATATAGGACTGAAGACTATTATATAACATACCTATAGGCTACACAAACATCGATGGGGCTTGTAACTGTCAAACCGTAAAATTTTACCTTATTTTTTTTTCACTCTTACTTTACTCAGGGGGCCTTAGTGATGTGCGGATAAGGGCTACTTTTCTTATTTTTTCAATTTGATTTTCACTCCCCTATAACAATATCAGTTATTTTTGTACTGCCAGTCCAGGACACTATGTATACATTCTAGGCTCCTCCCCGATGTTTAGTAGCCAATCGGAGTGGAGCTTCACCTACAAAAAGTCAGTAAATTTGTATTGGTACTTTCCTGTTATCGACAGCCAAAGCTGAGGTTAATATACAGGAGACGCAACAATGTGTTTTTCAGGTATTTTTTTTTGGTATTTTGATTTTGTTTTTGGTGTTTTAGTCGTATCTAGTGATGAAATTGAATGGGAATTAAGCATTTACCCATTATCCATCAATCTAAAGATACGCCCCCCGATAGTGGGGAGGGCTATGAAGATCAGGGAAATTGAGGGGTAAAAAGCGTATAGAACACTATAATACACATTTGTAACCCAAATTTGGCTCGGGTTTGTTCAATTTCCAGACCCATAAAACCCAATTTTTTGAAAACCCGAGCCAAGTTTTGACGAAACTTGGCTCGGATTTAACAAATGTAAAAATGAAAAAAAACACAGTAACCTTGGTAAAATATTGGCTCGGGTTTTGTCAATTTCCAGACCCATAAAACCCGACTTTTTGAAAACCCGAGCCAAGTTTTGACGAAACTTGGCTCGGATTTAACTAATTTAAAAATGAAAATAACACAGTAACCTTATTAACATGTTGGCTCGGGTTTTGTAAATTTCCATACCCATATAACCCGACATTTAGAAAACACGAGCCAAGTTTTGACGAAACTTGGCTCGGATTTTACTAATGTTCATGTTAAAATTACACAGTAACCCTAATAAAATCTTTGTTTGGGTTTTCATAAGGTTAACATTAGCCTAACCTAACGAAGTAAGAATGGGGTTAACATTAGCCTAACCTAACAACCTTACCTAACCTAACCTAGTAAGAATGGGGTTTATATTAGCCTAACCTAACAACCTTACCTAACCTAGTAAGAATGGGGTTAACATTAGCCTAACCTAACAACCTTACCTAACCTAACCTAGTAAGAATGGGGTTAACATTAGCCTAACCTAACAACCTTACCTAACCTAACCTAGTAAGAATGGGGTTAACATTAGCCTAACCTAACCTAGTAAGAATGGGGTTAACATTAGCCTAACCTAACAACCTTACCTAACCTAGTATTATTGGTGGGGGCTGCCGCCCCCACACCCCCGCTGGTTGGGTACTGGCTGAAAAACTTATTGTTTTACAGTAGGCCTATGTATTTTATTTTATTTTTGTTCTCCCTTCTAGGCTAATACATTTCAGCTCTTAATGACATATATAGCAATGATGTATAGCCTATGCTCTACCGGACCTATTAGGCCTAAAAAGATCGATGGGCTAACTGTCGGTCCAAAACATCAGTATAACCAACTAGCCCTTGCATGCCAGTTTAATCCTATGCGAAAAAATCTGTTACTTTATGTTACTTTGCGATCACCCATTAAGATTCCCGAGCTAGCTGTGGTCCGGCTCCTTTATGTTGTCCCAACCAACCAACTAACCTTAATGAACAGAGGAGGTACTGGGCTGCCTGGCTGGCCGCTGGAGGCTCGATCACCACTTATCTAAGCATCTTGGTCAACAGCTGGTGGAGGGCGGGTGCCCAACCCCGAAAAGGGTTGAAATAGGGGAGCTATCCCCCCGCCAAAGGCGGCTTTCTAGGGCCTTTCCTAGCAGATGCTGAGAGGATTGGGTTCTAGTCATGTGGTGATGGGCTGGTCTATCAGAGTGAGAACTGAGCAATCTCTGCCATACCCATAGCCTACTCTGACTGTTCCTTTTACTTATATATTTTCTAGATCTCAAGTGACGGCGTCTCTTCCGTGGATTGACCTCCCAATCTACCAAGATTGGAAACCAAAGCGTCACATTTTTCCCTTGCCCCTCAACTTTCTCTTCATAATTGCTGAGGGGCACAGGGCCCTGGGAGGGGCTTTGGTTTCCCGGGCGTTTCCGCACCCTCCTCAGCTCCCCGCCATGGAGTGGCTTCGGTCACCCAGGCTTTATTGTGGTCAGCGGGGAGGGTTCTGTGGGGGCGCTCGGTTATGGCCTTGGCCTTGCTCGGGGCCTTGGGGCTGTTCGGCCAGGCAGCTTGGGGAACAACAACAACAACAACAACAGCTGGTGGATTTTTGTTTCGAATTTTTCCATGTAAAACAAGTGTATGTGCATTTCAAAACCAGCTGTCCTTGTCAGCTGTATTTGAACACTGGTTATTGCACTTTGGACAGTTTACACTTATTGGAAGGCGAAAAGGTCTTAAGCAGCCTCAGTGTTTTTAACACCTTACGAGCGGCCTATGCGGTTTATTTATGTGTACCGCACAGCGGGGTGTTTTTAGCCAAAATAGGGCTGTTTACGTGATCATTTTCATGCCTAAATAAGACCCAGAACGTAAAACAAGTACCTATCCCTGAAAGGGCATAAACAGAGCTTTCGAATGACACCATAACGATCCTTGTATGATGGATAGTTTTCTTGCAATAACCGTGCAACGCGAGTGCAAAAAGCAGGTAATTCGGTACTTTCAGTACATAATTGAGTATGTAGCGAGTGAGAGAGGGAGGAGGGAGCTGAGATTTGTGTCAGTAGGTTCGCCGCGGTGGTCTGGAGCAGTCATACGCTCGCTAGTCTCCTGCCACCACATGTCTCTCTCTCTCAGCCACATTACGTGCTGAAATTGCCACTCGAGTTATGTCGAGCGCCGCCACATAGTCCAGCTTTATTTAACTCGACTTATGTTGCTCGCCGCTAAATAAGGGTTAAAGACGGTGGAAAAAGCTTTGATCGGCTCACACCCTCTACACAAGCTGGCCAGAGTCAAACTGACAGCTTATATCCTGGGCCACCTGTTTTCCAAATCATGGCATCACCTGATTGGTCGATAGACATCACGTGTCAGTGAACTCGAGTACTCTTGGCATGAATTAGGTAGGGTGATTACTTTGGCTACGACGCCACCAGTATAGTTCATTGCATTCGCCACCAGATGTCTCAGTTGTTGACTGACAGTCACCCAAAAGAAGTCTCCCAGATGAAGACGAAAAAGAAGAAGTGTAAACAAACCCTTAAAACGTAAATATCCATATAATATGTGTTATGTTAGTTTCCCGGGAATGACACCTACATCAACAATTTGGAGAAAAATCACTTAATCACATGCTATTGAGCTTAATTTTTTACCAATATTGTAGCGCCTCCTGTATATTGACCAAAGCTGAAGATGGCAGAGTAAACACCATAGATTTTATCCCATCTATTTTTGTATAGTGTTAATACCCAATTAGCGTGGCCCCCACCCATAATACTAGGATAGGTTAGGTAAGGTTGTTAGGTTAGGCTAATGTCTTTTTATAGTTTACTAAATCGAGTAAACTCTTAGATTGTTTGGGTATCTGAATTTCAATTAACAATGCAAATGCTAATAAAAAGTGCTTTCTGCACTTTCTAACAATAAAATACACACTTACAAAGCATTAAAATACATAAATAAAATAAATGAAACTTAAAATAACAGGAGTTGTAGTTATGCAGAATTACCCTATGCGTTGAAATGGGTAAAAACGCATTTTCAGAAGGAAAAACACATTAAAACACACTAATCAATGAAGGAACTGACTAGAAAAGGATTAGGCCTATATGTATTTGCTCTAGGCCTAATGTCCCAAAGCAAGAAAGGAGACCGGAAGATGTAGGTGGTGAGGAAGGGAACTGCAGTAGAGCTAGGCTATCAGATCAGATGAAGGTATTGAGGGATAAGCCTTTACAAGTTCAACGGCACCTCGTACCTACATTCTACTTTTCCTATTTTTCTGAAGAGTGTAGAGAGGGGAGAAGGGGTGTTGGAAAGAGAGAGAAAGCTGTTAGAGTGGCTATGAGAGAGTGAATCGGAGACTCGACATACGCCTACTACGGTTACGAGTAGAACGATTTTTGTCGAAAGAATAGGGACGAACAATACAATCATACAAAAGAGACTCCATCAAACTTACCACAGATTGGCATTTTCAGGATTCATCTGTCAATATAGCCTACTCAGGCACATTCCCCAATTGAATCTCCATTTATTTTATTTTTAGCTAGGGTGGCATTTTCATCATACAGTAATTCCCCAGCCGATTATTAACTACGGTAATCATCAAATTTGTTTCTAGAAGCGATTTGAGGGCTGGGGCAAATGAGTGAAGACATTATTACGCCTTCTCACTCAGTCACCCCACTATAGGCTACTATAATACTCTTCCCGACCGTGATTTACTGTATATCCATAGTAGGCCTATTTCCGAGGCCTCTGTGGATGGTAAAATCAAGGAGAGTCATACCGAGCTTGGTCGTGAAATCCATTATTATCCATACGACGGAGTTACCAACTGCCGACTTGGGAGTTTCGTTCTATAAGGAAGTTAGAGCTGTAGACAACGATAGTTAACATAATTTACAGGTAACACAGTCGCAGTATATATATAGCCTAAATACATAAAACTCATTTCAACTGTTCAACATACCATTTATCCATCAGAAACTTCCATTATTATTGCGTTTCTGTTTAATATTGATGTTCACGGCTCCAACTTCCTTATAGCCTGAAACTCACAAGTGATCAATTGCTAGAGTTTGTTTCGACAGAATACGGCCCTAAATGTAATAGGTAGCCTAATGGAGCCAAATACTCAAAACATGCTACGGCGCTTTATCTCCTGCTGACCGTCGTATCCTAGCCTATATTCTGACAACACAACCGGGGCCGGGTATTATAAGTTATAGTTTAGTTTACTTGAATTTGAGAATTTTACGAGGTCGTGAGCGAGGGATACGCTATTAATTCACGGATGTGTTATCTCTCTGATCTTCAATATAATCAGATCATCATTATAGTAAGATATGCTTATAATGCTTAGCTCACGTGACGAACATTATGTAATTTTATGTAAGGACAATCTGACAGACCATGCTAGATCAAAATTTAATACTAGAAGCGCATGCACTTCCCTGCAATGAAAATTAGAGCATGACACTATAACTCACCCACTGCTAGACGCTAGGACAACGGCAGCAATCGCCAACGAGAGATATACACTGCCTGGTGGCGCCATGACGATCACAGCACGCACTGAAAAACACCCTCACTCTACCAACACCGGCACTCTACTGAGCTTTAATACACGGTACACCGAGGCATCATGCATCATGAATGTGACGTAAGCAATCCTGACTCCACCCCCCTCCTTTCCTCCATCGTGTGTTTTTCCATACACTCTCTCTGGTTTTTCTTCTTCTCTTGGGTTTTCCATGGACTAATAGGATGAAAGAGAAAGAGAAGAGTGATGGAAGAGCGATGTATGTGTAGTTTTTTTTATAAGCTCTCTCCCTTATTGATATATATAGGCCTACACTAGCTGTAAGTTAAGGAGAAATGGGTCGTTTTTCAAGATCCCCTTCTCCCTCATGTTAAGCCCCATTAGTTTTCAGATTGTAAGATGTTTTCCCCATTAGTTTGTCGATTTCAAGACCTTTCGCCCGATTTCCTTATCAATATTAATTAAGACCTTTCGTGCTAATTAGGTGGCGATTTGTTTCCCTGGCGAACGATAGTGAGCCTGTAATTTTGGAAGAACCGGCCTTCGGCCAGGGCAGTTTTCTACCGAAATTTTTACAAATTAATCTAGAAGGGGGATCTAATGGATGCTTTTTAAGTTTGATGGAGGTCTAAGGAGGAAACAAAAAACAAAATAATGAAAAAAAAAATTACCAAAAAGTGAACCATCCCCCCTAACCCTTTCAGCACGATGACGTAATGTTCGTCTTATTCTGGTTACCATTAAACGATTTACTTTAGCATATTATAATCTACCTCTAGGTCTCAAAGGGGTAATTGCTATCTCAATAAACCAACTGATTAAAATAGGCCCTAAATAAATGGCATATCGTCTGTCTAATACGCTAATCCAATCATTATAGGAAGGTCCCTGTAATTAAAAAGGGGCTAGAGCAAATGGGCTGTAAATTTCCACACCGTTTCCCTGGTTTTACATGGTAGCAATATTACCTCGATTACTTCAGTTATTTTTGGCCTAGTTATAATGAATCGACTATAGCTCATAATTAATTGAGAAAAGGGCGTCACCGTACTGAAGTGGTTAACCCTTTCTGTACCAGCGACGTCTGTTGTATTTTATTCTAGCTACATTCAGACGACTTTTTGCAGTTTAAAAAGGATCAGAGGTTGTAAAAAGGGTCAAGTGAGATAGTTCGAAGCCTGTTAATTGCTGGAGGCCCTATTTAAACTTCACAAAATCGTCTAATAATAGCCAGAATAAAGTTTAAGGCACGTCACCGGTACATAAGGGGTTAATCACCACCATGTTCCTATACCTACCTATTGTTTAGAACAGTTACTCGTGAATAGTCTATGACCTTATTAATTTTTTCCTCATGCAAATATACATACCGGGCCAATGGGTTCATTTTTCTAGCACTTTGTATATTAGATAGTGGATATGGTTTTATATGTGACGCATATAGACTTGTAATAATAATAATGATATATACTTTTTTTGTCTATATTCCAACTACTCCCTCTCGGGCATAGGCTGAGAGCCTGCACACTCAACCCCTGAACAGTGGTGATGGGCTAGTCTATCAGAGTGAGA
Organism: Paralithodes platypus; assembly: GCA_032716605.1. NCBI lineage: Eukaryota > Metazoa > Arthropoda > Malacostraca > Decapoda > Lithodidae > Paralithodes > Paralithodes platypus. The sequence continues at coordinate 18,078,439 of CM064503.1, forward strand.
ACTGAGCGATCTCTGCCATACCCATAGCTTACTCTGACTGTTCCTTTTACTTATATATTTTCTAGATCTCAAGTGACGGCATCTCTTCCGTGGATTGACCTCCCAATCTACCAAGATTGAAAGCCAAAGCGTCACATTTTTCCTTTGCCCCTCAACTTTCTCTTCATAATTGCTGAGGGGCACAGGGCCCTGGGTGGGGCTTTGGTTTCCCGGGCGTTTCCGCACCCTCCTCAGCTCCCCGCCATGGAGTGGCTTCGGTCACCCGGCTTTATTGTGGTCGGCGGGGAGGGTTCTGTGGGAGCGCTCGGTTGTGGCCTTGGCCTTGCTCGGGGACTTGGGGCTGTTCGGCCAGGCAGCTTGGGGAACAACAACAACAACAACAACCCCTGAACACGGTGAGGCCCGTGAGGTCTTGTTCCAGTCTAGAGAGTGAGACATGCGAAGCACCCCGGCGCGAAGCAACTCCATCTCTGAAGCTGCTCCGCCTCTGCGCTTCACAGTCTCATTCCCCAGACTTGGACCCTCACTCTCAGAACGCCACCTATGTCTCATTCCCCAGACTTGGACCCTCACTCTCAGAACGCCACCTATTGAGCAATTAACTCACTAGGCATTGCCCCCTGTAGCATATTTTGAATATGGGAATATTCATGCAATGCTATTTAATCAGGGAACAATGAGGGATTTTTTTGGCATTTCGGCGTGCTGTGGTAATGCACTGAAACTAGATACAGCACAAATTCCATCCCAATAATATCTTCCCATTGACATATTGGGATTCGAACCCGGGTCCATTGGATTACCAGTCCAGTGGCAAGACCACTCTGCCACACCTCCCCTAAGTGTTCCTTAATAACAATATATATATATATATATATATATATATATATATATATATATATATATATATATATATATATATATATATATATACTGTATACTGTATATATTGTTATTAAGGAACACCCCGTTCTTAACATTAATCCTTCATTACAAACCCCAATGCACTAGACTAGACTAGTGAAAGCATATCATCCTCCCGGGATTCGAACTCGGGACACCACACCCAGAACATAAACATCTAATCCATTACACCACCAACACAGTTATAGGTTAAGTACACGATCACGATTAATATCCATTTTCGAATTCTGGATATTTATCTAATCATGTACTTAGACCCAACTGCATTATAGATAACGTAATGTTTTAGTGAGAGGGAAGAACAATGAATGGGACCAAGATCACTAGGACAGGCCTCGCTAGACATTAGTTCCTGAACCTATAGACATTAAGGAACACACCGTTCTTAACATTAACCCATTAACCCATCAGCTGATAGAGTCTGGCATCAATCCTTATTGTCGAAGATGTCACACTACGGCCTTGCATCATTAGTTCCACTAATTTCTTCTTATCTTCATAACAGAAAAATACGTGTAATGGTAGATGGCCTTTATTCTCAATTTCACTCAATAAATGCTGGTGTTCCCCAGGGATCAGTTTTGGCCCCAACTCTGTTCCTCATTCATATCAATGATCTCATATCTACCACTCATAATCCAATACATTCCTACGCAGATGACTCAACACTCCACAGTTCCTTCACATTTACCAATTCTTTCACCCAACCCGATCTTATAAATTCAAAAATAAACACTGCAATTTCTCTGAACCGGGACCTTTCTAGAATTAATGAATGGGGACAAGAGAATCTAGTTTCCTTTAATGCACAGAAAACCAAGTACATTCAATTTTCTAACCGACAGAATCTCACTGACTCCCATATATTTTTTAATGATGTAAATATTCCCACTTCCCCTAGTATTGACATTCTCGGTGTAACATTAACTACTAACTTGAGCTGGACACATTATGTTAGAAGCATTGCTAAGAATGCCTCTAAAAAACTGGGACTCCTGTACAGAGTTCGAGAATTCTTCACTGACGAGCAGTTGGCCGTAATATATAAAAGTCATGTGCGCTCTCAGATGGATTACTGTTCACCTCTGTGGGGTGGAAGTGGAGTGGTTGCATTGAGGCAGTTGGACAAAATTCAAAATAAAGCTATTAGATTAATCAATAACCCTGCAATCACACAGGACCTTCCTACATTAGCCATACGAAGAAACGTTGCATCCCTTGCATTATTCTACAGATATTTTCACAGCAATTGTTCCGAGGAACTTGCTTCAATTGTGCCGCCTCTCCACATCTTTCCCCGTAGAACTAGGGCAGCTGAGAGCGCCCATGAATTTACACTTTCTCCTCCACAATGCAGAACTTCTGCTTATCAGAATTCATTTATCCCCAGAGCTACTACTCTTTGGAATTCACTTCCCTCGAATTGCTTTCCACAAACTTACAATCAACAAATGTTTAAATCCAGTTGTTACAAACATTTTATGAATGGAGGATGCCTTTAGGCACATGGACCTTTTTGTTTTATCTGTGTTTTTCCTTCCTCCGTTCATTGTCTCTTAAAAAAAAAAAAAAAAAAAAAAAAACCCCGATGCACTAGTAAAAGCTTATCCCTCAATACCTTCACCTTCTAATGAAAGCATATTATCCTCCCGGAATTCGAACTCGGGACACCACACCCAGAATATAAGCTAATCCGTTACACCACCAACACAGTTAAAGGTTATGTACACGATCATGATTAATATCCATTTTCGAATTCTGGATATTAATCTAATCGTGTACTTAGACCCAACTGCATTATGGATAACGTAATGTTTTAGTGAGAGGGAAGAACAATGAATGGGACCAACATTTGTAATGGGTTTATCTGGCTTATTTCGTAGGTCCAATCTTGACTGGGCAAAACAAAACTCATACACAAACACACATACAAACATACAGGGGTTAAGTACAACACAGAAGGACATTTATCATTATTGTATTCAATTAAGGTTACAAATACTGAATGGCTTATTCGGCTAGTTAGTTGTACACACGTGAGTAACATTTAGACAATATACATAATTTGGAAATAAATAACCCATCAATGGCACGTTAAGACTGAGTTTTCTCTTTTAAACAATAGGCCTAAATAATACAAATACAATAGACAAAATGCACTGTTAGGTTTCTCAATTCTTAGAATTCATCATAGAACATATATCAGTTATAAAAGCGCACTCGGGGAGTCTTAGTACACAACACTAAATAGATCATAAAAAGCTCGCCCAGAACAAAGTTAGCATGAGTTTATATGTAGTACAAGAGATCACTTGTACAGCACCTTTATCATAGTTTGCACAGGATAAGAATGGTGTCACTTTGGTTGAATATATGTGTCGATTTAATGGGTGTGTATGGTTGCGAAGACAAAATATTACCATAGGCAATTTCTAATGAGTTGTCTACAAAATATTTGACTTGCACATCGACAGAAACTGTGTATTGTATCCTCATTAATGGAGGCCTATCAAATGAGAAGGGAGGTCTGTTGTACAGCCTTCAACTAGCTAATTCTTCGTTCTCGAAATCGTGGCCCAACATCTACTGGTCTGCATCTGGCTCGTCCCTGTAGTGGCTCAACGGCAGGTTTGGTAGTGGTCCTCCGCTGACGTCTTCCGGCTGGTCTCGACACACTCAAAGCTTATGCCGGAGCAGTCTTAAGGAGAAATGCACTGACCAGTGTACTGGCAGCTCTATTTAACACCACCTCAGGTTCCAAACAACCGAAACTACCCGTGAAGGTAGAACAGTTTGTGGTCTGCGCCTGCTATAGGGTTTTGACGCCCTTCAGGTACCAGTTCCACGGGTTGAGCCAAGCTCACCTAATTGTTACATCCAAATGATGGGTCTAGTTCCCACCACTTGGCTTACACAACCAGTGTGTACCGCTTTGTTATAGCAGGCAGGCCTGTATAACAGAGAAGGTTGATAATCTCTAATACAGGTTAGATATTACCTGGACTCCTTGATATCCAGAAATAGGTCAGGAGGGCCAGAGAACTTACTAGGCGACACGGACCAGTGTACTGGCAACCTAGCAATTTCCCTGCTTGAGTCGAAGTGTTTCTGTTGTTGCTGTTGTTCCCTAAGCTGCCTGGCCGAACAGCCCCGTGAGTCGAAGTGTTGCACAGACCAGTGTACTGGGAACAAGCCTCTACCCAAGGCTGGAAACTAACCAACTGCACAGACCAGTGTACTGGCAGCAGGTTAAAAACCACATCTGAGCACTAACAAACTGCACTGACCAGTGTACTCACATCTTTCGTTACTTCACAGTTCTTCCTTGCTATCCTTAGATATTGGATAGGTCAGGAATCTCTTCAACTTTATACCTGCCCTCACTGACCAGTGTACTCACAGTTAGGTTAAGACCAAGAGGTTGGATAGAGCTTGGTGTATAGAAGACTGCACTGGGCCGTGTACTCGCATTCCTGGTCACACCCCGGGAATCGGCAGCTACTCCGATCCCACCCTGGCTGCCTTCCTCTGATTTTGGTAACATAGTCACACCTTTGTCATCGTTGTCGAGTGTGAGTTGTTTGGAAGCAAGAAGGGCATGGTAGGCAGGGTACTCATTTAAAGAGCTTGAGGTCGATCCCGGCCACGCGAGCACATCCTAGGTAGCTGCGCTTAGAGCGAGAGGGGTCTGTAGCCTCGCTTTTAAACTTGGCGGGCGCCTGGAGTGAAACTAGTCGGGACTCGCTTCTTCTTCTTCTTACTTCTGAGCTGTGTTGTTTCTTCTCGACTTTGCTGGGCTCGTTTTCCTTCCTTCTGACTTGTTCTCTTTTATATTATTCTTCCTTTTGTTTCTCTTGTTTTTCTTCGGTTTTCTGCTTCTCTCTTATTTCCCGTTCTCTCTTCTGTCTTCCTTCCTTCTTTCTTCATGTCTCTTGTGCCCTTATTACTCTTTCATCTTTCATCACTCCTGTTCTCTGTATTTTTTATATATATATATATATATATATATATATATATATATATATATATACAATATTCAGGACCTTCATAATTATCACAGCTACCTAGAAATGATTTATTTTGGCTATAATGTGCTCCTCCCTCCACCCCTGCCCCACCCCCACCCCACTCCACACCCGACTCTATTAAGGAAAAAAAACGACACCTACTGTATATGGCACGAAAGATCAAGATTATGAAATTGGGCAGAAGGTCTTAAATCGACAAATTAATCAGGTGAACGTCTTAAAATCTCAAAACTAATGGGGCGAAACATTAGGGAGAAGGGTGTCTAGATGAACCCCTCAAAATGCCCCACCCACAAATTGTTTCGGGGGTGGGGATGGGGGGAGGAGAGTGAGAGAGAGAGAGAGAGAGAGAAATAGAGAGAGAGAGAGAGAGAGGGGGGGGGGGATCGGAGAGAGAGAGAGAGAGAGAGAGGGGGGGGGGGGATCGGACCTGGCACCAGAGATTAACCCCTTCGGCCTTCAGTCTTCAAGGACGCGTCTCTGCCTTTGATTTTGGGTAGCGTTAGGCGATTTTATTCAGTTGGGGAGGGAACTTAGGGAAGTTTAGAAGTCAGAGGGTGAATGAATATAACTTTTACCCCTTTGATTCCTAGAGGTCTCTTCCATGCTGCATAAAATAGTAAAATTATAGCCAGAATATAGTGGAGAAACGCGTAATACATTTGTGTATATGTAAATCTTTGTAAATATGTCTAGTTATCTATCTATCTATCTATATACGGTATACCTCTCTCCCCCCCCCCCTCTCTCTCTCTCTATCCACCATTCAGTCTATCTATCTATCTATTCATCAATCAATCAAACATCTTACCCATCTGTCTATCTATCTATCCATTTATCTATCCATCAATAAGTCTATCTATCCATCTATCTATCTATCTATTTCCCACTTTCACTGTGTTCTCTGAAGCCTATTACAAGGAAGGTTAAGCTGGGCGGGAAATCGGCGCAATAGCTTAATATTTTCCTGGATTGCTGTTAACGTCACGAGAGAGAGAGAGAGAGAGAGAGAGAGAGAGAGAGAGAGAGAGAGAGAGAGAGAGAGAGAGATTTACTTATATACAGTGGCCATCTACACAACCTCTACGATCCAAGCGAGGTGGTCAGGACTTTTTTCTCTTTCTCTTCCTCTCTCTTTGGCTTGTATCCATTCGGCCCCATTCAGCCTACTGTTTTAAGACGTTTACCCCCATCCAGGTGTCAATATTTTCCTGGCGAGCGGTAGCGAGCTATCATATTAATATTTTTGTTTTGACAGCAAGTTAAATTTGTACATTTTTCGATAAAACAAATTCTGGCGAAGCCGGATTTTTCCATACAATGCTGGCTCGCTATCGCTCGCCAGAAAGAAATCGACACCTGGATGGGGATAAACGTCTTAAAACAGTTGGCTGAATGGGGCCGAAAGGATACAAGCCAGGGAAAGAGAGAAAAGGAGAGAAAGATAAACAAAAAACGGTGACCCTCCTTAATGAGGTCCAGTACCTGGCCGCCCCCTTTCCATTCACAATGACTCCCAGTGACAGCTCAACCCAGGCTATGACCATTCCAGCCAAAATCACTGGAGGTCAGGTCGAGGTGGTGGACAGATAGTTTTGCAGTAAGTGCACCACAAAGAGGTCAGTGCTTTGGACAGACTTTTCCTCCTGCCTCTTGCATCGGTCAGTTTCGGGTGGTCCCACAACCAGGCATAGTCCCAAGTAGATAGAGAGCCCGGAGCCTACTTTGAACGGGACATTGACCAAGGAGTCGTGTTTATCACGTTGACCATTATACCATTATTATGTTGAGACTGTGGCCGACATAACCTTTGTGTATGGAATAAATACTGCTCTATTGAAGTACTCCCATGCATCGACTAGAAAGAGGAAAAGATAGTTCCAGTTGTTTATAGAGGGGCAGACTTATAGGCACTGGACTGTGTATTGCTTTGGCCATAGTTTTCCCCTATAAAGCAACACGGTTGATTTCTTTTCCCCACACAATAAAGCAGTTAGCTACTTGTGCTTCCTTTAGGGACCCGTAGGCCAGTGCCGCCAGTCACCAAGCCGAGGACCTCCACCCTGCCTGAGTGCAACCACGCAAGGGATCCAGGACCTGTCTAGCCACCAGCCAGACGATGAGGGACCAGAGATGAAGAAGAAAAGTGTGAGCTTGTTAGAGGCTGTTCTACAGACCTCCCTTCTAATTTGATTAGGCCTCAATTGTAGAGGACCAGAACACATAACCTATCCTAGACCTATGTTTAAGATTTCGTACTAAATTCCTCTAGGGGTAAATTTCGTATGTAATATAATTCAGTGCTAGATCACACACACACCAAGTGATATACGTAAATCCAAATTATCGGAGTGACACCTTTTCTTCTTTTCTTATAGTGACCCCATATACAGTATATCGTAATTTTCTGTGAAGACTGAGTGATTTAGTTAACATAAAACTTTAGAGGCTATCAACCCTTATAGAATATTAAGCCAGCACACTACAAGTCAAGAAAATCGTCAGGACTGGAGCCCCTTTTGGGAACTCCAGTTCCTTGAGTGACCTTTAAACCGAGTGTGCACGACCTAGATTACTGAAGACTCCACGTTTAAGAGTATTTCCATTTATGTTATTTAATGTGTTTAATTATAAACTTTGCATTCAACGAGAACCCCATTTGTTTATTAAAGTATTTTGCTATTTCTGAGGATCTCTCTATCTGTGTATTTTTGTATCTTTGATTTTGTTCTTGTACGCATTAGCCAATTAACACAAGAAGCCATATAGTTTTCTTTTATGTCAATAATTAAGTGTTTCATGTTATCCTGTGTTGTCTGTGTCGTATTGCATGCCTATATTTATATATTGTGCTAGTTTAATTGCTTGTCCAATTAAGCAGAACTCATAAATCCAGTGTCTAACAATCCCAGTAAGAATCCTGTTATTAGGCGTTTGGTGTTGGAGTGAAATTAATAAAATAAATTACAGAGAGAGAGAGAGAGAGAGAGAGAGAGGTTTACTTATATACACTGGTCATCTACACAACCTCTACGATCCAAGCGAGGTGGTCAGGACTTCATTCTAGCAGAGAAACGGTACCCCAAATAAAGAATAGTGAACGAAAAAGATAGCAGAGAGAGAGAGAGAGAGAGAGAGAGAGTACAAAGGAGTACAAAGGAAATCAAGCAACAACAGATCTAGTGACCCTTCTAGGCTGCTTGTCCTCCAAAACACTGAGGATCAAGTGTCCAAACAGTGGTTTAGAGTGGGTAAGGGAACATTGGAAAGGGAACCACTGCCCTGCCACTAACGTGGCAGGACTAGGAAGTTAGTAGGGGACATATGGGTTAGTAACTGAGGGGAGGATAAAGTTATTCATTTACAAACGCAGTCAGTCGCGGGTTTGATGCGAGATATTTGTCTAGGCGGAATTTAAATGAATCAACGGTGCTGCAGTCTATAACGTCTCGGGGAAGCCCATTCCACAAGTTGACAACTCGATTGAAGAAGAAATTCTTAGATTCGTGCGAGTTAAAAGATTTACCAATAATTTTGCAACTGTTTCCCCGCGTGTAATTAGATTGGTCGATAGTGAAGTACTTACTACAGTTCATATTGTCGATGCCTTTGATGATTTTGAACACTTGAATTAAGTCGCCTCTTAATCTACGCTGGGTTAAAGGAAATAGATTTAATTCTCTAAGACGCTCTTCGTATGGTTTGTTCTTTAGGCTAGGTATCATTTTGGTAACTCTACGTTGAACTCGTTCTAGCTTGTTTATATCTTTTTGGTAATAAGGGCACCAGGATTGAACGCAGTATTCCAGAAGAGGGCGGACTAAGGAATTGTAAAGGGTTAGGATAACTTCTTTGGATTTATGCTCAAATGACCTGCCTATAAAGCCAATTATTTTGTTTGCCTTCTTAACAACTTCTGAACATTGTTGACTCGGTTTTAGGTTACTCGATATTGTTACTCCCAGATCAGTTTCTCTGTTTACATTCTTAAGCTGAGTGCCATTCATCGAATAGTTTGCTTTCTCATTTAGGTATCCGACATGTAGTACTTTACATTTATCCGCATTGAAACTCATTTGCCAAATTTGGGCCCAACATGACAATTTATCTAGATTGTGTTGCATATCGTCAACTTGTTCTTTTGAGAGTACGCTATTTGCAATTTTTGTATCGTCAGCAAATTTTGAGATTGTGCAGGTGAGACCCTCATCTATGTCGTTGATGTAAATTAGAAAGAGAATTGGTCCTAGTACCGATCCCTGGGGTACCCCGCTACTTACATTGGTCCATTTAGATGCCTTACCGTTTATGACTACCCTTTGCTTTCTGTTGCTGAGCCAATTTTCTATCCATTTCAACACACCGTCTTGTATTCCATGCGCTTTTAGTTTTAGCAGTAAACGTTTGTGGGGAACTTTGTCAAAGGCCTTTTGAAAATCAAGGTATATAATATCTACAGCTTTACTCTCATCGTAGAGGTTGAGGATATCGTGGAAGAAGTCCAAGAGGTTTGTTAAACAGGAACGTTTTTTACGAAAGCCGTGTTGAGTATCTTTAAGTATGTTATTTTCCTCTAAGTGATTTACGAGTCTGTCTCGTATGACCGTTTCTAGCATTTTACATACAACTGAGGTTAAGCTAATTGGACGATAGTTACTGGGTAGGGATTTGCTGCCTTTTTTGAATATCGGTGTTACGTTGGCTAGCTTCCACTGTTCAGGCATAGTTCCAGACTGCAAGGATTTATTGAATAGTAATGTCAGTGGTTTGGAGAGCTCATTCTTAGCTTCCTTTAGAACTCTAGGCGAGATTGTATCAGGTCCTGGCGTTTTATTTACCTTGAGTTTATCTAAACAATTCAATACTTCTCTCTCTGTAACGGTGATATTGCTTAGAACATCTGAATTATCAATCTGAATCGGCGATGGTGTAGGGATATCACTGAGGTCTTCTGTTGTAAAAACTGATGCAAAGAAGGTATTGAGGGCATTACTCATTTGTACTTCGTCTTTGGTGTATTCTCCTTTTTCATCGACTAACGGTCCAACAGTTGAAGTAACTACTTTTTTCTTTCTGATATAACTATAGAATTCTTTCGGGTTTGTTTTACTTTGATTCGCAATATGTAACTCTAAGGTCTTTTTACTTTGCTTAATTAACTTTTTGGCTTTGCGTCGTAGCTCTACAAATTTCACCCGTTCTTCGTCATTTTGTGAGGATTTTAATCTATCATTAGCAAATTTTTTAGCAAGCAGGCAGTTTGAAATATCTTTATTCCACCATTTGGGCTTATTATTATGGCCTGGACGCCGTATTTTCGATGGTATGCAGTCTTGCACTGCTTTTAGGTAAGTGGTTTAGAATAACTTCCAAGATGTATTTATGTCGTTATTGTTAATTAAAAAGCTCCAGTCAGTTTCTTTAAACATAGCTCTAAGTTTATGGAAGTTTGCTTTCTTGAAATTAGGGACTTTTTCGATGCTACTATTTGGTTCGTTACTAGTAAACTTTAAAGTGAAAGTTATCGTACGATGGTCGCTGTTACTGAATTCATCACCAACATTCAAATTCTCTATCAATTCTTCTTTTGTTGCAAGTACAATGTCAAGAACGTTATTACCACGGGTCGGCGTTCGAACAAATTGATAAAGCGAACTCTCTTGCAAGTTCGTATACAAGTCATGTCCGGAGTGTGAAGTAAGAGTATCGCCCCACTTGGTCACAGGTAAATTAAAGTCGCCAAAAATTACGGTATCTTATGAGTTACTTACATCTGCAATTTGTTCGTAAATTTCTCGGTCAGTTTGCACTGATTGAGCTGGAGGTCTGTATATTAACGCAAGTATTATTTTTGTACCTTTATTATTCTTTATTAGCACAAAAGATGTGTCGACGTTTACAATTTGAGGTTTTGACACGAGGGTCGGGTTAAGACTTTCTTTGATATAAAATAAAACGCCACCTCCATTTTTATTTATTCGGCTGTTCTCAAACATTACATAACCGGGAAGTGAATATTCTGCTAAAAAGTCTCTATCTTCTGTATTGAGCCAAAATTCTGTTATGCCAATCACTTCATAATTTTCTGTAAACACTAGTTCCTCTAAATCTGAAAATTTATTGCGTATGCTACGAGCGTTTGCATAGAAAATCTTTAAAGTTGCGGTTTTAGAACTCGCAGAACGTTCTTTCATCGAATTTTTGGTTCTGGTCGGATCTACATTTACATTCATGGCTGTCCTCGGTCCTCGGTCGTTATCCCTGACGGTTTTGAATTTGGGTCGTGTTGGTGGAGCTTTATCAAAATTCGCGGTTCTTGACGGATTAGTATTTAATTCCTTTGTTAAGATTCCTTTGTTAATTCCTTCCTTTAAGAGAGAGAGAGAGAGAGAGAGAGAGAGAGAGAGAGAGAGAGAGAGAGAGAGAGAGCAAAAGCGAGAGAGAGATCAGGTGCTAAAAAAATCAAGGTTTGCAATATTTTCCTACTTCAATTCAAGAAGTGCCGGATCATTGCTAGCATAAAAAAAATAATAATAATAATAAAACAAAAAAGGAATGTGTAGGTGTGACTTCACCCGTCCTTCTCTCTCTCTCTCTCTCTCTCTCTCTCTCTCTGGCCCCCTTTAATATAGGAAAATATTGCAATATTTCCTACATCATTGAGGGTAGTCCGGGTTGCTTCATCTGTATACGTACTCATTAAGGGAGCCCACCTAGCTTTCTTTTTTCTCTTTCTCTCCCTCTCTCTTTGGCTTGTATCCATTTGGCCCCATTCAGTCTACTGTTTTAAGACATTTACCCCCATCTAGGTATCAATATTTTCCTGGCGAGCGGTAGCGAGCCAGTATATATATTTTTTGTTTTGACAGCAAGCTAAATTTGTACATTTTTCGATAGAAACATTTCTCCAGCGAAGCCGGATTTCTCCATACAATGCTGGCTCGCTGTCGCTCGCCAGGAAGAAATCGACATCTGGATGGGGATAAACGTCTTAAAACAGTTGGCTGAATGGGGCCGAATGGATACAAGCCAGGGAAAGAGAGAAAAGGAGAAAAAGATAAAAGAAAAGCCGGTGACCCCCCTTAACCCATTGAGTACCAGCGACGTGTGTTACTTATCATTCTAGCTATATTTATACGATATCATGCAGCTTAGGAAGGATCTGTGGTAGTTAAAAGGGTTGGTTGAGATAGTTTGAAGCCTAATTATGACTAGAGGTCCTTCCTAAGCTGAATTAAATAGTCTTACAGCTGTCAGCAAATTATGAAAAAGGACGACCCTGGTACTGCATGGGTTAATATTGTTGAAAATTAACCCTTTCAGGATTATGAGGCATTATTACACTTTATTCTGGTTTTCATGAGACGATTTTCTGCAGCTTTGGAAGGATCTCCGGAAATGAAAAGGGGAATGACAATCTCAATCAACCCTCTGACTTCAATATACCCTACTTAATCTGAATAAAATTGTCTACTAATAGCCAGAAAATAGAAAGTAAGTGAGTCATCGATCCTCAGAAGGTTTATATCCTTGTGTGAAGAGTGGATGGGACGCGTCAGCCTTGGTCGGCAACCCGTCTAGGGGAGTAAACCTTTTACAAATTCGTACTGCTTACCTAAGGGTGAAGCTGGTTAGTGGATGGACTAGCCGCACACCACTGTAGAAAAATAGTGCCATAAAGATACATAGAAGGCCACGGAGTCGGACGGATCCTAAATTGAGTGATCAATACTCTAAGTCCTTAAAAAAAATTACATGAGTTGTTCTTCTTACAGAGGATAGGTCCTCTTGGGGGCGTTTTGTGTATGGCCACCCTCATCAAGGGGAGTAAGACAATAGATAGATAGAGAGAAAAGTACCAGTATTGTATACAGTCGCGTTCATTTAGGGGAGGTAGGTTGTTTCTCTAGACCCCCTTCTCTCTTATGTTTAGCCCTATTAGTTTTGAGATAGCATATTGGATAGTGTCATGGACTGCAGACCAAGAGGACATCAGATCAAGTCCACACCAAACGTCAGTTTTTTTTTGGAGGTGATCTGATCGTTCCTGCTGCTCTACAAACATCCTGGCTACACCAACACTTCAAGAAAACACCCCCTATATCGTCACCAATTCATAGCATAGAAGATGCCAGACCATATTCGAAGATGCTGTGAATGACCGCTCTCTTCAAATCAAGTGACGTGTATAAATAAGGTGTCATAATCTAGTGTGGCAAAAAAGATGCAACCAACACCTTGAACCTTTACTGTGAATATCTAGTGCGATACATATGAAGCACCCAACATCTCGAAGCTTCAATCGATAATCTCGGGTCCTCGTAAGAGTTACAGGCTACTGAGCAACCTACAGTCCCGAGTTTGAGCGATTATAAGTCGCTTGGACACAATTAGTCCAGGAGCCAAGGGGTGTTTGCATGCATGAAAGGGCCAGAAAATCACCCGCTTGATTTAGTTAGAGGGTCCACTGGGACACCTTTTTAGCGAGGGTAGACATCCCGAAACCCGGCAGTTATCGTGTTATTCGGGATTTTCGCTGAATTTAATGAAATCAAAATAACTCCTTTTTTTTACGTGTGACGGTTACATAAATTGCAATAACTCGGCAATGAAATGGTCTACAGAGCTCTTTCACCACTCAAAATAAAGCTTAAAGAATTATCTATTCAATGGATACAAACACAATAAGATTGGTCAATACCCAAGGTCACAAGAGGTCAAAGTATGACCTTTTCTGATGAGGAACTAAAATTTATGACTTTTCAAATTTAAATATTTGTGAAAAATAGGTAAATGGATTGAACGTTTAATACTTTTATATTCTGGTTTGGTACACTATAGGCAAGTTTTTGAAATTAGTTGGAAAAGTTGATTACGTATTTTAACCCCTTGGCGTCCAGTACAATAATATGAAGTTTGCGAATGATATACCAATAATAGCTATGTATTGGTTATATAATTATGGTACTACTGAGTCAGCAGCATTTCATATCTAGTTGTCTGCAGACACAGCGTTTAGTAGAGCAGGAGGTACATTTACAGGGCATTGCAAAGTCATCCGGTAGCAAGACTTGAAGATGGTCCGGTTGAAGAATGCCATCTTCTTCAATGAAACCAAAGTCTCTGGGATCCAGTTGAGGATTGCTTAGGCAGTGTAGCTGTAGATATGTCCCAAAGAATGCCCTGAGGACATGACCTTTGACTGATCGGCTGGTGGGAGGCAGTTCCAAAATGGTCTTTTTGCTGTGGTGGTAGAGGTAGTACCGTAATTCATCCATTGTTCTGCATGAGGTTCCTGATTTGTACACATTTACAAGGAACTCTTCCACCAAGATGAAGTTAATACAGTTCAATTCCTTTCCAAAATCAATCAGATAATGCACCGGATCTGCCTTCAGTGCAGCAGCCTTTGTACCAAATTTACTTGTGGAATCACAACCAGTGAGATGGTGCAGGGCAACTAAGATTTTGCAAGTATCTGATCCCAACTTATCGCCTAGAACATGAAGGGGTATGTATCTTGTGGTATTACCAACACCAGCACGAATCCACATCTCTCGTAGGCCATGTGCCTTCAGAAGCGACCAGTAGTGTAGGGCCAAGATTACTACATCAGTATCATTTGATATAATAACCACTCTCTTAGTCCCATTCTCAACTGCATGACGAGCATGTGGGATAATTCTGACGTCGGCCTCTTCAATCGTTGTGTCTAGATCAGGTTATGGTGTCTCTTTTCCATTCAAAATAGCCAGGCATGGTTCAATTTCAGGTGGAAGTCCAATCGAGCTAACAACTGTATCTGTCATCGGTTTTGGCTTGGTTAAGATGCGTTGTCGAATGAGTTTCTGTAGCTTGGATTTGTTTGCAGATGAGGCCCAGAATCCATCCATTGTGACTGGCAATTGCGTTCCTGTACCTATCCCATATAAATCAATTGGGCTGCAAATACACCTTCTAGTTCTTTCGCTGTCCTTCACTGAACCCTCAATGTATATGTCAAAGACGAAGTCGACACGTTTAGAGTTGCTGCCAAGTCCATATGACACCTCCAAGAACTTATCGCAGAGTTCACCAAAGGTGTCCATCTGGGATACCCGCATACGACGAAGGCCTGCCATTACATCAATGATAGTCACTGTATTTGCTGGCTTCCATTTAGATGGTGGTATATAGTCTGCTTTTTCAAGGTGTTTTTCTAAGTCAGTGCACAGTTCACTTTTGTTTGGTTGGGTCATTAGTCCATTCTTGTCAAAGAGGTAACTGCTGTCAATCAGGTCAAACCCCAGCAAATGTTTCATGTCATATCCTCGGACACGAGCAATGTCATAGATCTATTGGGTTTCTGCCATTTGCTTCTTGGTCTCTTTGCTTGTAGACTTATAGGTACTTTGGTCTCCCTTCATGGATTTGAATGCCTTAAGGTTCGTCCTGTGAATGGTATCAAAGATGGATCTGTGTTTCATTACGATTCTTTCATTTCGGAATGTTTCATACTTCTTCCTAGATCTTTCATCAAATTCGAGCAGATTGTCACGGATTTCCTTTGTCATGATTTCCTGTGTGAGGATGTTGTGAAGCTTGTCTTTGTCTCCTTCACACGGTAACGTCATGGGGATGTCATGTTCTTTTACATACTCAATCATATCCTGAATCAATGTCTCAGATGACCTTGTTGCTGATAAGTTGAACTCGTGGTTTACTAAAAGTTCTGTGCTAGGTGTGACGACTCCACTGACCTGATGTTGGAAATTGACAACAGCTAACATTTCATGGTAAATGATCTCCCACTGAGCAACGAATTGCTTCTTTTTGGTGCTACCGATGATACCCCCAGCACTCTTCTGGGATCGATTTATCGTCTGCTCGAGACACATGTCTGCCCCTACAGCACTGAATGGTCCATCTGTCCGCTTCACCACGAACTTGCCTGCCAGGAAACTCTTGTACACATCTTCTGGTAGCTTTCTCATATTTTCTAGGTATAATGAAGCCCATCTAAAATAGTTGACCCTATCACATCCAGCAAATAGCGGCAGCACAGATTGAACACTTTGGAGATGGAGTTTCCAGTCTCCCTCACGGTCTGCCCTAACCAAGTCCTTTAGAACAGCCACCATTCTGACGAAGTGGTCCCAGAATGTAAAAGTCTCTGACGCTGCACTTCTCTGACATCTAAATTTATTGAAGTCTTCAACCATGACTTCTGAGTTTGACATAAATGCCTCCAAATGAACCTTGCTTTCCTCCCTCTTCTTTTCTGCTACAGAGTTTTTCAACAGTCTCAGATGCTCAAGCTCATCCCTGTACCTCTCAATTCCTTCCACTTTGAAGAACTCCGCCCACTGCAGCCTTTCTATACACTCAGAGAGCATGAACAAACCCTTCAACGACCTGGTATAATGTGATCCATCAAGAACTGATCTTACCACATTTTGGCCAAATGCTTTAGACTCTACCAATATAGTTTCTGCTCCACTGCCATTAATGAGCTTTCCTATCGCACCCATGACTACCTTAATCATATGAAAAGAGCCCAGACATAACACCAAGTTATTAAATTCAAATGGTTTGCTCATGGTGATTTCACGGGCAATGTGATACACCCCCTCATCACATACCACGGGCAAGTGTGTTTGGTCTAGTTGACTCAAAATATTCTGGAAGTTTTGTAATACTGTGTAAACTGTGCCATATTCCGTAACAGGGTGGGGAAGGACTGGTAGGAAACCTACAACCTTCTGACACACATTCTCATCAGTAATAAGAGAGTTAAAGGCACTCCAAGAGGGCATTGTTTGGTCCATAGTTGTTTCTTTAACACCTTCCGTCATACATGATAGATCCATTCTACTTACAGTCCAAGCTACGTCCTTCCTGCTGACACTTTTTGCATGTGATTTGTCTATTTTGTACAGTTCTTCCGGAACTTCGTAGATTGTTGGAAGGCTTGGCTTTTTAGCAGTTTTCGTGTAAGGAAACAAAGTCTGGCAACCTAACTCTTGTGTGAATTGTCTCTCTCTGTGGGTGACACCAGTCTCCGATATCTTAGGCTTACTATTCAGAGTCACTCCTTGAAGTTTGTCCTGCATAAGAATCATAACAGTGTCATGACTTCCTCCTATGCCAGATAGTGTTGCTTCCTCATGATCAAAATTATCAAAGGCCCCCAACGTGAAGCTTGATGTGTTTAAATGACTAGGAAGTGGGACCTGACCCTGACTTGCTTCTGTAACAAATGATGCCATATCAGAATGATAGCGGAGTAGCTCGTCATAACTAATTGCCAGTCCAAACCTATTGAGACTAGAAATAAGCGTTTTTGACCTACACACATTATAAATAGCTTCAGAGTTCAACATGTGCAAAGGGGTTCGCTTTTTACCATTATTTACAATGTAAAAGATGACTTGATACACAGATAGTACTTTTTTTATCTTGGAAGATCTAGTGTCACTCTCCTCATAAATTTCAGGCTCACCATCTACAATATTGTCACTGTGTAAAATATCAACATCAAAAAGAGCTGAACAAAAGTCTGCAACGTCACTGGGAATTATCATGTCAGAATATGCTTTCTCAAGTTCATTGGCATCACAGAAACTGTCATTCAGCTCAAAGTCTTCATTGAGAATGCAATCTCTCAACATGGTACCACACTTTCTTACTGTTTCCCTATCTAACGACCTTTCACTTCTCTCTGGCTCTGTCTCAGCTGCACCTGGCTTGAAAACAATGGTGTTTTTTTTTTAACCGGTTGGGACAAAAAATGAGACATCCCCCCCAAACAGGTGGATTAGGTAAATTTTCACATCCCTGTTTGTGTACGTAAAACGAGTTTGATCATTACTCCGCGCTTCATTACAGCACTTGGAAATATAAGTCAGGTTATAGCATCTCCCCGAGTTCAACCCTGGTTCTAAATCTTTCATAAAATTTGCAAAGATATCAAACTTCTGCTGGCCAGTTGGCATTGACGATGATTCAGTTGCTACTTTCTCTCCTTTCCTGATGTTGTAGTTACGAATACACTGGCTGTGACAGTAAAGATCCGCTCCAAATACGGCATTCGCATCTTGCAAGTCGGAAGTTCGGGTAAACACATCATCCTGAAGTATCATGGCTGCCTTTAGGAATGATTCAGCCTGTCCTTTTTCAGAAATCCTCCATTTATCGTATACGTTGTTGTGTTTTGGATTTCCACAAATGACACATTTCTTTAAAAACTTGTTAATATTAGCTGGCAGAGATGCGGGGTCTCGAGAATCCACCATAGACCGTCTACTCCTTTTAGAGGATGAGCTATCCTCTGGGGAATAAGCAGCAATATCCGTGGAGACTTCGGTTAACTGCTTGAGTTTATCCAGTGTTTTCTTGAGGGTATACTGTTTATAACATTCGTTAGTAACATGGTATAAGAATTTGCCTTTGTCCACTTGCTTCAGTCTTTCAAAAACTACGTCCTTTCTCACTTCCGCTGCTTCAATGATACGTGCCCTGCCATTCTCTGTGCTGGTCGTTTCACATTTATCATCATACTTTTGGCAGATTATGCATTTCTTGGGATCGCAAGAACCACTTGAGGATGGTGACTGTGATGCCCTTAATCTTTTCTTTGGTAAGCCAGACATTCTTCACTGAAAACAAAAAAACAAAAATTAGTTTTCCCAAAATTTTAAATTAACAATATATGAACAGAGAACATAACATATACTGGATTAACTCATTTTTGCATTCCTATTGCAATCCTAAAGAATACAAATTACGGCATATATCTGTTATGCTTCAGTACGTTGATACGGTATATATACCTTTTATTGATTGCTACACAGGGGTTAAAATACGTAATCAACTTTTCCAACTAATTTCAAAAACTTGCAATGGTGTACCTAACCAGAATATAAAAGCATTAAACGTTCAATCCATTTACCTATTTTTCACAAATATTTAATTTTGAAAAGGCATAAATTTTAGTTCCTCATCAGAAAAGGTCATACTTTGACCTCTTGTGACCTTGGGTATTGACCAATCTTATTGTGTTTGTATCCATTGAATAGATAATTCTTTAAGCTTTATTTTGAGTGGTGAAAGAGCTCTGTAGACCATTTCATTGCCGAGTTATTGCAATTTATGTAACCGTCACACGTAAAAAAAGGAGTTATTTTGATTTCATTAAATTCAGCGAAAACCCCGAATAACACGATAATTGCCGGGTTTCGGGATGTCTACCCTCGCTAAAAAGGTGTCCCAGTGGACCCTCTAACTAAATCAAGCGGGTGATTTTCTGGCCCATTCATGCATGCAAACACACCTTGGCTCCAGGACTAAATAAGTTGTCGATAATAATCTCCTGGACGAGCGATAGCGAGCCTGCAATTTTTCTACCAATTTTTGTTTACATATTTAGCTTGAAGGAGGTCTCGGGGACGTTGTTTAGTTTGAAAGGGGGTCTGGAGAGGCATTTATCTAAGTCTAGGGTTAAGCAAAAAATATATTGATCGGCAAATATATACATCAATGATAATATAACAAAATATAATAATAGCCCACAAGACGTTGCACCAGACAGTGTTGAGGTGTATGAGAATTACTGTCCCTGACTGTACGGTCGCGCAAAGAGTCATGTCTCAGCTGTCATTACGCTTGGCTCGCTCTCTGCTGTATTAATGTCTGTCAGATGTTGAGTAGGGTGGGTATGAGTAGGAACATGCTTGTATATTTCACTCAAAACTAATAAAGAAAGTTTTAGACATTGTTTATACCAATTATTAACCCCTTCTGTACCGGCGACGTCTTTATCAATATATTCTAGTCATATTTAGACGATTTTGTGCAGTTTAAGAAGGATCTGTGGTAGTAAAAAGGGTTAAGTGAGATAGTTCAAAGCCTCTTAACCTCTGAAGTGCGCATGGGGGTAATTAGACACCTCTCCCTGTGCACATGTATTTGAGGTGTTTCCGTCACTAAAATATTCATTGTACCATTAATAGCATTAATACTTATCCATATGCGCCTATTATGGGTTGATTATAAAGGTATTAACCTGAAACAACAATAAAACGAGTGAAAACAGCGTTTGGATGGTCAAAATCGGAGATATAGCCCGCGAGTTGTATAATGTATGGGTGAGGCAAGCTGCTTTCCCGCCAATTTCCCCCAAGGCCACTGAGACACAGTCGATCGATACTCTCTCTCTCTCTCTCTTGCATTCGCTTGCTATCAGTGATGACCACACCCTGCAACCGGATTTCTAATGTTAGCACGAAAATATACCTCAGAATAAGGGAATAACAGGGAAAATAGGTGATAACTGAAGGAGAGGAGGAAAGGAGGGGCTCGGTAGAGGACTGAGATTTTGCATGGCCCAGGGGCCAAATATATATATATTTTTTTTTTTTTTTTTTTTTTTTTTCGATGTCAAAAGTTGATTTTTTTTTCTCTGACTCTTAAGAGTCTCCCTGCAGTCCGCCGGGGGAACTCTTAAGAGTCTCCCGGCAGTTCCCGGGTTAAACGCTAGAGGTCCTTCCTAATCTGAATACAATCATCTAATAGTTGCCAGAATGTAAGGAAAAGGACATCACCGGTAGAGAACGGGTTAATTAAAATATACATGGTGCCTAGATATCACTTGTTTGACTGACTGTACGTGAGGGGAAGCACGACATGGGGGGGGGGGATGATAACAGGGGTAACGGTATAGTCTGTTCATTATAACTAGGCCATATAGCTCATGACCACTAAGCTATAATATACATCAACATAAACTAGACTCGGTTTCATTTCAACTGACAGTAAATTGAATCCTTTAGCAGCTAATTTCTCGATACTTAATGGGAAAATATGAAACCACTATGTCTCTGCATCATATTAAGACCAAGCTTATAAAATTAGCACCATATTTCACTGCAAAATCTTCAAGATAACTGATAAATCTTGATGGGAACTTTGCAATTTACCGTCAGTTGAAAAGAAACAGGGTATAAATTAATCGAGCTAATGTCTACTATACAATTAGTTAGTCAGGGAATAAGAGTGGAAGTTTATAGCTCATTTGCTCTAGCCCTTGCTGAGTTACAGACGTTATTTCTGGCCTGATTATAGTAAATAGACCATATAATAAAATGCAAAAAGTCATAATTTGCTTGATAGGGCTAAGAATACAGCCATGGGTAAGGGCAGGTAGAGAGGAAGGGGGTGGTAGGGAGGTAGATAGGAGGAGCTAGGGGAGGTAGGGAGGGGAGAAAGGTAGGGAGGCAGAGAGGTACAAAGAAGGTGAGTTTGGGAGGTATAGACAAAAGGTAGGGAGTGTATTGGCTGTGAGAATATGTAGGGAGGTAGAGGGGAGGAGAGAAGCCAGGGTAAAGAGGGGAGGCAGAGAGGTAGGTAGAGGAGGTAGGGAGGTATAGACAAGAGGTAGGGAGTGTATTGACTTTGACAATATGTAGGGAGGAGGTAGAGAGGTAGAGAGATATGTAGGTAGAGGAGAGGTGGAACAGAGGTAGGGAGTGTATTGACTTTGACAATATGTAGGGAGGAGGTAGAGAGATATGTAGGTAGAGGAGAGGTGGAACAGAGGTAGGGAGTTAGAGACATATGCAGCTAGAGAGGAGAGAGGTAGACTAAAGGTAGGGAGGGTACACTACTGGCTGTGATAATACGTAGGGAGGGGTAGAGCGAAGGTAGAGAGATGTGTAGGTAGAGAGAAGGTAGACAAAAGGTAGGGAGGGTGGTGGTTGTGATAATATGTAGGGAAGTAGGGAGGGGTAAGTAAAATGCCCCAGAATGAGAAGCCCACCACGGAAGCCACGAGTGAGAACAAGAAAGAAACGGGAACAGAAACACCCGAAAGAAAGGCCCACAGAACGAAAGGACCAGGTGACCAAGCCAACCAGTTCAGACAAGCCGAAGCCCGCAGGGCTAAGCAGCTCCAAACCACACCTGCCTATCGCTTCTAACCACTGACCCTTCCCCCACCTCGCGTATCCACTACCCCTCGTGTCCTACACCTCTTACCCGCCAGACTCTACCTACATGATGATGAACATGAATACACCTTAATTTAATACACCCATGCCCTGTCCCTAAGTTAAGATATCAATATCAACATACACTAAAATACCTTGTCTTGCCAGACTAAGTTTCTGAAGACCAACCGCCCCCATAAATCTATGTATGTTCTTCCATCCGAGAAGTAATATGTTAACCCCAGTCTTGCCAGACTAAGTTTCTGAAGACCAACCGCCCCCATAAATCTATGTATGTTCTTCCATCCGAGAAGTAATATGTTAACCCCCTAAAATACCTTGTCTTGCCAGACTAAGTTTCTGAAGACCAACCGCCCCCATAAATCTATGTATGTTCTTCCATCCGAGAAGTAATATGTTAACCCCCATGTCATAATTGATAAGAAACTATGATACCCACGGGTACACCATTGTATATATAACCATTATTCCTGTAAGACCTAGACAGAGATAATGACTGAAGATGTTAGCAACCATGCAGTAACTCTAATTCTTACCCCAACCAGAGATTGTATAGATAACCCTCTTTTACCACTGTCTCGACGCATATCTACCATGAAACAATAACGAAGCTACCCCTACGAACTGCCGCTTTCTTTGGTATATATTTCATAGAAAACGCAGTTCCCAGGGACAACTAGATCAGCAAGAAATCGTGTCAACTAATAGTGTCCATAACCCCTCGTATTGACGATTAATAGTACACTATGATTTTCTCTACTTTTATCCACAGTCAAGCACACACCTACAGCTAACCTCATCTTCCCCACAGTCCACATGATTCTATAATTTCGACTCATATACCACCACCTATTGCTCATCCCCCGGTAGCGTTTGATTACCCTACCTTCCCTGTCGGTAACCCCCAGTCTAAGATACCAACTGTAGCCTAATGCCACCCCTACGCCCAGAGACCTTAGGGTCAAACTTCCACGTAGCCCCCCTTAACCCTCTCCCTCTTGTTAACCCCCCACGCTCCTCAACTCCCTCCTAACCTAGCCTCTCCACCATACCCCCTGAATATCCTTAACTTTTCAGTTACTAACATTCTCAAACCTTTTGTATATATACTCCTATCCAGCCTACCTTCCCCCAGTAGGAAGGAACACCATTAGAACTTTACTAACCCTTTGCATGCCATCTATTCCCTCACAACCCATTCACAACCCTGTACCAAATGATCGTCAGTGCGAGGCTAGCCGCCTCGCCAGTGGCGTACATAGCAGCGAAACCCTAGTGATATCTGATGTTCGCCCACTGATTTGCGTTCTATGTGTTTCTGATACAAGAATATAAAACTTAGATCAGTACCCCCCTGAGGTTACTAGAATTCACATGCTCTAAAATATGCGTGTCTAATCTAGTCTGTGAACTACTACTTGTGCACCAGAGCTACCAGTGATAAATCTAATAGTGAATATGAATCTATAGGTAACATTGATGGTCTCCAGTATATAAACTTGTGAATAAAGCCAGTGATCAGAAGATTAATACCTGAACGTTGGAAGTGGGAGACTAGGCTCCATCCAGATCCACTTAATGCTAGTGTTGTTCAATTCTATCATTTGTCTTGTACGAGTATTCATATCTTCTTATGCTTCATATTAATCATCATCAAGAAAACTACAGAAGTGTGTACATCAATAAAAGTGATCGTGTGTCTTGTTACCGTGTGCTTATTTTGTGTTCTCTATTCCTCATACCTTGTTTTGTGCATGCAGCCTTCTATACCCAGCCAGTTAGAACTCACATTACCCAAGTTAATCCTGTAGAAAAACAGGGCATAACATTGGTGGCAGCGGTGGTTCTTGATTCGGATAAAAGGTTGCATTACATTGCAAGTTTGGAACAGCCAGAACACGATAACATCATGGCGCACCGTTCTCACATCCCCATCCCACATTATAATAAGATCGCCCAACATATCAAAGTGTCTTTCCCCACATTGACCAGAATCCAGCAAGAACAGCAGATTCTGGTCAACCTTGTATCAATATTGCCCTCAGCAGTAAAGGATCATTTCCGTGTGCACGATTTCATCGGATATCAAAAAGATCTCATCACGATCCGACGTATTTTGGCCGTGCACACAGAAACACCCACCCAAATCGCTGTAATCAAGAGGTTCCCCACACACCCGCAGCACCTCGACAACCAAAACCCCAAGGCTCAAACCTTCAACTCCAAGAATGCCTACCCATCCTCATCCTTCCACAACAAACCTACCTACCCTTCCGGCAAGCCCCAACCCAGTAGGCCCCGGTTTCAACCTACCCAGCCACGCAGAATCTTCAACCGGAACAAAACCTACAACACCTACCAAAGTAAGAACCCTACATTAGTGAATATCAACCCCTATGATTTCCCTGCCTGTAGTGCTAAATGTGTCCTCCATCAAATTTGTGACTCTGCCAAACCTCGCCCCTTTAATCCTCGCATTTCTGTAAATGAAGAGGAGTGGGGACAAGAGGAAGAAATGGAGGAAATGCACACCGAAGACATAGCCCATATCATGACCTCAGACGATACCGAGGAAACCCTGGAGGAGGTAGATACCGACCCCCAGGATTTTTAAAGTATCCCCCGCCCACGCTGGCCTCGGCGGGGGACGCCATAACTGATCGCACTGCCCCCATTTACTACATGGCCAAAATCAAGGACATTCCTGTCCGCTTGTTAATCAACACAGGAGCTGTTAAGTCATGTTTGTTCAAGTCTTATTATGATCAACACCACCGACTATTTGGCCCCTTGTTACCTACCAAAGCAGAACTAATCTCAGCTGCTGATACCTACTTCAATCTCCTAGGAGACACTTTGCCCCTGTCAGTAACTACTCCTGCCCCCCATGCCCGTTGTTATCACCCGTTCACAGTATTTTCCTCCCACTGTAAACATTACGATGGTTTCCTTGGACTTGACCTCCTTCAAAAACTCCAGGCCCAGGTTGACTGCGGCCAGGGGCTGATCTCATTCAAAAAAAAAAAATCCAACCCAAAGCCTCTGACAAACCCATCACGCAGAAACCAGTTCACAAAAAGAAAAAACACCTCCACCCTCAACAAACTCTGAGTCAAGATTACCAAGTTGCAGCTAGCACTAAGGTAACTCCTAAACCCCCCCCCTTGCCCCAAGTTCTCTCAAAATATCACTCATTCCGTTGAAAAAATGCCTCAGCAAACGAAAGAAGACAAGTCCAAGCAACTCAATGATGTAAACCCCCCCATTTCTCCTAACCTTGTCCAGGATCAATCCTCCCATGTTTCCAGGACAGACTCTTATGTATGTAAAAACCATTCTACCAAATATTTATGTACACATGTTTCCAGGGAAAATGCCGACCTATGTACCCAACCATGTTTTCCCCATGCCCCCAGAAATGCTCAGCTATTCCACAACCAACAAAATTTCCCTTGTGACAGCTTTCCGTCAGTAGCTCCCTTCCACCCCCACACAATTCACACCCCTAAAAACTTCAAAACCCCACACTTGACTCACCCCCTCATGACAGACAAACCAACCAATCCCATATAACCTCTAAACAAACCGTCACTGCCACCGACAAAACTCCCGAAATTCGTCCTTTTAACAACCACAAATCAGTACATCAGTCCTCCACCAATAACCCATGTTCTATACCTAACTCTTTCCCCACCAACCCTCCGCAGTCCCACCAACAAATTCCGTTTTCTAAATCACTCACACCTCACCACTCTGATCCTCCCACACGCGCCGTTAATCCCCCCCTCACGTGTGACCCCCACCAAAGTGATTCCCCCCCCCTCATGCGCACCGAGCACCTGCTCACCAGTCGGTCCCCCACCATCATTAGCCCAGCTGTAGTTCAAGATAAATGTCAAATTCCCCCCCGCCATCAAAAATGGGTTAACCTTCGACCCATACCCCAAACTCACATGATATTTTCCCCCACTACCATGTCCACCAACCCCAATCGTTGCCTCCTACAACCCGCCATCATTTCCGCTCGCATAAACCACATTCTAGTGGCCAATATCTCTGAAGAATCCCTGACATTACCAAAAGGCCTCATCATAGGAGACCTCGAAACATTTGATGACCTCCCCATAGATTCCAATGAAACCCCTACCAGTCTCAAATTACCCCCTCTCCCTGACACATTATCCAACCACCAAAAACACAGCATGTACGAACTATTGCTAGAGTTCAGTGACGTATTTGCCCAACAACCCACTGAAATAGGACAGACCGATGTTGAACAACACATCATTAACACCACAGGCTCCCCCATAAGACAACCATCCCGTAGAAAAAATCCCATACAACGCCAGGAAGAGGAACGCCAAATCCAAGAGATGTTAGAGGCCGGAATTGCTACCCCGTCCATCAGCCCCTGGTCTTCCCCTGTTGTCCTAGTAAAAAAGAAAGATGGGTCAACCCGTTTTTGCGTAGATTACAGGAGATTGAATGACGTAACCATTAAGGACGCTACGCCATTACCCAGGATAGACGATTCCCTTGACTCCCTATACGGATCCAGATGGTTCACTACCCTCGACTTGCAAGCAGGGTATTGGCAAGTGCCCATCAAGGCAGAGGACCAAGAAAAAACAGCATTCTCCACTAGTGGTGGCCACCACTACGAATTTAACGTCCTACCTTTTGGCCTCTGCAACGGACCCGCCACTTTCTCCCGTTTGATGGAAGCGGTATTACATGGCCTTACCTGGGAAACCTGCCTAGCGTATCTAGACGATATCATTGTGTACTCACAAACCTGGGAAGAACACCTCCTCAGGTTGAAACAAGTTCTTCAAAGAATCCGAGCCGCCGGGCTGAAATTGAAACCCTCAAAATGCGAGATTGCACGAAATAAGGTAGATTTCCTCGGCCACGTAATATCTGAACATGGCATTGCACCAGACCCCAAGAAACTTCAAGCCATACAAAACCAACCCCCACCCACCACCGTTAAAGGAGTACGTTCTTTTCTAGGTTTAGCCACATACTACAGACGTTTCGTCCCACACTTTGCCGCAATAGCCAGACCCCTCCACCAACTCACCCACAAGGACACCACATTCACCTGGACAACTGAAAGAGATCTCGCTTTTAACACTTTGAAACAAAAGCTGATCCAAGCCCCTATTGTCGCTTTCCCTGATTACCATAAACCTTTCCGTCTTTATACCGACGTATCTCTGTACGCCATTGGTGCAGTTTTAGCTCAAGTAAGAGACGGAGAGGAACATGTGATAGCGTATGCCAGCTCCACACTCAACCAAGCCCAACAGAATTATGCAGCCACCAAGAGAGAGTGCCTAGGGATTATTTGGGCACTCAACCACTTCAGGTCATTTGTGTTGGGCGCGAAACTAGATATAATAACCGACCATCAATCTTTGCAATGGTTGCGTAGGTGCGAAACCAACTAAGCCATCTTGGTACGCTGGAGAGAGACACTAAAGGACTACGATTTTACAATACAGTATCGTCCAGGTAAACTTCACACCAATGCAGACGCCCTGTCACGTTTGCTAGTACCGAAAGACCCCCCCCACTAACCTAGCCGCCTTACAAAACACTGAGCTCTTACATACCCCCATCAACCAACATAATTCCCCCCCAGCCCCCTAACTAATTCAATCTTGGGAAACAAGGATCAGACCACCCTGGATACCGTTAAATATCTTCAAGAAACTGACTCGCTGGGAAGATCAACTTGCCACAGACTCCGGTCACATAGTCCTAGACCCCATCATTGCCCACGACTACATGATTGCCATCCACGAGGGAAACGGCATACACCTTGGACAAAAGAAAATGTTAAAAATCTTCGCGGATCAGTACTGGACCCCCAACCCCTCCAAGATTGCACAATGCGTGACAGAATCCTGCAAACCTTGTTTATTGGGGAAGGATAGATTACGCACCCCAGGCCCAGCTGGTACCAATTCTGCCAACAAACCGTTCCAAGTCCTATCCCTCGACATCATGGGCCCGTTTCCTTCTTACGCTGGCAACCGCTATATCGTCACATTTGTTGACGTATATTCAAAAATTTTAATAGCCTGCCCAGTTAAAAACCACATAGCCACCACCGTCGCCGCACTGCTTGCCACAGAAGTGTTCCCTATATTCGGCCTTCCCCTTGCTCTTCTATCCGACAATGCCCCCGAATTTAGTGGACACGTTTGGCACCAGTTCACCCAACAATGCGGTATTAAAATCAAACACTCATCCCCGTACTGGCCTCAAGGAAATGCTATATGCGAACGCAGCCATCGCACCATCAACAACCAGTTACGTACCAAAATGATTGCTCTTAACACCTCAGACTGGCCATCACAGATAAAAATAATACAATGGGGCATGAACACCTGTCCCCGAGAAGACGGTATTTCACCTCATGAACGTGTTTACGGCGTACCCCCCCTGTTACTGCCGTTCCACCATCACGCTCACCTCCCCTCCAACACCTCCACAATTGACCCATTGCAACATCTGCAAAACACCCTCCATACCACCCAAACCTGTCAAGACACCAAAAATGATAACCCTGATGATAAAAACCCTTTCGCCATCCATGACACCGTAATGGTAGCCAACCTCCCTGTCACCAACAAATTAGGCCCTCGCTATGTCGGACCCTACACCATCATCAAAGTCCCAAATGCCTATCAAGTCATCATTGATTATCACGGCGTGACTCGCACGTTCAGAAATAGATTAGTCCGAGCATTTAAACCTCTAAAACCACAAGACATTACCCCACCCCACACGTCCGACCCTGAATTGAACACCCCTACTACCCCTCCCACTCAGGCTATGAATGTTCCCCTACAAACCCCTAAAGGCCTAAACCCTCCAGCACAGAACCTGCCGATCATTCCTCAACCTACCCCCCAAACTAACCTCCACAAACCCCAAGCCCCCACTATCACTCCTTCCTCCACCATGACCAATTCCTTCACTTCTGATAGTCAAGTACCTCCCCAAAATATTAAAGTACGAAAACCTCCACCCACAACAGAAACCCTCCCGTCTAGCCCTGAAGTACCTCCACCAGGCACCACAGTAAGAAAACCACCACCCCCACCTAAAACACAAGTAGACACCCAACCGCACCACACAATCTACCCCAGTCACCTCACGCTACAACTTATGCCCACGACTGAAATCCTTTAAACCCTCCAGAAAACACACCCTGATAACAAAGTTCCGTAGAGCTGCCAGACCACTATCCTCCTCCTCCTCTTCTTCTTCGTCGAATTCTCCTCCACAAAGGGAAAGAAGACGAATAATCACAAGCAAACACCATCACCCTTCTAACTATATTCCAAAAATAACCACCCCCACCCTCCCACGAGAGCAAATAACTTCCCCTTCAACCTCATCCCCTCTCAACCCCCACCTCATCACCCCGAATGACCTTCTAGATCTGCCCCCCCACCAAACTCCCACAATACCACCTATTTCCACCACCATCAAATCACCAACCCCACCAAAGAACGCACCCAACACACTTTCCTACCCCCAACCCTCCAAATTAAACCTCCACTCACTACCCACTCGTCTAGCCCCCCCTCCCCCCCTGCATCCATCCCTTTCCCCTCCACTATCCCTGCGACCCCACCCACGCATCAACCAACCTCATCATCTCATAAAACCCCCAACCAACCTCCCCCTAAAGACTACCCTATGCCAACGACCAACCCCTCCTCACCCACCACGTCTACCACACAAGTAACTCCCAACCAAAGCCCCTCCAAAATGACGTACCCGACCTCCACACCCCCACTTAAATCCCCCCACAAAGTCGCCCCTCTGAGAACCCCCATCAATATCCCCACCCAATCCTCTCCCATTCCTCCTACCACCCTCACTCGACAAAAACCTCCACACGCATCTACCTCTCAAATAACCCCCTACATCACCCCCACTAAATGCCCTCCACCTGTAAAGCGTTCTTCCCCTCAATATAAAACATCGTCGAGCGACTCAAGTCCCACTACAAAAATCTACCTTCCCACCAGAACCTCCAAAGGTAGAATCATCAACAGACCCATCAGATTTGAAGACAGTTATGTAAAAACAAAACCCCTTTCTTCCACTAAATGCCCAAGCCACACAACACACACACCTCCTCTTTCTCACACACCTCCATCACGCACCTTACCTAAACCAATATTGCACATTGCCTCCATATATTTTCCCAGCCTGCAACACCACCCAAGACAACCCCAAAAACCCAAGACTCATATCCCCCCTTCACCCCAAGCTCCGCCTTCACGCGTTAGTCCCTCCCCTTCAGTTGTTAACCCCTTCGCCACACTGAAGAGGCCTCCTGTCAGTCCCACACACCTCACTCAATACCTGACCTCCACCATGAACACATCCACACCATTCGTCGCTCCCGTCCCTACCCCCACTGAGGACGAATATACACCGTTCATAAGACATATTAAATTAAAAACGTCCACAGGACGCTTACCCCGTCTACAACGGCCACTTCAAGCCCGGGCAGCCGCCCTCCACAACACCGAAGACACATTCCTACAGGTCTACATAGACCTGCACAAGAAACCTGACCCTCGCTCTCTTGCCTGGTGGGACCTTCTACACACCCTCCAAATGACCCACCATGACTATACTTCTCTTAACTTCACCCTTGAGGCTCGAGGACGAGCCTACAATGAAGGAGAGGGAAATAAAATGCCCCAGAACGAGAAGCCCACCACGGAAGCCACGAGCGAGAACAACAAAGAAACGGGAAGAGAAACACCCGAAAGAAAGGCCCACAGAACGAAAGGACCAGGTGACCAAGCCAACCAGTTCAGACAGGCCGAAGCCCGCAGGGCTAAGCAGCTCCAAACCACACCTGCCTATCGCTTCTAACCACTGACCCTTCCCCCACCTCGCGTATCCACTACCCCTCGTGTCCTACACCTCTTACCCGCCAGACTCTACCTACATGATGATGAACATGAATACACCTTAATTTAATACACCCATGCCCTGTCCCTAAGTTAAGATATCAATATCAACATACACTAAAATACCTTGTCTTGCCAGACTAAGTTTCTGAAGACCAACCGCCCCCATAAATCTATGTATGTTCTTCCATCCGAGAAGTAATATGTTAACCCCTGTCTTGCCAGACTAAGTTTCTGAAGACCAACCGCCCCCATAAATCTATGTGTTCTTCCATCCGAGAAGTAATATGTTAACCCCCTAAAATACCTTGTCTTGCCAGACTAAGTTTCTGAAGACCAACCGCCCCCATAAATCTATGTACTGTATGTTCTTCCATCCGAGAAGTAATATGTTAACCCCCATGTCATAATTGATAAGAAACTATGATACCCACGGGTACACCATTGTATATATAACCATTATTCCTGTAAGACTTAGACAGAGATAATGACTGAAGATGTTAGCAACCATGCAGTAACTCTAATTCTTACCCCAACCAGAGATTGTATAGATAAACCTCTTTTACCATTGCCTCGACGCATATCTACCACGAAACAATAACGAAGCTACCCCTACGAACTGCCGCTTTCTTTGGTATATATTTCATAGAAAACGCAGTTCCCAGGGACAACTAGATCAGCAAGAAATCGTGTCAACTAATAGTGTCCATAACCCCTCGTATTGACGATTAATAGTACACTATGATTTTCTCTACTTTTATCCACAGTCAAGCACACACCTACAGCTAACCTCATCTTCCCCACAGTCCACATGATTCTATAATTTCCAGACTCATATACCACCACCTATTGCTCATCCCCCGGTAGCGTTTGATTACCCTACCTTCCCTGTCGGTAACCCCCAGTCTAAGATACCAACTGTAGCCTAATGCCACCCCTACGCCCAGCGACCTTAGGGTCAAACTTCCACGTAGAACCCCCCTTAACCCTCTCCCTCTCGTTAACCCCCCACGCTCCTCAACTCCCTCCTAACGTAGCCTCACCACCATACCCCCTGAATATCCTTAACTTTTCCGTTACTAACATTCTCAAACCTTTTGTATATATACTCCTATCCAGCCTACCTTCCCCCAGTAGGAAGGAACACCATTAGAACTTTACTAACCCTTTGCATGCCATCTATTCCCTCAAAACCCATTCACAACCCTGTACCAAATGATCGTCAGTGCGAGGCTAGCCGCCTCGCCAGTGACTAACTTCTATTGCCATACTTCCAGATAAATGTGGCAGAGTTAGCAACCCAGTCTCCACCACATCCAACAAACCATGCAATTAACAACCCAACCAATTAAACCAGCTGATCAAGGCACCTTCGGTTTTGGTATTGCGAACACCCACATCTGTCTCATAAACAGAGGGTTATTACAAACACTTGTAATATGGCAAGCCCCCAGCCACAGCCGCCCAGACGACCATCACAGAGAGAGGACGCGCACCTACCCCTTTCACCCACCCGAGGAGGGAGATCCCTACCCCTGCGGAGGTATACCTGACCCCTGTTTTGACTTCCGGGTCATTGCCAGGTAGCACAGGAATTCTTCCTATCAATGAACTAACCATGTATGACTAACACCCTTACTAACCTCTATTAACCCACAATAACCCATTAACCTTTCTTGCATACTCCGATAACCAAATTAGCACCTCAGCTATACCATAGAATGAAGACTGAGCAATCTAAGAGAGACGCTCCTATCAAAGATGTCCCAAACCTCCTCGCAAAGTAGATCCAGTCTCTCTCCCCTAAATACTTCAAGTATAGCCAAAATAGTACCTCTTACTAAGGCTCAGTTATATCACACTATGAAGGCTCCATACAGCCATGTGCCACAACAGTAATCACCACCTTACCTAGTTCCCGTATCAATTGAGAGCTCAAATAAGTCCATCAAAACTCGAGATCCCTATTGCCTACAGGGTCCAAAACCGAACCTATAAACCAAGCTCCAGCCCCCAGTAAAATCAGTTGAAAGATAGACACCAACCAGTGGTTGGTCACTTGAGTTGACCTCTAGCTCTATCATTGTTTGTTCCTGAGAATTGAGTTCCAGAGCCGGCAGACTCCGTGGCAGATTTAGATAGAAGGATCTGTCCACGTAAAAGAAATCTATGTGCACCTTATAACCTTCATACAGACCGGG
The DNA here is from genome assembly GCA_032716605.1 of Paralithodes platypus. Taxonomy (NCBI): domain Eukaryota; kingdom Metazoa; phylum Arthropoda; class Malacostraca; order Decapoda; family Lithodidae; genus Paralithodes; species Paralithodes platypus. The sequence goes on from CM064503.1 coordinate 18,111,531, forward strand.
AAGCTGAGCGATCGACGTGAGATGCGCTTGGCGTTAATTCCGATCCAGATTTACAGGAAGATCCTAATATCTGTGATTCAGGTCTAGAAACCAGAGGGTATATAAGAGTGTAACCAGCAACGATCGCCAAGAGATCCGTCTTGAGAACTTTCTACATATGGACCATCTGGACGGCCGCGGAACCAGTCGTTAGCCCCCAACATCACGGACGCAAGATAACCAGGACCAGACCAATCAAATACTACCCAAGATTCACTCTATCAGTGCTACAGTGTTACAGTGCTATTTAGAGATTCACTTATTAATATTTCTATGAAGTGGCTATATTTTTGCCCCAGTATAATTTATATATAACCATTCCATTAGGAAGTGCTAAGCGTATCAGTGTTTATTAATTAACAGGCGATATTAACTCTCGTAATTACTCATATATCCAGATATTATTACATAGCAGCGAAACCCTAGTGATATCTGATATTCGCCCACTGATTTGCGTTCTATGTGTTTCTGATACAAGAATATAAAACTTAGATCAGTACCCCCCTGAGGTTACTAGAATTCCCTTGCTCTAAAATATGCGTGTCTAATCTAGTCTGTGAACTACTACTTGTGCACCAGAGCTACCAGTGATAAATCTAATAGTGAATATGAATCTATAAATAACATTGATGGTCTCCAGTATATAAACTTGTGAATAAAGCAAGTGATCAGAAGATTAATACCTGAACGTTGGAAGTGGGAGACTAGGCTCCATCCAGATCCACTTAATGCTAGTGTTGTTCAATTCTATCATTTGTCTTGTACGAGCATTCATATCTTCTTATGCTTCATATTAATCATCATCAAGAAAACTACAGCAGTGTGTACATCAATAAAAGTGATCGTGTGTCTTGTTACCGTGTGCTTATTTTGTGTTCTCTATTCCTCATACCTTGTTTTGTGCATGCAGCCTTCTATACCCAGTCAGTTAGAACTCACATTACATAAGTTAATCCTGTAGAAAAACAGGGCATAACAGTAAGGAGAGGTAGACAAGAGGAAGAGAGGTAGAGAGAGGAGGTAGGGAGGTAGGGAGAGGCAGAGAGGTAGAGAGAGGAGGTAGGGAGAGGTAGAGAGGCTGCTGGCTGTGATAATATGTAGAGAGGTAGAGGGGAGGAGAGAAGCCAGGGAGGGTAAAGAGGAGGTGGTAGGGGGAGGTAGAGAGAGGAGGTAGGGAGGTAGATAAAAGGTAGAGAGATAGAGAGAGAAGGTAGACAAGAGTTAGGGAGGGTGCTGGCAGTGATAATATGTAATAACAGGTGCATCCGGTGCAAGCGGTGACAGTGGTGGTGGTGGTGTTCGTTGCTTTCACTCCTGCCTTGGTGTTTGGGTACAGGCAAAGTCAATGGTTCGACAAAATGGAGGATGGTTCGTGTGATTGTGCGAGAAAGGGATATAAACACGACTACGATGCTAAGGGGGTAGTACTCTCTTTTCATGGACCCCCTTCTCCCTCATGTTTAGCATATTAGCTTTGAGGTTTTAAGAAGTTTGTTTCGTTAGTTTGACGATTTTGATACTTTTCGCCTCATTTTGTTGTCAATATTAAAACCTTTCGTGCCCTTTAAGTGTCGATTTTTTCATGGCGAGCGAAAGCGAGCCTCTAATTTTAGAAGGAACCGGCCTTGGGCCGGGCCATTTTTCTACAGAAAAATGTACAAATTTATCTTGAAAGGAGGTCTAAGAGGTGTTTTTCTAAGCTTGATGGAGGTCTAGCTAGGACACTCAAAACAAAATTAAATAATAAATGTATAAACCAAAAACCAAGCACTACCCCCATAAACCAATGGTCTGGGGGGTTTCCATCTGACGGTAATCATTATTTATGTCTCCTTCTTGATTACTCGGCTAGTATGAACATTGTGAAGCCAATTATGTTATGTATGGAAACTTGGCATTAACCTAAGAAGTGCGCATGGGGGTAATTAGAAACGTCCCCCTGTGCTGACGTATTTGAGCTGTTTCCATCACTAAAATATTAATTTTACCATAAATAGCATTAATACTTATCCATACGCACCTATTATGGGTTGATTATAAAGGTATTACCTGAAACAACAATAAAATGAGTGAAAACAGCGTTTGGATGGTCAAAATCGGAGATATAGGCCGCGAGTTATATAATGTATGGGCGAGGCAACCTGCTTTCCCGCCAATTTCCCTACTGAGACACAGTCGATCGATATTCTCTCTCTCTCTTGCCCTCGTTTGCTAACATTGATGACAATGCCCTGCTTGCAACTCGCTAATGTTAGCACGAAAATATACCTCAGAATAAGGGAATAACAGGGAAAATAGGTGATAACTGAAGGAGGGGAGGAAAGTGGGGAAGGAGGGGAGGTAGAGGATTGATATTTTGCATGGCCCAGGGGCCCAAAAAAAATAAAAAAATAAAAAAATATATTTTTGTTTTTGTTTTTTCGATGTTTAACCCCTCCAACCCGGAAGGGCTCTTGAACGCCCATAACAACCTCGGCCCGCGCAACCCGGAAGGGCCCTTGAACGCCCATTGCTTGCGTGAGTGCTTTCGAATGCCGCGCGTACATTTTCGGTATCGTGGGACGGTAGGTGGCGCCACCAGGCGTAAACTACGCCACAGCAACAGTATCTACCCCGACGCCATCATGGACAGTACGCCAAATAGTGATTCCGCTGTGTCCGATACCGTGCTTCCTACGACGCCCTTGCTAGTTCGTCGCGCCTTACCCCGACGCCATCGCCTAAATGTGTTATCTCCCGGAGGTATTGAGACGACATTGAGACTTTATGAGCGAGCTGATGCCAAGCATAATGTTGATGATGAAGTCAGTGACGACTCCAGTAATTATAAGTCGAGTGATTATGGCCATGAGAGTGACAAAGAAGAGCAATTCCTGGGATTTGCGAAAGAACATGACAGTGATGAGAGTGATGAAGGTGATGTACCAGTTGTTGAGGAAGCTGGTTTACCTAAAGACAGTGAACTTGAGAGAGTGAGTGAGTGAGTGGGAGAGTTCAAGGTCACTCACCAAATTTCACATAAGTGACACGACGCCAAGCCCTTCCCCAGGTAAATCGCCTTTCAAGCTACATTTGTATAAGCAGAAAATACTTGAGAAGGCGGCCGCGGCAGCTAGGGAACAAGCAAAACTACTTGGTGAGGATGAGGCTGTGAGTGAGGGTCAGCGTGGTGACCCTTCTCATCCGCCATTGTCTCCCTTATCTACCCACGCCACCCAAGATGACCCGGATGCCCCGCATTCTTCCCCACCACCCCCACCATTGCCAAGGGTTGAGGACCCCCCACTTTCGGCCTATTTGCCTCCTAGGTCCCCCGACAGGAGACATACTGCTGCCGAAAAGGGGAAAGGTAGGAAATATACCAAAAAAATTAAGAAAAGTAAGAGAGTTTTGTTCGAGGCTCCCGCGGCGTCCACCCCGGCCGGCCCCAGCCATACGTCCCCGCAACTTTCCCCACGGTCCTCCCCACCTCTCCCGCCTTCAACATGTCTTCCTGAAGAAGTCTTTGAGCTCGCATCACCAATACCTGGGCCTAGTGACAGTGAAACTTTGCTTTCTGTCACTCGTCGCAGGCCAAGGAGCCCAGGACCTCGGGGGGACACAGCCTCACCTGCCACTCCTTCCCCACCTCGCCCACCCGCACGCCGCCCACGCATCACTGGTTCCCCGCCAGATTATGTGGGGGCCACTGATGATGAAGGGCACCTCTCTGAAGACTCTGGCCATGATTACATAGGTCCACCGTCAGGGCAAGATGACCACTCTGACGATGACTATATGGACATCGACGACCCTCGACCCATCCGCTTGGCCCGGCGTCGTGCTGCCCGTCGTGCTGCCCGCCTCCCTGGCCGCCGCCCTCGCCGCCCTAGGGCGCGCGCCTCCCGAGTTGGCCGTGGGCGTGCTGGGCCACCAGCTGGAGCTCCTCGTCAGCGTAGACAAGACCCATTCTACGTTTTTCAGTGGCAAGACGTAGTTGATGAGGATGGATGCAACCCTGATGTGCCAGCTTTTGATGAGGTACTGGAGGGTTCAGGCATTACCCCAATTTTCCTGCAGGCCCCAATGCTCCACCACACGAACTATTTGAGGCCTTCTTTGATGAGGAGGTGGTAGGCTATGTTGTCAAAGAGACAAATAAGCAGCACCAATTCCAGGTCCACTTTTTGGGAAAGGTGACCAAGGGCCACATGAGGCAGTGGACCCCAGTGACTCATAAAGAGTTCATGGTGTTCCTGGCACTCACCATGCTAATGCCTCATGTCAAGAAGCATAGGTTGCCTGACTATTGGATCACCAATGATCTGATATCCACCCCTGCCTTCGGGAAATATATGTCTCGCGACCGGTACCTTGATATCCTCGCAGCGCTCCATCTTGTCACCAACCTTGACGTCCACCTCCCAGACAAGCTGTGGAAGATTAGGACGTTGTACGAGATGATGCGAGAACGCTTCACCTCCTACTTCAAGCCCTTCCGCAAGGTCGTCATTGACGAGTCTCTTGTGCTGTTCCGGGGAAAACTCAGCTTCCGGCAGTACATCCCCTCAAAAAGACATCGCTTTGGCATAAAATTCTTTGTGCTGTGCGACTGCCAAACTGGCTATGTCCTGGACTTCCTGGTCTACAGCGGGAAGGAAGGGGACTTGCTTGTGGACCCCCTCATTGGCTTTGGCGGAGCAGTGGTGCAAGCCATGATGGACCGCTACTTTCACAAGAATCACGTCCTCTACACGGACAATTATTACACGTCCCCCACTCTCTCACAGTACCTGCATGAGCGCAAGACGGGGACTGTAGGCACAGTACGAGGGAAAAGGAAGGGGCATGCCACCTTTCCCTCCAAAGACCAAAAAAGGTGATGTGTTCAAGAAGAAGTCGGGGCCCATTCTGGCTATCCACTGGCACGACCAGCGGAAGGTCAACCTCCTGACCACCATCCACAAGGGGGAAATGGTGGAGACTGGCAAGGTGGATCGCCGCACCCAGGCCAGGGTGACCAAGCCCGATGCTGTCCTGGACTACAACATCAACATGAGGCTGGTGGACAAGTCCGACATGCAGATAGGCTTCATTGACTGCCTGCGTACCTCATGCAGATGGTACAAAAAGTTCTTTCTGCATATGGTGGACATGTCAGTTCTGAATGCCTACAACATATACAAGCTTCGGAATGTGAACACACCCATGAAGTTCAATAGCCTGCGGAGGTTCCAAAAGCAGGTGTTGACGGAGCTCCTGGAGAAGTATGCTACGCCACAGAGGGCAGTGGCACATCCTGGGCCCGCCGTTATTGACCGCTTGCAGTGTGCTCAATACTTGATTAGGCACAGGCTTGGTTCCCTGCCTCAGAATGAATCAGGAAGAACACAGCAGAAGCGGTGCCATGTCTGCTACAACAGCAGGGTGAGGCCGAGGTCAGGTAAAAAGTCAACCATGGAGTGTGTGGAGTGCAAGGTGGCACTCTGTGCTTTAGAGTGCTTCTTTGATTACCACTCCAAGCTGGAGTTCTAATAATCATACTGAAATTGCCAAATAAAATGACAATATGTACACTATAATTATATATAGGCAAAAAGTGGAAGAAAACCAATTTATTGTAATACAAAAGTCATGTATTATGAGAAAATTGATACAAATACAATTACACCATAATAATATGTGAAAGTGACACATATGTATATACCAAGTGACATTCATATGATTAGAACCTATAGAAATATATAAATCAGTGAAAAAAGACACAATAAATTGTATATAAAACGTTTACAAATCATATAACTAAGTGAAAGTGATACAAGACCTAATATTTGATGGCCAAAGTATAATAAATACCTGTGATAACGAATAATCAGTGCCTAATACAACAATAACCTACCTCAATTACTAATAAAATGTACGGTATCGAGTGAAAATGAGCATTATCAGTGACAGTGACACTCTCTAAAGCATATTTGTCAAAGTGAAAGTCACACAAGACCTAATATTTGATGGCCAAAGTATAATAAACACCTGTGATAACGAATAATCAGTGCCTAATACAACAATAACCTACCTCAATTACTAATAAAATGTACGGTATCGAGTGAAAATGAGCATTATCAGTGACAGTGACACTCTCTAAAGCATATTTGTCAAAGTGAAAGTCACACAAGACCTAATATTTGATGGCCAAAGTATAATAAACACCTGTGATAACGAATAATCAGTGCCTAATACAACAATAACCTACCTCAATTACTAATAAAATGTACGGTATCGAGTGAAAATGAGCATTATCAGTGACAGTGACACTCTCTAAAGCATATTTGTCAAAGTGAAAGTCACACAAGACCTACTATTTGATATGGCCAAAGTATAATAAACACCTGTGATAACGAATAATCAGTGCCTAATACAACAATAACCTACCTCAATTACTAATAAAATGTACGGTATCGAGTGAAAATGAGCATTATCAGTGACAGTGACACTCTCTAAAGCATATTTGTCAAAGTGAAAGTCACACAAGACCTAATATATGATGGCCAAAGTATAATAAACACCTGTGATAACGAATAATCAGTGCCTAATACAACAATAAGCTACCTCAATTACTAATAAAATGTACGGTATCGAGTGAAAATTAGCAATTAAAATGTAAAACTTGCAAACTAAACAAACCAAAATTGGGACAAGGACAATATAAAGTCAAATTAAATTATCAAAATCGCTATGTGGAAACAACGTTTACTAAAATGAAAATTATTAAATAAAAGAACACAATCCACCACATAGGGTGTACATTACTACATAAGCAAGTTAATCTGTTTCCCAAGCAAACTAATCGCACATATAACAACGCACTATCGTCTCGTTAAAGGAAGTAGTCAAGTTTGGGAAGTCCGGGACGTTCTGGCAAATTTTACTAAACTCTGCATGAATAAAGAAACTACATGTTAAATGTCAAAATATTATTTAAAATCAAATTTGCAACATGACAAGACATTAACAATAGTACAAAATACAAATATTGATAAGATATCTATACTATTACAAAATAATATATAAAATACAGTACAGCACTCACTAACGATAGTGCTATCGGGTAGGTACCTGTAAGCATAGCATGCCTCAAGTGACCCCTATCAATAACTACCCTACAAATAACCTACATTTATAGCACAAATAAACTAAGGAAATCGCAAAAGTAAGCAATTGATACTATCGACAATGAATACATATAATATAAAGACAAATAATTGCAAAATATGAAGTAACAACAGATTTAAACAAAGAGTACTCTTTTAACACGAACAATAAATTTAAAAAATCATCAATATTAATAATAATAATAATAATAATAGAAAAAGAAAAAGATAAACAATAAATACAGACAAAAAGTAAGCAGAGGTTATACAAGAAACTTCAAGTTAAAAATGCTTGATTAAAATTATTGATGTCAAATTTTAGAATACAGTCACAATAATTGACCCTAAAAAGATTAAATTTATGGAACAATTTACTTGCCTCAAAACCTCTGTCCACTAAGAGTCTGTATAGTAACCTAGCTCTAGCCCAAAAGTCATCTACTTTAGTGCAGATTTTACAAAATCTTATTAATTGGGAATAAAAACAATTATAAGTTATTTTACTATCGATATTACTACTAGGGAAAGGAAAGTTTATTACGTTAAAATTAAAATCATCAACTTTGTGATATACTTTAAGTATGCACTGTTCATTAACAATCTCTATATTTATATCAAGAAAATTTTGAACTTTATAATTTACGTTACATTGTGTGAGGGGAATAGAATTAGGGTAAATAAGTTTAGCAACTTGATTAAAATTTAACAAATTGCAAACAAGAATATCATCAATATATCTACTATTATTACTTAACAGTTTAGCAAGTGCTAATTTTTCTGGAATTTTATTTTTCTTGCTACTGTCAACTAAGTCTTTTATATATTTAAATTCTAAAGCAAGCAAGAATAAGTCTGCAATTAAAGGGCTAGCATTTCCACCCATAGGAATTCCTAATATTTGTTTGAAAATGTACGGCCCGAATCTAACATAAGTATTGAAAAGGAGGAATTTAAGGGCATCTTTAAGTTTAGTTCTATCAAAATATACAGAACTAGTGGGAGTAGAGCTAAGTGATGCATTATTAAAATATGTATAAACATTTATGAAATAATTACCATTCCTAACGAACCTGTCAAAGTGCAAATCTATAATAAAGCAAAGCTCTGAATATACTAAATCTAAAGGCAAATTGGTATACAAAGTTGAAAAGTCGAAGCTATGTACCGAGGTAACTTTCGGCATGGTATTTATTTTATCAATAACTTCTAACGAATTGTCAACACTCCAATAATAGTTAATGCCAGTTCTTCTCATGATGGTATTACAATATCTTTTATGAGTACTTTTAATGTATTTTAAGCAATTTACTACTTGTTCTGATAGAGTTTTAGTGGTAGCAAATTTTGCTCCGGCAATAAAGCGATATTTATAAGGTCTTTTATGAAATTTAGGTAACATGTATAATTTTGCAATGCACTTGTTCTTATCAGAAAGTTTAATATCAAATATTATATTTTTCTTGGTATGTTCATCGATTAAGTTATCAATATTCAGATTATTTTGAATTTCATAAACAGAATTACCGCAAATATTTTTACGTAATATGTTACCCTTAATACCTAATTCTTTTTTCATATTTTCAAGATAAAATTTCTTACATGTGAAGCTATAATTATTGCTGGCTTTATCTACTGTAGTGATTACAAAATGTTTATGTAAATTTATTAAATCAGCTTTAAGCTTATTATAATTATAGTCTATAAAATCTGAAAGATTAAATTCATTTTTAAGCGAGAAAATGTTATTTCTAATTAACTTAATTAATAATTTAGACCATGCTTCTAGTTCTCTCGCATTGCAGCACGCAATTTTTAACAATTTATCTTTTAATTTATTGACTGAAAAAACAATATCTTTTAAAATTATGTCCCATGTTACTTTATTACTCCCTATTCTAAATTTAAACCCTTTATGACATAGCTCCGCTAATTTGTCGTTTGCAAAATGTTTAACTAGTTCTACATCACCTGTTAAAATGTGACATATCGGACTATAAATGAACTTTGCTAGTGCATCACGTCTGCTAGCTGGCATATCCATGACTCTTTCACACACGCATTTATTATTATTGAAAATATCATTATCTGAAAGATTTCCTAAAACTTTATTATAATTACAAATAATAGACCCAACAGGTCGTTCATATGAATACACTATTAATGGTTTGAAATCTTTACAACCATCTGGTAACATGGACTTAACTTTCTTTGAATTAATAAGACTGTTAACATTAATTTTGTCTAAAATTTTAGAGGAATAATTTAAAGTGGACATGACTTTATCTTTAATACGGTTATCTTTGGATTTCTTAGAATTAGCTCTAATATATCCCATAAAAGCAAAGACTATTTTTAAATTTATTTGTGAAATTATGTTTATTATTTAGAATATTTTCTATAAAAGGAGCAAAACTTTTCTTTTGTAGGCCTTTCAATGAATCTTTTAATTTTTAAATTCCGAAATTTCGATATAATGAATATAAATTATTAACAATAATTTTAATATCAGACCTGCTTTTCTTTTTATTAAATGTATTTAGTCTTCTATTACCGTGTCTACCAGGTCTTCTGTTTAAAACAGGGAAGTTAAAATATGGGTTATTAAAATCGTTTTTTAATAAATCTTTATACAAAATGTTGCCTACATTTTGTATTTGATTGTTAAGTCCAAATGGATAGATGGTCATTAATTTTCCAATCCAATAATTTTCTCTATCTAAAACATTTTGATTACTTTGAACAATTTCTATAATTTTGTATTTACAATCAAATTTAGTACAATCTGTGTTAAAATGTTTATATAGAAGAATCTTGGAGTCGATGCCGTTCTTAATTCCTGATCTATGCCCGTAGGCTCTTTCTCTTAAACATTGCTCCGTCTTTCCAACATATTGTATACCACATTTCTCACAGGTTATTAAATAGATAACATTCTTTACTTTACATGGAGATGTTACATTACCCTGGACAGGTTTCGCGTTCTAACGCGTACGGTAAAGGAAACGAGGGTCGAAAGTGGCACGCCGCACTAAAATATTCGCCAAAAATCAGGTAATTGAGATAGATTTTTTGTCTACATTTGAACATGTAATATAAGGAATGCTTAATCTAATGTGAAGTGGAATTGAAAATCAGAGTGATTTTTATATTTTTAATGATTATTCTAGAAAAATAACTTAAGAAAATGACTAAGTTTACTAAAAAATAAAAATAAATACTTAAAGTTCCCTGAGGATAGTGAAACTCTGGTGACTAGTAGGGGGATGGTGTGGACCTCATCAGCTGCAGTCTTGTCGACCTGGGTCCCATAGGGCGCGATCTGTGCAAAGAATAAAAAGGGTTAATTTCGAAAACTCAAAAAAATGATCAATGGTTTACAGAAAATCATTAGGGTGCCTAAATATTGGTGGATTTAGTTGAAACTTTGTCAGAATAGTGCCAACCAACACTGGAACACAGGGAAACCCTAAATATTGAGATCAGAACTAGTAAATAGCAATGACATAGCATTGTGTACACTTAACTCCGAGACGTCAGACAGTTTTCGGCAAAAATTTGAGAGAAAAAAATTCATAACTGAACAAATTGTTTATGAATCTGCCTATAAATCACCATGGACATTCCTAAACAACCTAAGAACAATATCAGTATGAATAATGGGGGTTTGGAGTAGTTATACACACACAGTACTGAAAGAGTTAACCTTATCTCCCAGCACCGCTCCGGCCGCAACCCTCTGAAAGTAGACAACACTTTCCACAATGTATAGGATGATTATAAATGCATGGATTTTGATCACAACTCATGTGAATGATGAATACTGCTTGAATAATACATACTACACCCTAAAAATATTAAAAAAATATAAAAAACAAAAATGTGGGGGCATAACAGGTAAGTACTTGGTAAATTTCAATCAGCAGGAACAGGTAAAATGGTAATAAAATGGGTAGCTTGTCCTTGGGCAACTGGGGGCATGACAGGTAAGTCATTGGTACCAATCAATCAGCAGAAACCAGGTAAAATTATAAGGAAATGGGTAGGTAGTCACTGGGGCACAACAGGTAAGTACTTTGTCAAATTCAATCACCAGGAACAGATAAAATGGTAATAAAATGGGTAGCTTGTCCCTGGGCAACTGGGGGCATGACAGGTAACTAATTGGTACCAATCAATCAGCAGAAACCAGGTAAAATTATAAGGAAATAGGTAGGTAGTCACTGGGGGCACAACAGGTAAGTACTTTGTCAAATTCAATCACCAGGAACGGGTAAAATGGTAGTAAAATGGGTAGCTTGTCCCTGGGCAACTGGGGGCATGACAGGTAACTAATTGGTACCAATCAATCAGCAGAAACCAGGTAAAATTATAAGGAAATGGGTAGGTAGTCACTGGGGGCACAACAGGTAAGTACTTTGTCAAATTCAATCACCAGGAACAGGTAAAATGGTAATAAAATGGGTAGCTTGTCCCTGGGCAACTGGGGGCATGACAGGTAAGTCATTGGTACCAATCAATCAGCAGAAACCAGGTAAAATTATAAGGAAATGGGTAGGTAGTCACTGGGGGCACAACTTGTAAGTACTTTGTCAAATTCAATCACCAGGAACAGGTAAAATGGTAATAAAATGGGTAGCTTGTCCCTGGGCAACTGGGGGCATGACAGGTAACTAATTGGTACCAATCAATCAGCAGAAACCAGGTAAAATTATAAGGAAATGGGTAGGTAGTCACTGGGGGCACAACAGGTAAGTACTTTGTCAAATTCAATCACCAGGAACAGGTAAAATGGTAATAAAATGGGTAGCTTGTCCCTGGGCAACTGGGGGCATGACAGGTAACTAATTGGTACCAATCAATCAGCAGAAACCAGGTAAAATTATAAGGAAATGGGTAGGTAGTCACTGGGGGCATAACAGGTAAGTACTTTGTCAAATTCAATGAGGAAATACACCAATAGCGAAATCAGAAAAAAAAACAAGAAAAAAAAAAACTAAGAAAAAAAAAATTGTGGCGGCATATGGCAACTCAGATATCTGGCAACAGTCAGGACACGACGTCACACAATCTAGCCATCATGTGTAGAAGACTGAAAGTCCTAAGTCTAATACAAAGGCATGAAACATATGATTACTGTAACTTTCAACAAATATGGTACAAAAACTTACTGTGTTTACTGGGTCATATGTGGCACCGGAAAAGGGGTGAAAGGGTTGTGGTGGGAGGAGCGAGCAGCGCAGGTCTGTCTTTGGTGGGGTCCCAGCTCCTACTGATAGATGGCTTGCCTCACCAGGAAATTCAGCCTCCTATTGGCTCCCCCGGTCACGTGACATGCAAGCATAGACAAAGGCGGATTTTCGCGTTCCTTAAATGACCCCACGAATCCTGTCCAGGGTAACAGTAGAATTTAGAAACAATTTTTTTTTTATTGGTAATGCAACTTTTTAAAAATGTTTGATGTTCAAAATCAAATTCATTCACACAGAGTTTACATTTACAGTTATCATCGAAAAGACGCCGGTTATTTTCATTATTATTTTTCATTATTTAAGTTTTTATAATTTTGCCGGGTGCGAGGGTACATAGAATATTCTGACACATAGTCCGTGGCCGGTCCTGGTTCGTCAACGAGTACAAGTAAAGGAAGGGACAGTACATGGGGAACACGTCGTATACTAATGTTGCCACTAGTACAGACCGTCCTCACATCAATACTCTCCCTGAACCTATATAAATTAAAATGTAAAACTTGCAAACTAAACAAACCAAAATTGGGACAAGGACAATATAAAGTCAAATTAAATTATCAAAATCGCTATGTGGAAAAAACGCTTACTAAAATGAAAATTATTAAATAAAAGAACACAATCCACCACATAGGGTGTACATTACTACATAAGCAAGTTAATCTGTTTCCCAAGCAAACTAATCGCACATATAACAACGCACTATCGTCACGTTAAAGGAAGTAGTCAAGTTTGGGAAGTCCGGGACGTTCTGGCAAATTTTACTAAACTCTGCATGAATAAAGAAACTACATGTTAAATGTCAAAATATTATTTAAAATCAAATTTGCAACATGACAAGACATTAACAATAGTACAAAATACAAATATTGATAAGATATCTATACTATTACAAAATAATATATAAAATACAGTACAGCACTCACTAACGATAGTGCGATCGGGTAGGTACCTGTAAGCATAGCATGCCTCAAGTGACCCCTATCAATAACTACCCTACAAATAACCTACATTTATAGCACAAATAAACTAAGGAAATCGCAAAAGTAAGCAATTGATACTATCGACAATGAATACATATAATATAAAGACAAATAATTGCAAAATATGAAGTAACAACAGATTTAAACAAAGAGTACTCTTTTAACAAGAACAATAAATTTAAAAAATCATCAATATTAATAATAATAATAATAATAATAATAGAAAAAGAAAAAGATAAACAATAAATACAGACAAAAAGTAAGCAGAGGTTATACAAGAAACTTCAAGTTAAAAATGCTTGATTAAAATTATTGATGTCAAATTTTAGAATACAGTCACAATAATTGACCCTAAAAAGATTAAATTTATGGAATAATTTACTTGCCTCAAAACCTCTGTCCACTAAGAGTCTGTATAGTAACCTAGCTCTAGCCCAAAAGTCATCTACTTTAGTGCAGATTTTACAAAATCTTATTAATTGGGAATAAAAACAATTATAAGTTATTTTACTATCGATATTACTACTAGGGAAAGGAAAGTTTATTACGTTAAAATTAAAATCATCAACTTTGTGATATACTTTAAGTATGCACTGTTCATTAACAATCTCTATATTTATATCAAGAAAATTTTCAACTTTATAATTTACGTTACATTGTGTGAGGGGAATAGAATTAGGGTAAATAAGTTTAGCAACTTGATTAAAATTTAACAAATTGCAAACAAGAATATCATCAATATATCTACTATTATTACTTAACAGTTTAGCAAGTGCTAATTTTTCTGGAATTTTATTTTTCTTGCTACTGTCAACTAAGTCTTTTATATATTTAAATTCTAAAGCAAGCAAGAATAAGTCTGCAATTAAAGGGCTAGCATTTCCACCCATAGGAATTCCTAATATTTGTTTGAAAATGTACGGCCCGAATCTAACATAAGTATTGAAAAGGAGGAATTTAAGGGCATCTTTAAGTTTAGTTCTATCAAAATATACAGAACTAGTGGGAGTAGAGCTAAGTGATGCATTATTAAAATATGTATAAACATTTATGAAATAATTACCATTCCTAACGAACCTGTCAAAGTGCAAATCTATAATAAAGCAAAGCTCTGAATATACTAAATCTAAAGGCAAATTGGTATACAAAGTTGAAAAGTCGAAGCTATGTACCGAGGTAACTTTCGGCATGGTATTTATTTTATCAATAACTTCTAACGAATTGTCAACACTCCAATAATAGTTAATGCCAGTTCTTCTCATGATGGTATTACAATATCTTTTATGAGTACTTTTAATGTATTTTAAGCAATTTACTACTTGTTCTGATAGAGTTTTAGTGGTAGCAAATTTTGCTCCGGCAATAAAGCGATATTTATAACGTCTTTTATGAAATTTAGGTAACATGTATAATTTTGCAATGCACTTGTTCTTATCAGAAAGTTTAATATCAAATATTATATTTTTCTTGGTATGTTCATCGATTAAGTTATCAATATTCAGATTATTTTGAATTTCATAAACAGAATTACCGCAAATATTTTTACGTAATATGTTACCCTTAATACCTAATTCTTTTTTCATATTTTCAAGATAAAATTTCTTACATGTGAAGCTATAATTATTGCTGGCTTTATCTACTGTAGTGATTACAAAATGTTTATGTAAATTTATTAAATCAGCTTTAAGCTTATTATAATTATAGTCTATAAAATCTGAAAGATTAAATTCATTTTTAAGCGAGAAAATGTTATTTCTAATTAACTTAATTAATAATTTAGACCATGCTTCTAGTTCTCTCGCATTGCAGCACGCAATTTTTAACAATTTATCTTTTAATTTATTGACTGAAAAAACAATATCTTTTAAAATTATGTCCCATGTTACTTTATTACTCCCTATTCTAAATTTAAACCCTTTACGACATAGCTCCGCTAATTTGTCTTTTGCAAAATGTTTAACTAGTTCTACATCACCTGTTAATATGTGACATATCGGACTATAAATGAACTTTGCTAGTGCATCACGTCTGCTAGCTGGCATATCCATGACTCTTTCACACACGCATTTATTATTATTGAAAATATCATTATCTGAAAGACAGTGATACCCTAATAAACATATTTTATATAATTGGCCTCAAAATAACTAGAAAATATCAAATAAACATCACATTCTCAATATCAAACACTAAAATCGTCTAAGGGAGATAAATACTTTGGCGCGACGAGCGGCTAGGTGCGTCGTAGCCATGGCCGGGGCGACGCGTCCGAACGCGGGAAGAATTTGCCGCCGAAAAGCACTCGTCTTCCCGCGCTCACCATTACGCAACCAGAGGGGCTAGAGACCTCTACTCAACGCCATTCGACAGAGGAAGGTTTGTGGAACATTATTCTTTTTTATTCACAACATTACATGCCATATTCATTGACTTACAGAGTAGTTAACATAGGCCAAAGATCGTCAAAACACCCGGTACCGGAGCACAGTCGCAAGCTATAGCCCCCGGGGCTGGAGGGTTAAAGTCGATTTTTTTTTTCTCTGACTCTTAACCCGTGGAGCCCCGGCTAGTTTTGTAATGTTTGTTCACCAGAACCCGGCCGGTTTTCAAAAAATGGTTTTATTACAGAAACAATAGCGAATGGGTTAGGAATGAAGGAAAAACCACGAAAAACCGCTCAAAAAGCTTAAAGAATGGTCCTACAGAGCCCCCGAAAACGTATTTTACAAGAGTAAAAAATTGAAGGCAATTACCCAAAAAAACCAGGTTATTGCACGCTCACGCGCACGCACGTGGACTTTGAGAGTTTTCAACCATCGGCACGGTTGCGTGGGATACGTACACAGTTCCCATACAAATCTGAGCCCTCTTGAGTGGCTACACCTGAGGTTACGGTCGGCGCAATTACGGTGACGTGTCAGACGCGGGCTCTGGGGCTGTGCGTTACATACATCGCCGACGCGTCAGACGCGTCGCTGGGGCTGTACATGTTAAGAGTCTTCCCGCAGTCCGCCGGGGGAACTCTTAAGAGTCTCCTGGCAGTTCCCGGGTTAAGGGGGGATGGGACGGTTTTCTGGTCTATTAATACATTTATTCCTTTACTTCTTAGTTTCCTCGCTAGACCACCATCAAGCTTAGAAAAACACTCCCTAGACCCCCCTTCAAGATAAATCTGTACAATTTTTGGTAGAAAAATATCACGGTCTAAGGCCGGTTCCTCTTAAAATTTCAGGCTCGCTAGCGCTCACCAGGAAAAATCTACACCTAAATGGCACGAAAGGTTTCAAAAATTGACAACGAAATTGAGCGAAAGATGTTAAAATCGACAAACTAATGGGGCAAACGTCTTAAAATATCAAAACTAATGGGTATAAGCGGGAGAAAGAAAGGGGACCAGAAAAACGGCCCAGCTCTCCGGGGAGATTTCCACTCGAGGGATTGTTTTCTGGATCCCGTTCTACCTCATGTTTAGCCCCATTACTTTTGAGATTTTAAGACTTTCGCCCCATTATTTTGGCGATCTTAAGAACTTTTGCCCCATTTCTGTAAATTTTAAGATCTTTCGTGCCAATTAGGTGTCGATTTTTCCCTGGCGAGCGATAGCGAGCCTGTAATTTAAGAGGAATCGGCCTTCGGCCGGGACATTTTTCTACCGAAAAATGTACAAATTTATCTTGAAAGGGGGTCTAGGGGGTGTAATCGTAAGTTTGATGGAAATATAAGGAACAGTAAAAACCTCCCCTTAATATGCTGCAAAGACCGTAGTATCATATATTAACATTGCGTCTCGAGAAATCAGTTGCTAAAGCTGACATAAAACCGATTAATGTCACGCTTTATTAGTCACACATCTGAACTGTCAGTGAAAAGTCATAGTAAACTCAAATAACTTGGAGTACTACATGTATTCATTAGCTTCATTGATCTCATTAATTAGGTTTATTTGTTAGTTAATTGGTGGGTTGGTGATAATATGAATTACAATGTTTGTGTGAAAGGTTTTATATTTATATATTTAATTAGATTATTTATTTATTTATTTATTTATATATTTATTTGTTTATTTATTTTGCTCCCTAAAACCTGTATCAAACTTAAAAAGGAAAAGGAGAGAGAGAGAGAGAGAGAGAGAGAGAAATTCACCTCTAAGAACCCCCTCAAAGAAATGTGACAGGTTTAACAATCGCCAAACTAATGGGGCGAACGTCTAAAAAATATCTAAACTAATGGAGCTAAACATGAAGTAGAAGAAGGTCCAAAATATCAACAAATTAACAAATAAACCCACAAGCAAACTATATATTTCGACTGTACATGATCAGACTAGAACACACACAGATGGTATCAATATTAGTACACAGTGTATGCATATTAAGGGGAGGCAGACCGTTTTTTCTGGACCCCCTTCTCCCTAATGTTTAGCCCCACTAGTTTTGAGATTATAAGACGTTCGGCCCATTAGTTTGGCGATTTTAACACCTTTCGTCCCATTTCGTTGTCAATTTTAAGACCTTTCGTGCCATTTAGGTGTCGATTATTTCCCGGCGAGCGATAGTGAGCCCAAAGTCTATGTAGACCTTGAGCGAGCCTGCAATTTTAGGAGGAACCGCCTTTGGCCGGGACGTTTTTCTACCGAAAAATATAAAAACTTATCTTGAAGTCTAGGGGGTGTTTTTCTAAGCTTGATGGAGGTCTAGGGAGGAAACAAAATAAATATATGAATGAATAGACCAAACAAACGGTCAGTCTCCCCTTAATATGAACTCATTTCAGTATGACGCTACTGTATAATATTGTGACGTGAATCAGTATAGTATGCATCCTGAATATGTTAACCCCTTCAGTACCGGCGATGTCTTTTTTATGTTATTCTAGCTATTATTAGACAATTTTATTTAGTTTAATAGCACGAAACGTCTTAATATTGACACAGAAATGGAGCGAAAGGTCTTAATATCGACAAACTAATGGGGTAAATATCTTAAAATCTGAAAACTAATGGGGCTAAACATGAGGGAGAAGGGGATCTAGAAAACATCTCCCCTTAACCTTCTCACTTCCAAAATAATTCCAAAGCAAAGTAAAATCGTCTACCCATAGAATACGAGAAGCAAAGCGTCATTGTCTACTGAAAGGGTTAACTATAATAAAGAGAGCAATGTAAGTATAAAAAGTAAGGGGGGGGGGGTAGAACCTCCATGGAGATTGGCATATAGTAAACACGATATAATTATGTACTAGAAACAAGTGTGTGTGTGTGTGTGTGTGTGTGTGTGTGTGTGTTAGTTAGTTACAGTATATTATATGGTTACATATTTTTATTTTTATTTTTTTTTTACCCTAGGTGGGCCGAAGTAGGAGGAAAGGAAGGACGTATTTAAGGTATAGGTAGGAAATTATGAAGTATAGTAGTATAGTAGTATAGTAGTATAGTAGTATAGTAGTATAGTAGTATAGTAGTTGAGTACTATACTTCATAATTTCCTACCTATACCTTAAATACACGTCCTTCTTTTCCTCCCACTATGGCCCACCTACGGTAAAAAAAACAAAAAAAACAAAAAAAAAATATTATATATATATATATATATATATATATATATATATATATATATATAACCATATCATATAGTGTAACTAACACACACACACACTATAGTCCGGATAACTAACTTAATATATCAACAGTTACTGTCTTCCACCACCACCCTCTTTTTCATTATATAAATACAACGGTAGTGCGTCATTTACGGAGGAACCACCACTAAATTATCCCTCTGACTTCCACTTACCCTTCCGAATCTGAACAAAATCGTCTAATAATACTCAGAACACAGAAAAGGAATGAGTCATCAAATCTTATAATGGCGGATAGAAAACATGTTTTAGTTTACGCTAAAAATAAATTTTCTTTTTCAGTAAATACATTACAGAAAACGTTTACAATGAGTAACTATAATATTTCATGAATACAGTACCACTCTCATTAACATTAAAAGCTTAATCCATATTGTTTTGGTGACAAAAATATATAATATACACTGTATTATACCGTCTCCGTGGGTTCTTCTGCTTCGCACAGCTTCTTGTTCTGTAACGGGGCACAGTGCGCTCCTGTAGGCCTATTGAGTAGGCTATTGTTCGCATGTGTGGGGAGGCTCCACCCATACCGGACTTTTCGAACGAGTAGAATCAAAAGCATTACGCCTCATCAACTCAGTTATTATTACTGGTTCCCTACAATCTCTTTCTACACACCGCAATGTTGCATTTCTTTTACTCCCCTATCGCTATTCTAACAATCAGTGTTCTTCAGAGCTCTCTCAGTGCATACCCCCTCCCTTGCGGCGAGTGCGAGGCACCCGCCTTTCAACACAGTCCCACTCATATTCTGTCCATCTCTTCAAACCAAGAATTGGCAAATATTCTGTCTTTCTTCTACACAACAAGTGAACTCTGGAACTCTCTCCCTCAACCAATCTTTCCTTAATTCATCCTATTACTTAAACTGCTTCAAACTTTGTATGTCCAGGCATTTTGACTCCAACATCCCTTGAATTTGGCTTTGTTACTCTTTTGGCTTTGAGGGAGACACTCGTTACATGAAACTTGCCTTTTGTCTCCTTCATACACACAGGACAAATAATATATAAATAATCACCAAACAATTTGCCTTAAAACAAATAAACTGAATCAATTTAACTTGTCAATAAATTGTAAAGTAGTGAACAAAAAATATCGTAATTTTTAGTTTTGCTGGTGTAGAGTTCAGGTGATATTTTGATAAGTGCAAGTTAGATTGATATTAATTAGTGTTATTATTAGGTTTTACGATATTTTCAGAGTTGTCAAGCCTCTGTTAATAAATATTTATCAAAGTACTATTTAAAATGGCACAAAAGTCTAGCATAACTTCAATAAGCAAAAACTGTAATTAACCATTAGCAATGACAGCTTCGTAGAATGAGGCTCCAAAACCGCACTGGTATCGGAAACTAAATTGAAGGTAGATTGTGTTAGGTGGCTGAATTTTGACAAAGTGTAGTTTTTGAAGCTTCCAGACCATAATTGCTCGTAAAAATTGCTCGAAAAAGGGCTCGTGTGACTCCAGCTTTATACACATCGTGTATTAAGACAAACAATAGTATATAAACAAAGTCTGTTCAAGATAGATATATAGATAGAGAGATAGAGATATATATAGGTAGATAGATAGATATATGCATTATAATGCAGTCATATAAAGTATAATATAATAATGGATGAATGCATTTTGAATCATAGCACAGATTTTCAAGAGAGAAATCAAAGGATATATATATATCAATTTAAAACCCATATTGGCAAGGCTACCTACATTCTGCACACTCCTATGTATATTTACCCACAGGAATTGACTGACAACACAAAAATCATCATAAAACCGTGAATTGAGCTCTGGATGAATTGCCGCTACTGCATGACAAACTATACTCTATTATATGAACTGGGCGGACATTTTACTCCCTTAGCAGATGATTCTTTAATAATTAATGGCAATATATGAAACTACAATGTCTCTGCATCATATTATTGCCAGGTTTTCTTAGTTAACAACATACGTGGCTATAAAAACGTTGTAATAGCCGAATAATCAAGATGGGAACAAGCCATTTTCTCGTTAGCTTAAGGGGGTAGTGCTTGTTTTTTGGTCTATATATTTATGTACTACTGTAAATGTATTTTTGAGTTTCCTCGATAGACCTCCATCAAACTTTTAAAAACACCTAGACAAGATAATTTTGTACATTTTTCGGTAGAAACATGTCCCGGTCGAAGGCCGAGTCCTTCTAAAATTACAGGCTCGCTATCGCTCGCCATGAAAAAATATCCATATATTGAACGAAAGGTCTTAATATTGACAAAGAAATGAGGCGATAGGTCTCAAAATCGCCAAACTAATGGAACGAACGTCTTAACATTTCAAAACTAATATGCTAAACATGAGGGAGAAGAGGGGTCAGAAAAAGCGAATACGTGCCCCTCAAAGGTGGGGGTGCATGGGTTGAGATAAACATGGAATAATAATCGTCAGCCTACATATACAGTAATTATCTTGCAAAATACAATGGCACCGAAATAATTATTAACAATGGTATAAAGGATTTTGTGGATCGTCTAAACCGGACTTGTGACGTCATAGGAGTGCAAGTCCACCATCCAGTCTACGATGAGGATACTGGTGTGACGTCACTATGACGTCACAGGCCTGGTGTAGACGATCCACAAAATTCTTTATACCATTGTAAATAATTGTTTCAGTGCCATTGCATTTTTCAAGATAATTATGTGTAGGTTGGCGATTATTATTCCATATTTATCTCAACCCATGCACCCCCACCTTTAAAATTACTAAACAATACACCAAATCCAATCACACCATTTTTCCATATATTTGACGCATAGTGGATTTATTTGATAGTATTTGGTATATTTGTATATACACAGAAATGTGATATATAAGTTTGCATGGCAGTTATTATGGTTTTAACTGTGTTGGTGGTGTAATGGTTTAGATGCTTATGTTCTGGGTGTGGTGTCCCGAGTTCGAATCCCGGGAGGGCCATTTGCTTTCATTAGTTTATTCAAGTACATTGGGGTTGGTAATGGATGATCAATGTTAAGAACGGGGTGTTCCTTAATTTATGTACATCACATTTCAACCGTATTTCTTTGTCCAGTCAACTCGTTTGATTCGCAGAGTCTCAGAATTGTATTAAGGCTTATAAGAAGCTTAACAGTTAATGTATAAAATATATTTGCAATATATAAAAGGGAAAAGGGATGAATCAAGAAATATAAAAGCAATACAGTTTCCTACAGCAATCTGGAAAATAAAATATATGCATAACTTCAATTTTTGAGATTGCGAATTACAAGAGTGGCTCTACACATTATGGCTTTAAAGAAGGTATGTAGAGGAAAATTAAAGTGGCCTCAGTCATGCTCTTAGTAAGGTATATTGGTAGTAACAAACTCACTTAATATAAGGATAAAACATAAATAATTAACAATACATGATTAGCATATTAGTTTTGATGTTATATGACGGTTGTTCAATATAGCACGCGTCGCTGGTCCTCAAAGGGTTAAGGTCGTTCACTCTTCCTAGCTGCTGCCACCTCTGCCATAAACACTACACTGGACACCACCACACCTTGTACAGTAAAGAGAGAGAGAGAGAGAGAGAGAGAGAGAGAGAAGGGGTAGTCAGGAAATGCTCAAACTCTTACTCCTTTCAAAATCAGATTACTCATTTATATATTTATTTATATATTTTTTTAGACGATTGTATTCAGCTTTGGAAGGGTAAATGGCAGTCATTTAAATTTCTATGAAAACATTGGTATTAATAAATACGCTCATTACATTACATTAATGAAGTCAACGCACCAGGCGACAAAGGCCATATGGCACGAAATATTTAAAGACGGGAAGGAAGTTAACTAAATATCATCGAGAACTCGAACATGATGAAGGAAGGACATAATACGGGAGACAGAAAACGAGGGAGATTCAGAAAGAAAATCTGCAAGACATGGCGGCCGGCGGAGGAAAGCCAGAAAAGGGAAGAAACGCGTGCGGGCAACGGAAAATAAGGGGCAATCGAGGAAAAGATGGGAGACAGAAAGCTGAACGGTACAGCGCGAGCAAAGAGTCGGAGGAGAACGGGACATTAAAAACGAATGGGTAAGTCTAGTGTGGCCAATGCGGAGACGGGCCAAAGCCGTCTCCCATCGGCGATTACGGTGGGAGGGATCAGACCACCCAGAAACGGACGGTTTGACAGAACGAAGTTTATTAACGGAGATAGTGGACCACTGAGTCTGCCACCTCGACCAAAGAAACCTGGACAAGGCAGGGAAGAAATCAGAGGCCGGGACAGCAAGTGAGGAGCGGGTACCCCGCACGGCAGCAGAACGAGCAAGGCAATCAACCCGCTCATTACCGCAAACGCCAACGTGACTGGGAACCCAGCAAAAATGTACAAGCTTTTTGCGGACGGAAAGGCGGAAAAGCCATTCCTGAATGGAAAGAACTAAAGGGTGTAGAACAGGGGAGGACTGTAAGATAAGTAGAGCACTGAGAGAATCAGAGAACAAAGTAAAGGACGAGGAGGGGAAGGAACACATAAAACGGAGGGCAATAAAAATAGCATAAAGTTCAGCAGTTAAAATACTGGTAACGGGAGGTAAAGAATATTGATACGAGCAAGTGGGAAAAAGGACGGCAAACCCCACGCCTACCGACGTCTTGGAGCCATCAGTAAACACAGGAATGGTTGTAGCGTGAAGAGAGAGGTGATCTAAGAAACGAGACCGAAGAACGAGGGGAGAAGTAGAGGACTTGGAACAAGGGAGGATGGAAGGGCAAACCGAAGGACGAGGGAAAAGCCAGGGGGGGAAAGAGCAAAAGCGGAAAGGGAGGACGTTAGAAACAGGGAAAGAGCACGATGCGAGCAGCGAGAGCATGTGGACAGAAAACGGAGAACCAAGACGGGGGTGAGACGAAAAAGTAGCAACGACCGAAGGGGGAAGGGAAAGATGTGAAGATGGGAATTGTTGAAGGCGAGCGTAAGAACGAAGGGACAGGAGAGCCCGACGGCGATAAAGAGAAGGGAAACCAGACTCAACAGAGAGGCTTTCAACAGGAGAGGAACGAAAAGCACCAAGGGCAAGACGAAGACCAGAGTGATGAACAGAATCAAGAGCATGGAGAACAGAATCAGAGGCAGAAGAGTAAACTTGACAGCCATAATCCAACTTAGAGAGGACAAGAACCGTATGAAACCGAAGAAAAAGCGCTCGATCAGCACCCCAAGTGAGGTGGGACAAGGACTGAAGAAGGCGGAGGCGGAGTAAGGCAGCAACCTTGAGAGAAGAAACATGAGCGGACCAATTAAGACGAGAATCAAAAGTAAGACCCAAAAAAGTAGTAGAGGAACGATAAGGGAGGGCAGTACCATAAAGAGTAAGAGGAGGATGAGGAATAGAATGGCAACGAGTAAAGGACATCGCGCAGGATTTGAAGGTGGAAAAACGGAACCCGTGGCGGGTTGCCCATGAAGAAACAGCCAGAATAGCGGATTGGATAAGAAGATGTAAAGCGGCAATATCTGAGTCGGCTGCGTAAATCGCAAAGTCGTCGACATACAAGGAAGACCGAACCCCGACAGGAAGAGAAGACACGATACCGTTGAAAGCAATGAGAAAAAGGACGGTACTCAGGACACAACCCTGAGGGACACCTTCCAACCGAGGGTAAAGACGAGATAAGTGGGAAGCGACTCTGACACGAAAGGACCGAGAAGAAAGAAAATTCTGAATAAAGACTCCTAGATTACCGTAAATGCCACAAGAACGGAGCTGACGCAAAATGTGGTACTTCCAGGTAGAATCATAGGGTTTTTCGAGATCGAAAAAAACAGCAATGACAGTTTGACGACGAGCAAAAGCTGTGCTGATATAAGATTCCAAGCAAATGAGGGGGTCAAGCGTACTACGAGCACGTCTGAACCCGAACTGGGAAGAAGACAACAAATGGCGCGACTCAAGAATCCACAGGAGACCAGCGTTAATCATACGTTCAAAGAGTTTACACAGGCAACTGGTAAGGACAATAGGGCGATAGTCCTGTGGGGAGAACCCAGACTTGCCAGGTTTAAGAAAAGGTATGGTCAGGGCAGTACTCCAAGAGGGAGGGAAAACACCAGAAGACCAAATCTTGTTATAGAGAGCTAACAAGGAGACCAGAGCTTGCGAGGAAAGATGTTTGAGCATGAGATAATGGATACCATCAGGACCCTCAGAAGTGTTCTTACAGGCACGGAGAGCGGTGCGTAACTCAGGTGAGGAAAAAGGAGCATTATAGGATTCGTCAGAGGAAAGACTAAAAGTAATTGGAGTACTTCCCGCAACGACTTTAAGCGAGTGAAACTCAGCAGAGAGGTGAGAACCACTGCTAACTGAGCTAAAGTACGAGCCCAATCGATTAGCAATTGTTTCGGAGTCTGCCACAGAAACACCATCAATGCGGAGGACTGGAGCACGGAAGGGAAGATGTTTACCAGAGATCTTACGAATAAGTTTCCAAACCGAAGCGACAGGAGTGCGAGACGTAATAGAAGAAACATAGGACTCCCAACTCCGGCGTTTAGCGGCTTTGGTAGTACGACGGAAAAGAGCAGATGCACGGCGAAAGAGAAAAAATGACTCCTGAGAAGCAGGGGTGAGACGCTTACGGCGAAAACTTTTCCAAGCCGCCCGTTTAAACCCGGAGGGCCCTGGAACACTCAGGAGACCACCAAGGGACGCATTTAGACGAGAAAGGGCGAGACGTCCGGGGAATGGACGTCAAAGCAGCACCGAAAACCAGATCCAGAAAAAACGAGAGCATGACACGGACCGATGAGAAAGGAGGAGGAAGCAAAGAAGGAACAGTAAGGGAAGCGAAAGAAGACCAGTCCGCCCGCTGGAAGCACCAACGAGGGGAGTTAGGAGTAGGAGAGTAGGTAGTCAGAGAAAGGAGAATGGGAAAATGGTCGGAATTGTGAGAATTCTCGAGAACTGACCAATGAAAATCAAGGGAAACTGAAGGGGAACACAGGGAAAGATCGATACAGGAAAACATACGAGTCCGAGCATCAAAATGAGTAGGAGCACCAGAATTAAGGATAAAAAGATTACGGTCCGAGAGAAAAGGTTCAAGCCGACGACCCCGGGGTGAAATAACATTGTCACCCCACAAGGTGTGCCGACCATTAAAATCACCAAGGACTAAGAATGGAGTGGGCAACTTAGATAAAATCTCGGAGAATCCGGTAAAATCGATGGGAAGAGAAGGCGACAAATACACAGAAACCACTGTTAACCAGCGGTCAAGATAGACTCTAGCAAAGGTGCAAGGGAAATGAGTAGAAAAGGACAGCTCTTCAAAAGGGACAGAACGATGAATAAGAAGACAAGTATCATGGAGAGAGTGGGGAGAACTATAAAAAGAGTAATGAGGAAAGGGAACAGGAGGAGAGAAAAGACTTGTCTCCTGAAGACAAACGACCTTAGGGGAGTGAAGGAAAGAAGAAAACGTAAGTCAATCCTTTGAGCATTAAGACTACGAAGATTCCACTGCAAAATGGACATAATAAAAGAAAAAGAAAAAAGAAACTAAGAGGAGACTAAAGGACGAAAAAACAACGAAAACAGACAAAAGAAAACCATAAAAGGAGGCAAAAGCCACCGAAAATAAGAACGCACAGAAAAAGAGGAAGGAAACACAGAGAAGGAAAGAAATATACACAAATAACAATAAAGGTAAAACACACACACTTATGTACAACTAAGAAAAGGTGAATGAGGATAACGTGGAGAATTAAAAGGAGGCAAAAGCCAACAAAAAAAGAAAGGGAAGAATACACACTTATGCACAACAATGAAGAGTCGGATGGGCGAACGGGGAGACAGATAAATACAAATAATGATAAAGGGAAAAATACACACTTATGTACAACAATGAAGAGGTGGATGGGTTAACGGGGAGACAGAAGAGAAGGAGGCAGAGGGGAGGACCGAAAACCGGGGGGCATAGGGAGGCTTGACAGCGAAAGAGAAGAAGAAAGAGGAGGGCCAGAATGAGAGGAGGGAAGGGCAGAGGACGAAAGAGAGACAGAAGGAAGAGAAGAAGGTTGGGAAGGGGTAGAGACGGAAGAGGGGGGGACAGGGGAAGGAGGAGGCGGTTGAGGGGTAAGGGGCAGGGTAGAGGGGACGGGATGAATGTCAGCTGAAACGGTAAGAGGCGGGGGACGAGAAGAATCGAGAAAGGCTCGAATCTTGGGAATGGACTCAAAGGACATGTTTAAGTCAGAGGGAGGGCGAAGGCAGGAAGAAGAAGAAAGAGATGGAGAGGAGGAGGAAGGAGGGGTGGAGGAAGGAGGCAACCTCTTTTTCTTCTTCTCACCGGGACTCGGACTCCGGACATTACGGTGGAAGTCCCTGCGTTTAGAAGAGGAGTGGGGAGAGGGAGAACGGGAGGTACGGGAAGGAATTTTGGAAATCCGTTTGGTAGAGACAGGAGACCGGAAGGAAAGGGAACCACGAGACGAGGGAGGAGGAGAACTAGAGGAAGGCTTGGGATGGGACCGCTGGCGGGTGGGGCGTTGAGCCAAACCAGAAGAAGAGGGGCGAGGGCGAGGAGAGGAAGTGGAAGGAGAGGAAACGGAAGTAGGAGTAGAAGAGTCGAGCACAGAGAAAGAGTTAGACAAAGGGATAGAAGACGAAGAGACAGTAATAGGAGTGGAGACAGAAGAAACCGAAGGCGTAGAAGTAAGGGAAGAAGGGACAGAGAGCGGAACAGAGGAAGTAGAGGAAGAGGAGGACGAGGACAAGGGAAGCGGAACGGAGGGAGTGGAAGAAGAGACAGGAGGGTGAGAGATAAGTGCAGAAATCGGACGAGGTGAGAAGCCCAGGCGAAGAGCTTCCTTATGGGCAGCAGAGTGAGTAAGGCCTTGTTTTGCTTTAAGAATTGTAACTTCAGATTCAAATTTGTAAACGGGGCAATCATGGGAATAGGCAGGATGGGAGGCTTTACAGTTGAGGCAGCAGGGGGTCGTAGACGGGCATTCATCAGCAATATGGCCAGGGTGCGCACAGTACGGGCATGTAGGATAGTCGGGGTTGAGAGAGCGACAGTATTTCACGGGATGGCCAAAACGCAAGCAACCCCTGCACTGCTGAGGGCGGGGAAGGGATTCTAAGACATTGATGCGAGTACCACCGACAATAACGTGAGAAGGGAGAATATTACCATCGAACGTTATTTTAGCGATATTAGAGGGATAGCGGCGATTGTGGCGAGGTTGGATGGTGTAACAGACAATATTAATTACAACATGGTCTTGAGCAACAACGGCCTTCCCAATAAGGTCGGCACAATCTTTGAAGTCCCGATCACCGAGTTGGATATAAGAATGGATCAGGACAGTACCTGTGCAAGAGTTCATTCTTTGGTCTTTAAAAGCAGGGATGGGAGTACCGTTGGGATCTGCAAAGGCCGCCATAGCAGCAGCCTGACTCTCGTTTTGCACTGTAACTAGACGGGAATGAGCATGACGAGAGTGGAAAGTGACATCCATGCCCACCCTCTGAAGGAGACTGAGGTGGAACAGAAGGTCATCTCCGGCAAGAGGGGCTGAGGCGGGGATAGAAAAGAATTT
This sequence comes from Paralithodes platypus, assembly GCA_032716605.1. Lineage (NCBI taxonomy): Eukaryota > Metazoa > Arthropoda > Malacostraca > Decapoda > Lithodidae > Paralithodes > Paralithodes platypus. The sequence goes on from CM064503.1 coordinate 18,140,176, forward strand.
AACAAAATCGGCAGGGGCAAAGAGATCGGAGAGAGGAAGAAGAGAAGAACGAGGGCGAGCAGAAGAAGAAACTGAAGTAGAAGGAACCGAAGGCGAAGGAACTGAAGAAGAAGAAAAAGAAGGAGAATATGGTTCGAAAGTGACGATGTGAGATGAGGAAGCAATGGAGGAAGGAAGAGTGGCAGATGCAGTAGAAGGGATAGCAAACGACGGAAGAGAAGAGGGCTGAACTGGCGGAGCGGGGAGGGATATGGAAGAGGAAGCTGTAGAAGAAAGAGCAGGCTGAACTAATGAAGAATCGGAAAGAGAGGGGACACACTCCACGTCTACCAAAGTCGAAGCCGAGGAAGGCGCCGGAGAGCGGTCAATGAGGAGAGAGTCAGAGGTTTGAGCTGGTACGGTACTAGTAGGTACGGATGCGTCTAGGGCGGAAGCCCCAGAGAGTTGAGAAAGGTCAGGTGGAGAGTCCGTGAGATCGCGTGGGACGGGGACAGGGTGCGCCTTAGCTTGGTCCGGGGTAGTGGGGTTGTATGGACGGACCATGATGACCCAAGTTGTTTTTACTATTCTAATTTCGGTTTGTCGGAAAACGAAAAAGGAAAGAAAAACTAACCAAGGGGAAGAAAAAGAAAGAAAAAGAACAGAAAAATCAGAAACAAAGCAAAAATAAAGAGCGTACCATAAGAGCTAACAGAGCCCCCCGTCGCGAGGCAGGAAGCTCCGACCCCCACACCGACGGCACAAACAGGGGCAGGTCCTAGGGGGTTCATCCCCATACCCTACCCCCCTAGACAAGGGGGGATAGCACCACTACGCACAGAGAGGCCTAGCTTAGGCAAAACCGCTATACTGGGACTGAGGGCAAAATGAATTGCAAACATCCCCAATCTGTACGTAATGGAGGGCAGCCGGACAGAAGCCAGGAAACCCACCAGGAAGGTAGACCGGACCCCCGGAAACCGAGACCGGGCCTCACTGATGGGCGGTCCATGGAGCGACAGCACGGGCGACCGCGCCGCCGCCCCCGGTACCAACCCCCACGTGCAGTGAGCTAGCTGCCACTGCCCCTGTAAACAGGTAGGAGTCAGAACTCCCCACTCAGCGAGGGAAGGCGTCTTGAGCCTAGCCGGCACAATTTAGTGAAAAAGGAGGAGGAAACCCTCCGCAAAGCGAGGTCAAAATCGGGAACCAGAAAAACGCCGTCACCGGAAGGTTCCGCTTATCCCAAAGACGACGGGGGGGGGGCACTTCGTCCACGACGCCGCTGTAATCCCTGCTCCGAAGAGTGAATGACAGCGACCCCGCTTCGAGCCCCGCCACCACGACAAGGTGGCTCCCCAACGGCGGGGTATTTCCACATAGCGATTTTGATTAGTTCTTTTGTATTTATCTTTTATCGTCCCAGTTTAATGGTTTATTTTGCAAGTTTTACATTATAAATGCAACACAATCTCACCCCTACTCTGTGTAACTCTCCAACCTAAGAGTGATACGCTATTCTCAATCTTTCTTCTATTCAATAGCCGAACTCTGGAACGCTCTCCCAGAATCAGTCTTTCCTTCATCTTTTGACTTAAATTGGTTCAGGCATTTTGGCTCTAACATCCCTCGATTTTGGCCCTGTCACTCTTTCAACTCTGAGGGAGGCACTCGCTACAGGCAGTTCTGCCTTTTACTTCCCTCATTCACATAGAAAAAAATAAATAAACAAAATAAAAAACACCATCCATAGGCTATATACATTAAACAGGCGCGGTGATATTACACAACTCTGTTGCAGACCTACATTTACCTCAAACCATTCGCTCAACTCATGATTTCCTATTCTAACACACGCTCTGTTCTCTTCATAAAAACTCTTTGACTGCTCTTAACAAATTTCCTCCAATTAACTGTCTTCGTGGTGCGATGTATAAGGTGTTGATTTTCGGTGTGAGCATCCTGGGTTCGAATCCACGGACTGCCACATGTGTTTGTAATTTCATTAATCGATTTTAGGAGTGTGGTTGGTTGTTGGAAGGAACATAATAATTAAGGAACACTCCGTTCTTAACATGAATCCTCCATTACAAACCCCAATGCACTAACAAATTAATGAAAGCATATGGTCCTCCTGGGATTCGAACTCGGGACACCACACCCAGAACATTAGCATCTAAACCCTTACACCACCAACACAGTTGAACGCTATGTACATTATCACGATTAATATCCAATTTCGAATTTTGGATATTAATCTAATCATGTACTTAGACCCAACTGCATTATGGACAGCATATGGTTTAGTGAGAGGAAAGAGCAATGAATGGGGCCAAGATCACTATGACCGGCGTCGCTAGACATTAGCGACTGAACCTATAGAAATCAAGGAACACCCCGTTCTTAAAATTAATCCTCCATTACAAACCCCAATGCACGTGAATAAATGAAAGCATATCCTAAGCACATTCCACATAGCTTCTCGATCCGCATGATCACAAGTTTTTTCCAAATCCATAAAAGCTCAAAATATCTCCTTATAGCGGTCTTACTGCAAAAATCTGATCCACACACCCTCTTCCCCTCCTAATATTACTTATTTTACTATTGTTTTCTTCTAGGAACCAATCTTTTTATAAAGAATTCACTAGCCATCAGAGAGAGAGAGAAAATTATTTATCAATAATCTCATGTAATATTTAATTTGACAGATCACTTAGGATTTCACACACATTCATATGCATACTATTTTATTGATAAATGTAATTCATAAAAAAAATCTATTAATTAAGAACCAAAGTATAATGTTAAAAACAAACTTTTACGTTAACTAGCATATCACATACTACCATTCTAAATAATAAAGGTACATGTGTGGGAATAGTTTTCTTTCCAATATACAAATTATTAAAAACTTCCTGAAAAATTATATGTACAATAATGTTACATATATGCCTGGAAACATATCACTAGATGTGAAAACTACAAGATATAGAGAAACAGAAACACAGTATAAACACAGGAAGCTTTCACACATATACCACAGACAACAATCTAGGATTCTTCAACTTCGGCACCAAAATCGTCCATTTAATAATAATTATGTTGTGATTGGTGCCTTCCAACAACATAACATGGACAAGTGTTGCTCGTTACTATGACAACCATACACTGTGACTAATTAGGACTTTGTTGAAGAAATCACAAGGAAGTAAAACTAGCATTCAGGAAAAAACTTTAAATACTGTACTGCGCTAACAATCTAATACAATTATGAATATAATTGATTAAAGTTATCAAGAGTAATTAGTTCTACATAAACTTTTTAAAGAATTACTCATGAATTTCAGTATACAGAGTGGATGTGGGGTCACTTCTTGTATTTGCAGCCTTTGTAAGTCATCCAAGCACTAGTGGTTTTCTCTGGAAGAACTGGGGCATTTGAGAAATAAGACCAGATTAATATTATAAAGTTTCCAATTTATCCTCTAATATGGTTTATATTTTTGTTCAGAAATGGTTTGACAATTCTACAAATCATTACTGGGTGTTGGCAGGGTAGCCTCTGCCTCCCAAAGTATCCCCTATCTGCACATGTTATCAATCTGGGATCTCTGGAAGTCTTATTCTTCTTGTGGGTAGGGATAAAAATAAATGGTTGGATATGATAATGTATTCAAGTAAGCTGAACAAATATAAGACAGACTGTGGCTAACTAATATAGAAAAGAAATTGTTCCTCTCACTGCAGTGTAGCTGAATCTGTAAGGATGAAACATTATGTCAAACAAATCTACAGTAGGAGAGAAATGCAAGAAATAATATCAATGCAAGTACAACTCCAGATTATATAATTATATTGGAATGCTACTAGTATCTAAATACAGAAATAAAATAATCCTTTGGTGTACAGCTCTTAAGAGTTAAATATAGAATGTTTTCACTTTCCCATCTCCATACATTAATATTGCTATACTGTAAATTATTGTACACACATAATTCAATAGCCCAAGATTCTAAAAACAAAATAACTCTTCACAAGATAATTATGGAATCACTCATTATTGATTTTTTTTTTTTTTGTAGCCAACAGTATCCTCCTGTACTGTAGTTGCAAATGGATCTCCACTTGGAGGTTAATCTTATACAAAAACCAAGTGTCAAATTCAACCACCCAAACTCTATCTTATCCCAGCGCCTCACCATGCATACAGACACTCCTGAGCCGACGGGAAGTTGTAAGTCTGTCGGGAGAAAATACAAGTTAATGACCAGTTATGACATCATAAATACTATAAACTTTAATTTATATGGGTAGCTATCTAAATATAAAAATACTTTAGCTTAACTTACTATCTGCATATACTGTAATACTAAAGCATGAATAACTAACACAATAATCCAATTTCCTTCTTTCTTAATATAACAAACTTATACACTCACCTTGCTAACTGAGAATTCTGGCTGGTAGTAATCATAGACAACCACAGATCCCGGCTTGGGGTTCTCTACATCCACCTCCCTCAGGGCCCGGAGGTTGACACAGAGCTCCTCCTGATTCAGCTCGTCAGCATAGAGGGACACTTTGCTGCCATCAACCTCATAGCGCTTAATGGTGTTGTTGGCGCTCACAATCTGCTTCAAGTCCTCCTTCTCGGGAATGTAGCCAGAAATGAGGTTGATCTCCATGACAGCCATGTTGGACTGGCCGTCTGGGAGGAGATAGGCAACGCAGGCTTTGATGAGTTTGGTAACACAGGTCTTGTCTGCCACAGTCCGGGCCCACACAGTCAGGGTGAAGGCATCACTTGGCTCGGGCTCGTGAACGTTGTAGCGCAGTACGGACTGTATAAACACCAGGAATCAGGATTACATAGTTAAATTTATCAGTTATCCTAGACCATTACTTATCAGATTAGAGTGTTATGGTATCCATAATACACAAAGTAATTTCCACTACCTCAACATGGGGATGAAGATAGGCCCATGGATAGGTGTCAATAACCTAGGACAGTTAAAAATAAGGAGGCAGTGTCGAGATAGGATTCCCAACGAGAAGTTTAAATAAAATACTGGCAAAGGAATGTGCAGCAGGAGAGCTGCCAACTGGGAAGATGTGGCTGGCAAGCATGGTAAGCTACAATGCGAAGATACAAGCCGTAAAATTTCGCCAGGGTACATTCTGAGCCAGAACGCCACAGTGTGCATGCGCACTGTGGTAACCCATTTAACTCTCACCAAAAACTTACCGAACAGCTAGTCGTTGAATACAATAGAGGTTGATGAGACCACCCCCACCCCTTGACTTATTGTCATCATCATATATAAAGGTTTCTGTTCGGGCTATGTCTCGATTCTGCCACCCCCAGCAATGGGGTATGTGCCTGAGTATATGCATACATACATACATACATACATACATTCACACATATATATGTTGCCAGCAGGGAGCAAAATATTGCACATGCACACTGTGGCGATCTGGTTCAGAATTAACCCTGGCAAATTGTCACATGACACCGGTAATCTATAAAGACAAATTATAAATTTAAGGGGAATCATAAATTGAACAAAGTAATCCAAAAAGATAGGATTACTTTATTACTTTTAAAATATAGGAAATATATTGTAGCTACATGATTATTATAAATTCTATGTAGTTATTCAATAGGCTATACCTGGAAGATGGCACATCCCTGTCCGACCATAGAGAGCGAGATGGATGCTGGGAGGTCGGGTATGGTGACCAGTTGGGTGAGGAGCTTGTTGTTCTCGTCCACAGGGAAGGAGTGGTCCAGTCCTGGAGCCTTGATGGTGGCCACCAGGTTCAACTCTCCCTGGAACTGGTGAGACTCGTAGCTGGCCATGGCTTGTAGGGCCACCACTGTATCCTGGAACACACGAGCAATGGAGATTTATAGTAGTAGTAATCAGTTTAATACCCATTGCTTGCACCCTTTATAGCAACTATTCACATTTCAGGCTTACCAAATACACAACAAATCACAAACGCCCCACACATCATCCTGTGTGGTGACTTCAATGCCAAGACGTCTGCCTGGTTTGTCAACAACCCGGACACAGAAAGAGGACTGGCCCTACAACGTCAATCAGGCAACCTTTTTATCCTTAACGACACTCATCAACATACCCATACTCCCCACCAAGCCCTCTTCGACCCATCATCTCCAGATAACACCTTTTGCTCCCCAGAGCTCTCCCCCACAACATCCTGGAGGGTGGTAAAAACCTTAAGCTCTGACTATCTCCCGATCATTATCAACACCAAAACCAGACTCACCCCAGCTAGCCACATATACACCTACTATAAAAGAGCCAACTGGGAAGCCTCCACAAACGAGACAGAACAACGCTTTGAAACTCTAAACAGCGCACCCATCACTATCAACAGTGCTGTCCACACATTCAGCACAACTATCCAAAACGCTGACAAGAAACACATTCCAAGAGGTAACAGGAAAAGACACAACCCCAACTTTTCACCAGAAATTCAAAACTTCATCAGACAGCGCGACACACCGAAACACTCCCCTGCACCCAGGACATCAAACAACAAATCCAAGCAAACAACACAGATTAACAAAATACAAGAACAACAAACACTAAATTGGAATAACTACCTACACACACTATCACAAAAAGGACCCCCAAAAACTCTACAAAACACTAAACAGCATCACACTTTCCAACAGCAACAGAACACAACCACATGCTGCAATCACAACAACAGACTCTACTCCTTCATATAAACAACAAGCAAACGCTTATTAATCACTCCTCTCATGTCAGCCACCTAAACCCCCATAAAGACAAACGACGTGTCATCCGACGTAAGAGACAATTCCCCACAGACCCTGACTATGCAGTATGCACCCTTCACCAACAACCACACAAAGCACATAAATCTCAAGCACTCACCCGCCTGTGGCCTAGACAACCTAAGCAACATACACCTCAGACCACAAGGCATACAAGCACTCCCCAACATATCAAACAGTTATTCACACAACACCAGACATCTAGAAGCATGATGTCATCATTACATTCCCCAAACCCAACAAAGACCCCACACTACCTTCTTCACACTCCTTTGCACCCCCTCCAAAGTCATAGAACGCTTTGTACTACAACTGACCACACACTCTCTATCCCTAGCTCCAACACATGGCACTGCACTCCACAAACACTATTCTTACAGACCTTACACAAAGAGCTTTTGACGGTATCAACTCAGCCAGCCCACCACACAGATCACTACTTGCCACACTCGACATTAGTAAAGCCTTCGATGCCATCCCCCGCCACAACCTAACAAACATAATCTAGGACACAAACCTGCACAACAACACAAAAACGTGGCTGGCCAACTTCCTAGCAGGCAGATGTGCACACGTATCTTTTGCCGGTCAGTCATCTAGCATCAGAAACTTCCCAAACGGAGTCCCGCAAGGTTCCGTCCTGTCACCCGCAGTCTTCAATCTGTACATGCGTGATATACCTAACCACACATCCCAAATAAACATAGCCTCCTATTTATTTATTTATTTATTTATTTATTTATTTATTTATTTATTTATTTTTAATTTTTTTATGAATAGTTTAACCAGACCACTGAGTTACAACATGCCTCATAGGGCTGGCCTTCGCAAAAGCCAAGGATTCGGCAATAAAGAGAATGGAGTCATGGATCAAAGAAAACAAAAATGAGCAAAGCAGGTCGGGACAGGATTAATCAGATTTCACCAATAAGTGAACAAGATTTAAGAAAATGAACAAGACGATATATGGCAAAGGAGGGAGAGCCCGTCAAAATTTCAGAGAACGTTTTCTTGACATAATATAGCGTACGAGGACGGGAATAAAGAGGGCATTCATTAATAATATGACTAACAGTGAAAGGGACATGGCATGGCAAGCAATCAGGGTGCGGTTCATGGTGCGATGACATCAAATAACCATGGGTCAATCTAGTATGGCCTATGCATAGGCGTGCGAGTAATACTTCGAGGGAACGGGAGGGCTGTATAGAAGATTGCCACTAACAGGGTGTCTTTATTAGAAGGCAATTTGTTATCAGGAGATTGGGAAGCCCAACAACAGCCGCCACCTCTGTCGAATTACATACTCCATGGACACCAGCCAGTCCTCCACTGGGAGACTGGATGGAGATATGGGTATAGCAACCGCGTCCTTCGCAGATCGATCAGCATGTTCATTACCAGTGATCCCTACATTCTTACAGTTTCTTACAGTAGATCCTCTGGAAAAAGGCAAAGTAGGCCTGTGTATCCAGCTCAGTACCAGTATTTGCACTGCTGCGGTCGTTCACGGTGTTGGCGGTGGCGGTAGCAGACGCAACATTTTTACTATTCTGTATTTTTGCTTTATAATCAAACTTCAAATCTTGTCTTCCCCATGCTTTATCAAGATTACTTTCAAACTCCCTTATTGATTCGGAATCTACTACATACTGGGGCAGTGCGTTCCACTCATTTACCACTATCACAAAATGAGTTCTTTGCCTTCTCTAGCCTATTTCTTGCTTTGTAAAGTTTCTTAGAGTGTCCTCTCGTTCTTGTTCCCTCCCGCATCAAGAAGATACCTTCACACGCATCCTCATCATACATTCCTGACACTATCTTAAAAGTCTCTATCATAATATCCCCTCTCTTTCTCCTATATGCTAGTGTCGGAAGCCCCAGTGTCCTCAACCTATGCTCATAACCCGCGTTCTTCAACGTTGGTACTAGCTTGCTAGCTCTTCTCTGCACTTTCTCCACTGCTTCTATATCCTTTACCATATATGGAGCCCACACCTGGTTCGCATATTCCAGGTGCGGCCTAACCAGCGCTGTATAGAGATTCCTGAAGATTTCTTCGTCAAGTGACACAAATGTCCTCCATATCAGCCCTACAATTCTATTATCTTTGTTTATCTTTTCCGCTAAATGTTCTGAGAAATTTAACTTATTGTGTATCACTACTCATATATCCTTTTCTGCATTCACTTCCTCCATCGCTTCATACATACTGTATCCTACCTTGTCTATCTTGCTTGTCCCAATCCGCATGTACTTGCATTTTTTTGGATGAAAAGGCATTAACCAATGCTCAGACCATCCCTTCATGGGCCGGACTCCAACATATCAGAGCCCAGCGGGCAGAGCCATGTAGTTCATGTAGGGAATGTTGAATATGGGCAATCAATGTGTGCCGTGGGTTATAATGACCAAGAGCTTTGACAGCACTACGGGACTCACTATAGGCCTATATAACAAATCGACCAGAAGGGGATTGTAGGATGATGTTAAGAGCAGCTTGAATGGCGAATAGCTCAGCAGTATAGATGGTGGCATACGAGGGGAGGAAGAGTTGGACACAATGGTTGTATGGCACTGCAGCACAACCAACTCTAAAATCTGATTTAGACCCATCAGTATAAATAACAGTGTGACTACCCTTACGTCGCATGTGTTTGAGAGTATGTTGGCGTAAGACCTCAGGAGTAGGAAAGGATAGATACAGACAAATTTGAGGCGGATGTAATGTCCATGGGGGGCATGAAGGGGCTGGGCGGAGAAGACTGAGGGGAAGGTTTGCATTACGGAGCAACGGGGTAGCATGGACCGGAAAGCTTGTGACATGTGTACATCGGGAAACGTCTGGCAAGTCAAAGAGAAGTTTGGTAGGAGAGTCCCTATTAGTAATCCGAAGCGCACTACGCATGGTCACAAGGCCTCGATGAAGGAACAAAGGGGGTTCACCACTATCCGCAAGAATCGAGATGGTGGGCGACGAGCGGAAGGCTCCAGTACGGAGGCGAATGCCCTGATGGTGAAGCGAGTCTAGTGAGCGTAAGGACTCTTCTGAAGCAGCACCATATACAGGACAGCCATAATCAATAATTATAGATAAGACGGTAGCTTTGTATAACATCAACATAGTGGGCCGACGGGTGCCCCAAGTAGTATGGGACAATTTCTTCAGTAGGTTAAGGGCACGTTGACCCCTTTATTTAATGTAGGAAACGAGCTTTCCAATTCAGATGAGTCAAACACCAGTCCAAGAAATTTGTGTTCACGGCAGACTTCGAGAAGAGTGGTTGAGAGACTTAAATCAAGCACTAGGTTTTGCGTCCACAGTTTGTCACGGTAAAAGGGCATCGCATTCGTTTTGTCAGGAGAAAAGAGGAACCCAACCGAGGAGGCCCAAGATTATACTTTAGCAAGTGCTGAATTGAGTACTCGCTGGGCATGACCGAGATTCTTAGAGGCATAGTAGATGGTAAAATCATCAACATACAGGCTATGTTTCACACCTGCGGGTATATGTAAGGTAATAATATTGATCGCAAGAGGAAGAGTGCTGCGGAGAACACAGCCTTGGGCTAGACCGTACTGAAGTGGAAACACATCAGAGACAGTAGTTCCCACATGCACACTAGACGTTCGGCCAGACAAGAAGTTTGAAATAAAGTGGGAGATATCCCTGGATGCCAGCGGAGTGGATGGTACAAAGTATTTGAGGACGCCAGGCAGTGTCGTAAGCCTTAGAAATATCAAAGAAGACAGCAACCGTCAGGGACTTATTCGAAAAACCGTCCTGAATATAAGACTCCAGATGGGTCAAGGAGTCTAAGGTGGAACGATGCGGTTGGGAACCAAATTGGAAGGGCGTCAAGACTCCAAATTTACGGAGAGTCCACACATAGCCTCCTATGCAGACAACATGACACTCCCATGCACACACTAAAACCCAGACAGAGCAACAACTCTCCTTCAACCCTACACTACATGACTGGTGCACTACAAACAGACTCAAGTTAGCCCCAGCCAAATCCACCACAACCCTCCTCACAAGCTGGACATCTGAACATAAATACACCCCCGCAACTCACCATAAACAACACACCTAAGATACTCACACTCACCCAAAATCCTAGGAGTAACACATACTTAAATGACATTCAAACAACATACCACAAACATATAAAAAAAAAAAAAAAAATGACACTCAGACTTAACGCCCTCAGGTCACTTGCCCACACACAATTTGGACAACAAAGAAACAACCATCACAGTTTATAAACAATACACAAGATCAGTGGTGGAATATACAAACACTGCCTGGGCTTCTAACCTAGCTGAAACGCATCACAAGACCTTACAAACTATTCAAAATAAAGCCCTAAAAATCACAGGCTGCACAGCTACTAGGCTACACCTACAGATCACCTACATCAAGAAACCAAAGTCCTCAAAGTCAAAGACCATCTGGACATGAGAGGCACTTAATTCCTGGCTGCAGCCTCCACAAACCAACACCACCCACTAAACTACATGGCAACACACCCATAGACACCAAGAAATATCAAAACTACACCCAGCACACGGTATCGCACACAAATACTGTCTTCTCTCCCTCCCTGACCACTCCAAACCAGCTTCCAGAAGCACATCCATACTCATATCTCTCGCCGTTCCATCCAATCACTCATAGACAGCTGCAGGCATCTATTGCCTGACGCCGTGATCCCCGAAGGGGTGGCTGCAGGCATGACCTCCCGAAATCCATCCTTCTGAATCCTCCCTTCCTCGCGAGGACAGAGTCCACCTGGCCAGGCCGAGATGTGGGCACCATCCAGCTCTTCCGAGCTATCAGAAGAGACTGGATGTCTCCGTCGACGACACCTGTCCGGGATGTAACACAGCACCCGATACCATTGGACACATCCTAGAAGACTGCATTTCACACAATCACTTACACCAAAAACATAATCTACACTCCTTGAGAGTTCTGTGGGAAAGCCCGACCGTGGCCATGGCCTTCCTTAGGGACTATGGGCTGTTCGGCCAGGCAGCTTAGGGAATATCGACGACAACAACATTTCAGGTTAGCTAGCCAAGATTCTGAACATATCCAAAGGCATCTTGATAACCAGCTCCCTGGAGACTACAGTAGGTCAAGAAAACCTCCAGGGTCTGTTTCAACCTTTGAACTCCACTCCCGAAAAAGGGAAGGAAAGGCCAAGGACATTCGTCAGATTATACTCTACTCGAGATTCTATCCAAGGATTAAAAATATGGTATAATAAAAGCTTCCATATGGTTAAAAAATGAGTTGGCATTATTTTTCAATTCTACAATATTTTTATCAGTGCAGAATAAGCACTATCGTTTGACTTCAAGAGGCCCTTGCAAAGTTGATTATTCAGTAGTCGTGCGATTCAATAAATTAAATATGTCTTACCTGAGTGGAATAGAAGCCTCCCCTACCATTCCGCTTGGCTGTGATCCACTTTACAACCTTTCTGGCTTGTTGTTCGTATGCGACGGGATCCACGGTCATCATTGCAAGGATAGCGTAACCAGCAGTCTCCACACCAAGAGAGTTGCTGCGACCTGTTTGAGAAACCAATAAAAGTAAGAGGAGAGGAAACTAGCAATATAACAAACTGCTGAATTATTCATCCACTTCATGCAATCGAGCCAGAACCTGCATAAAGCTTCAGAATGCCTGAGTATTGGTTATTAACCCGGGAACGGCGGCAAAGCTCTTAAGAAGTTTTACTGGGCAACGGCGGCAAAGCTCTTAAGAGGGAAGGCCTAAACAAAACATTTTAAAAGGCCCCAGTACTAAAAATTTGTTTTCCTATACCTCATATCACTCCTCCACATCCCCTCCTTCCCCCCTTTCCCCTCCCCCTTCAATTATCACCTATTTTCCCTGTTATTCCCTAATTCGTTGGTATATTTTTGTGCTAACATTAGCAAACTGTGTGGAGGATGTGCTTATGTGCCTAGCGAGTGTGTTACACAAGCGAGTTTGTGAATGAGTAAGCTCAGTCAGGCTTGAGGCCTCGTGAAGGGACGGGTTGCCTCAATTTGCTCCATAATTCATGAATGGGCTGCTCCATGTATATTCGTGATTTTGACCTGAAAAATTATATTTCCACTGGTTTTATTGTTGTTACAGGTTACTATCTTCATAGTGAAGGTAAAATAGGCGCATATGAAAAAGTAATAACGATATTTATCATAAAATGACTATTATAGGCATGAATGGAGCCTAATATGCTCGCCCAGAACAGTGGTGTTCAATACACCCTGCTCGCGGTTTATAGGTTAAAGATAGGTTACAAAATAAAACTAAATGAAAAATCCTAGAAAAAACTAAACATAAAGGAAAGCCTCAGATAGAACCAAGGACCATAAAAACTTCATAATAAACCAATAGATACACTAAAAAGAGAGAACAATAGGGAAACTCAACAAAACCCACCAGGACCTCTGGGCAGTTCCCAGTGTGTGGAATTCTTGGCCACCACTGCTTGTTCCATCAACTGCTGCAACACTTCCTCAGCCTGAGGTAGCTGGGCCAGAGCCAGTGCATAGGCCTTGAGAGCCAGGGTGTATGGGTCACGGGTGGTGTGGGAGGCGAGGCAGACGGTGGCATTAATAACGGCAGAGCTGGTGGGGTCCTCACCGCCCTCCAGTAGGGACACCAGTACATACGCGGTCAGGGGCACTGGGGAACTGGTGCCACTCACACCTCCCTGTTCACATACAGTAGTATAAAATTATATATTGTGCCATTATGACTATATTTAGAAAAGAGTACAACCAAAATAAACTGTTCATCAAAAACCTCATGCATAACTTGTGCAATTGTAAGTTATTATACACTTTCCCTTGTTAGTCCTCGTGTGTTTCTAACATCCTGGGACTGGTACTATTTGTTTCCCGTTGGTGAAGTGTCGAGTTAATGTCTCTCACTCTAGATAAAACAAATTATCTTCAAGGCTTTCAGCGAACTATTGATTTTGGCTGTACATATATTACATAAATCACTATCGGTACAGAGTATCAACAAAATTGGGAAATTCACTCCCATACAGTATGATAAATCCCACAAAGATTATTGATGAACTTATTTTCATTAGGACAGAAGACTGAAACCATATCTACTATGGACCACTGGCTTAAAAAAAAATTCTATATAATAAAAATAGTAAGAAAGAATATAAAACATTCATAATTAACTACTTCAATCTCACTAATTGGATGCATACCAGCATGTAGCAATAGGATTACAGGAAGTTGAGCCACCGCTAACTGCTTCCTAATACCATACCTTATGTTTCTGTTTGGACTCTATTTCAAGTCGGCCACCCCCAGCTATGGGCCATGTGCCTGAGTATAATATACCAAGCCAAGCCTTTATATATGTACAGTATATTATACTGTACATACATAAAGGCTTGGTCCTTGGCTAATGGTATACAAATAATTACGAAGGAGGAATAAAAACTCAAACCCAATCAGAAGTAAATACAGTCACACACATACTTGACAAGACCATGCAATTTATTACTAAAAGAAGAAAAGTTGAGAAAAATTCAGAAATCAGGAAGTAATCACAGTAACAGATACAGATACATACACACACTAGATAATGCTCTGCAATTTATTACTAAATGTGGAAAAGTGGAAAAAAAAAACAAGTAATCACAATTAATCAGTCGGTCACACAAAGTCAGTCTCGCACATAGTCACAATCTCCGTCACACACAATTACAAAAGGGATAATTGATCTATCTACCTATCTATATACTCAGGCCCAATCCCCATTTTCCAATGTTTTTTTTTTTTTTGGGGGGGGGGGGGGAGACTAAAGACAGAGCCCAAATAGGGACAACACAACAGAAAACAATGAACACACAAAAAACAAAATACAAAAGGGATAACTGATAATTTGCAGATATTCCTCACCTGCATACCCTTACTAAAGACCTTGCCAACAGTTCGGAAGCAACCGTTCTCTTCCTGTGTGTCCTTCAGCCAGTTCAGAGTCCTTGTCAAACTCTTATTGTCAATCTAGTTACAGAGAAGGATTAGTTATTAAAATTTGAAGGACAGCTTTGGTAAAAATTTCTAAAAATCTCTCCTAAATGCTCCTACTACAACAAAGCAAAACTGGACAGCATGTGGTCATCAATACTATATTTCAACATCGATGCAATAGTTATAATTGAAATCTTTCAAAATAAACAGGAACGACAATATAAAGACAAAAGAACTTATCAGAATCAATATATGGAAATAACTATTTAGCAAAATAAAATGTTGAAATAAAACAAAACCACCACGTAGAATGTACATCACTATAAGAGTAAGTGAATTTGTTTGCCAAGCAAATTAATCGCACATAATTATATTAACATACTCATATTCAAGGAATTTGTAAATTTGAGAAGTTCAGGACGTTCTGGTAAATTCTTTTAAAGTCTGTATGAATAAAGACATTCCATTTAAGTCAATATATTCTATTTAAACACATTTGCAATTTGACAAGATACAGTATTAACAATAGTACACAATGCATACAGCCCTCACAAACGATAGTGCTATCGGGTAGGTACCTGTGAGCATAGCATGAACACATGACCCCTAAAACTGCTACCCTACAAATCTACAAATAACCTACATTTATAGTACAAATAAAATAAGGATATCACAAAGGCAAGCAATTGAGACTATCATAAGTGAATAGCTACAATAAAATAAAGTAGAATAATTACATGGAGGGATAGACAGACTAATGAGGAAGTAAGAAGGAGGTGTGGTGTGGAGGTAGATGTGCTGGAAAGTGTGAAAAGGAACAACTCGAGATGGTTCGGCCATATGGAATGTATGGAAAGCGAGAGAATGACTAAGAGGGTGTACGAGAGCGAGGTGGAGGGACAGAGAGGGAGAGGTAGACCAAATGAGAGGTGGAAGAATGGAGTGAGGAAGTACATGAACGAAGGCAGTGCTGGTTGGGGGGAGGGGCGTCGACTGACTGGGGACAGAGGTGCATGGGGGCGGTTCGTTCGTGGCCACCCCTTCGGGGATCACGGCGTCAGGCAATAGATAGATAGAGATAGAATAATTTCAAAATATGAAGAAGCAAAAACAGATTTAAACAAAGAGTAGGCCTACTCTTTTAACAAGAACAATGAAAATTATAAAAAATCAATAAATACAGACAAACAGTAAGCAGAGGTTATACAAAAAGTTAAAAATGCTGGATTAAAAAATATTGGTATCAAATTTAAGAATACAGTCACAATAATTGACATTAAAAAAATTAAATTTATGAAACAATTGACTCGTTTCAAAACCTGTCCACTAAGTCAAGGTCGAAGCTATGGACTGTACAGTAAAACCCCTCCCCTTCGTATTCCTCGCATCCGGAATACCGGCGCTTCCGGAATTAATTTTGGTCTCGGACTCTATTCGCCCTTTCGTATTTAGTCTGAAAGAGAGAATACAATCCGGAAGATCCGGATCGTATTCCTTCTCTTTAGTTTTTAGTACGAAAGAGAGAATACAATCTGGAAAATCCAGATTGAATTCTCTCTCTTTCAGACTACAATACGAAAGAGGGAATTAATACGCTCCGGATCTTCCGGATTGAATTCTCTCGCTTTTGTACTGTAGTCCGAAAGACAGAGAACACTCCGGATTCTCAAGCTTCCGGAATTTTGCTCTTTCGGACTGTTAGTTCCACCCAATTAGTCCGAAATAGGGATTTTACTGTACTGAAGTCACTTTCAGCATGGTATTAATATTATCAATAACTTCTAATAAATTGTCAACACTCCAATAATAGGTAATAATATGGGATGCCAAACAATTTTCATGATCAGTAAAACTAAAATATTAAGTCAAATTAAGAAGGGTCTTGCATATTAATTGTATAATTCAAAGATATTTAGTTTATTTTTTATTTTAGAGGTTGAGGAATTCTATAAGAGACTAACTTTGAAGATAAGAAATGTAGAGATTAGGGATTACCCTGGTCCTTCGATTTCTCCCAAACATAAGTAATTAGTCAGATTAGAAACTAAGAGACCTACCGAAATAAACGCCTGGGCCTGAGCGAAGGACTTTAAGACGAAAGCTGTGAGCCAGGTGGAGCCAGATTCATCTGCATTACCGAAGGCACTGAAGGCACCGTCACTGTGGCGATACAACAGTTGTCGCTGGTACCCTGAAACCAAATAGAGTTTTAATAACATATCACCTGAAACCATCAACAAATAGGATTAGATCACAATCATCATCCTTCAACTTTGCCCTCTCTGGTGCAGAACAGATCCAGAACACTCTTCCGGAGCAAATAGTAACAGCACCGGCGATTGCTGCATTTAAGGCAAGGTACGACAAACTATACGATATGAAGTGCAGGCAATTAATCTACAGGAGGTGGGGGATACCACAAGAAGGAATCTTCTTATTCCCCCCACTACTATTGTTTAGGTAAGCATGTCAGATAGTGTTGAAACCTTTCGCTCACAACTGACCTGTCGTCATGAATCGCAGAAGCTTCTCGGTGGCTTCGGGGGCTTCCTGGCGTGTCACTCTGAGGTACTGCAGGATGTAGATGTTGGGGGCGAAGTTCACCATGTTCTGTTCACCACACCCGTAAGGCATCCGGATCAGCCCACCCAGGTTCTGAGGAGAGGAGGAGAATATAATGGGCGAGCTCACACGGGCGGATCTTTTGTTCGAGTGATGTGATAAGTGGCTAAAAATGTGGCACAGATATTAGTTTACTTCATTCAAAAGCTTAAATTTGCTCAATGATGTAATCCAAGATCAAGTTAAAAACAGTAAGGATTCTAAATTACATTGATGGGCCCCGTCAAGAGTTATAGAGCATTTGCAAAGGCACACATCTATCCTTCAATCAAACAAATCTGACAATAATTGTGAATATACCATGCCACAGGCTGTGGCATGGTCAGTAGCGCGTCTGGCTGCTGATCGAAAGGCCGGCAGTTGAAATGCCAGGCCGTGACATTGGTAGAGTTTGGACAGCTCAGTCTAGAGATTCATGGCAATGTCTAGTGAAGTCCCTGTAAAAAGGGCATGCCATAGTCTTGTTCATCAAGGGAGTTCACAGCGTTAAAAACTGCATCAATAGCTATGATTTACTAACCTTCAATGATAGTGCCAGTAGATCGCCGACCACCGTGACCCAGCCTCGATCAGAGCCCTCTACAATGGCTGACGGGGCCGCCACTTCCCATGTACCCAGGGAGTCGCTACCTTCCTCCAGATCTGAGGGGAGTCAGACAGTAATCCCTAACCCTTTCAGTACCGGTTAAGTGTTTTTTATTTGATTTCAGCTACATTTAGAAAATGTTATGAAGCTTCGGAAGAATATATGGTAGCTAAAAGGATTGAGATAGTCTGAAGCCTTTTAATTTGTAGACATCTCTCCTAAGCTAAATAAATGTGTCTAATAGTTGCCAGAATATAATGAAAAGGATGTCACCGGTATTGAATGGGTTAACTATTCCAATATTATGCTGCTTTTCATTAGACAGTTTCACATTAGGAAGGACCTATGGAAGTTAAAAAGGCTAATTATTTGTAAATAAAACATAAAACTTTAGTCTAGCATGCAAGTGTGGATATCAATGAGAGACTCCAAACTTTCTTAGTGTAGCTTTTCAGAAAATAATCAGAAACAAGAGCTCATGGGACTTTATACCTTAAGGGGCTAGCGGCAGTTTTAACCCCTTCAGCACCATGACGCACTTTTACCTTTGATTCTGGCTAAAATTAGATGATTTTATGCAGTTTAAGAAGGACCTATGCAACTAAGAAGGTGCATTGAGATAGTATTTACCCATTTGAGTTGCATAGGTAGATTACAAACCAAGGAAAGTCTTCTAATGGTAACCAGAATATGATGAAACTTACGTCATGGTGGTGAAAGGGTTAATGGTCTAGACAAACACCCCCTAGACCCCCTTCAGGATAAATTTGTACATAGAAAAATGGCCGGTTCCTCTTAAAATTACAGGCTCCTATCGCTCGCCAGGAAAAATTTACACCTAAATAGCACGAAAGGTCTAAAAATTTACACCTAAATAGCACGAAAAGTCTAAAAATTGACAACGGAATGGGGCAAAAGGTGTTAAACTCGCCAAACTAAAATGGGCCAAAAGTCTTATTTCTCAAAATTAATGGGGCTAAACACGAGGGAGAAAAGGGACCAGAAAAACAGACCATCTCCCCTTATAAGGAGAGATGGTAGTTTTTTTCTGGACACCATTCTCCCTAATGCTTAGCCCCATCAGTTTTCAGATTTTACGACGTTCAGCCCTTTAGTTTAGCGATTTTAAGACCTTTCCTCCCTTTTCTTTGTCAATATTAACACTTTTCATATCACTTAGGGGCCTATTTTTTTCCTGGCGAGCGATAGCGAGCCTGTAATTTAGGAGGAATCAGCCTTCGGCATGGAAATTATTCTACCGAAAAATGTACAAATCTATCTTGAAGGGGTATCCTTTTTTTTTTTTTTAAAGTTTGATGGAGGTCTAGGGAGGAAACTAATAAAATTGTAAAAAAATAAATAAATAACAAATAAATGCATTCATCCCCTTAAAAAGTAGTAGAAAAGAAGCTAATATAGTCTTTATTTACAGTGGACTGTACATTGTCCTCATCATGATTATTTTGCTATTATAAAGATTTTCTAGGAAAGTATTTTAATCAGGAAAATTTTAAATAATTACCATCCAGGGAAAGTAGTTTAATAATTACCATCCAGGGAAAGTAGTTTAATCTGTTTTCCATCATGTATGGAGAGATTAGCTGCTAAGGGATTAAATTTATCGTCAGATGTGGAAAAAATACTATACTAAATAAGAGTTAGGAAAGTAGCCTATTTTAATTATGAAAACTTTGAATTAATATGATGCAGGGACAGTAGTTTCATCTTCCATCAAGTAAATAAAAATTAGCTACAAAGGAATTAAATTTACCGTCCGCTGGGCAAAAATATACTACACAACAGTTTGCAAAGGCTGTGGAAAATAATGCTCCAATAGTTTTTCCTTGACTAACCTCCGTGACATATATACTTGGTCCAGGTGCTCTCTCGTGGGAACCCCTCCGCCTCCACAGTCTCTCTTTGGCTTGTATCCATTCAGCCCCATTTAGCATACTGTTTTAAGACGTTTACCCCCATCCAGGTGTCAATATTTTCCTGGTGAGCGGTAGGGAGCCAGCATATATATATATTTTTGTTTTGACAGCAAGCTAAATTTGTAAATTTTTCGATAGAAAAATTTCTCCGGCGAAACCGGATTTCTCCATACAATGCTGGCTCGCTATCGCTCGCCAGGAAGAAATAGATACCTAGATGAGGATAAACGTCTTAAAACAGTTGGCTGAATGAGACCGAATGGATACAAGCCAGGGAAAGAGAGAAAAGAATATTTTTTCCTTGACTAACCTCTTTGACATATATACTTGCTCCAGGTGCTCTCTCGTGGGAATCCCTCCGCCTCCACAGTCACTGGCTTGATTAACAAGTCCCTGCAAACATAAAGGCACATTTTCATTCTAGGTACAATCGCACTAATAAGTGACGTCTCAGCACCAAGTATGTTTTGATCAATAATTGGTATCGGCAATATCTAAGCTTCATTTCTTCATATTGAGTGAAATATACACACATGTTCCTACACTTACCCACCCTATTCAACACCTGACAGACATTAATACAGCACAGAGCAAGCCAAACGTAATGACAGCTGGGACACTACTTATTAACGCGACTGTACGATTATTGTAGTTGTTGTTCCCTAAGCTGCCTGGCCGAACAGCCCCGAGTCCCCAAGGAAGGCAATGGCCACGGTCGGGCTTTCCCACAGAGCTCTCAAAGAGTGTAAATTGTGTTGTTGGCGTAAATGGTTGTGTGAAATGCAGTCTTCTATGATGTGTTTAATGGTATGGGGTGCTGTGTTACAACCCGGGCAGGTGTCGACGACTGAGTCATCCAGTCTCTTCTGATAGCTCAGAAGAGCCGGATGGTGTCCGCATCTCAGCCTGGCCAGGTGGACTCTGTCCTCGCGAGGAAGGGAGGGAGGATTCAGAAGGATGGATTTCGCGAGGTCGTGCTTGCAGCTGCGTGTTGTCTATGAGTGAGTGGATGGAACGGCGAGTGATATGAGTATGGATGTGCTTCCGGAAGTTGGTTTGGGGTGGGCAGGGAGGGAGAGAAGACAGTATTTGTGTGTGATAGTGTGTGCTGGGTGTTGTTTTGATATTTCTTGGTGTCTGTGGGTGTGTAGCCATGTAGTGTAGTGGGTGGTGTTGATTCGTGGAGGCTGCTGCTAGGAATTGTGTGCCTCTCATGTCTAGATGATCTTTGACTTTGAGGACTTTGGTTTCTTGATGTAGGTGATCTGTGGGTGTCTTAGCTGTGCATCCTGTGATGATTTTCAGGGCTTTATTTTGAATAGTCTGTAAGGTCTTATGAAGGGTTTCAGCTAGGTTAGAAGCCCAGGCCGGGCTTGCGTATTCCATAACTGATGTTATGTATTGTTTGTAGACTGTGGTGGTGGTTTCTTTGTTGCGTCCAAATTTCGTGTGGGCAAGTGATCTGAGGGCGTTAAGTCTGGGTGCCAGTTTCTTTTTTGTGTTTGTGGTGTGGTGTTTGAATGTCATTTGGGTGTCTTATGTTACTGGTAGGTAGGTAGGTAGGTAGGTAGGTAGGTAGGTAGGTAGGTAGGTAGGTAGGTAGGTAGGTAGGTAGGTAGGTAGGTAGGTAGGTAGGTAGGTAGGTAGGTAGGTAGGTAGGTAGGTAGGTAGTAGGTAGATAGGTAGACCAGATAGGTAGGTAGGTAGGTAGGTAGGTAGGTAGGTAGGTAGGTAGGTAGGTAGGTAGGTAGGTAGGTAGGTAGGTAGGTAGGTAGGTAGGTAGGTAGGTAGGTAGGTAGGTAGGTAGGTAGGTAGGTAGGTCAGGTCAGGTAGGTAGGTAGGTAGGTAGGTAGGTAGGTAGGTAGGTAGGTAGGTAGGTAGGTAGGTAGGTAGGTAGGTAGGTAGGTAGGTAGGTAGGTAGGTAGGTAGGTAGGTAGGTAGGTAGGTAGGTAGGTAGGTAGGTAGGTAGGTAGGTAGGTAGGTAGGTAGGTAGGTAGGTAGGTAGGTAGGTAGGTAGGTAGGTAGGTAGGTAGGTAGGTAGGTAGGTAGGTAGGTAGGTAGGTAGGTAGGTAGGTAGGTAGGTAGGTAGGTAGGTAGGTAGGTAGGTAGGTAGGTAGGTAGGTAGGTAGGTAGGTAGGTAGGTAGGTAGGTAGGTAGGTAGGTAGGTAGGTAGGTAGGTAGGTAGGTAGGTAGGTAGGTAGGTAGGTAGGTAGGTAGGTAGGTAGGTAGGTAGGTAGGTAGGTAGGTAGTAGTAGGTAGGTAGGTAGGTAGGTAGGTAGGTAGGTAGGTAGGTAGTAGTAGGTAGGTAGGTAGGTAGGTAGGTAGGTAGGTAGGTAGGTAGGTAGGTAGGTAGGTAGGTAGGTAGGTAGGTAGGTAGGTAGGTAGGTAGGTAGTAGGTAGGTAGTAGGTAGGTAGGTAGGTAGGTAGGTAGGTAGGTAGGTAGGTAGGTAGGTAGGTAGGTAGGTAGGTAGGTAGGTAGGTAGGTAGGTAGGTAGGTAGGTAGGTAGGTAGGTAGGTAGGTAGGTAGGTAGGTAGGTAGGTAGGTAGGTAGGTAGGTAGGTAGGTAGGTAGGTAGGTAGGTAGGTAGGTAGGTAGGTAGGTAGGTAGGTAGGTAGGTAGGTAGGTAGGTAGGTAGGTAGGTAGGTAGGTAGGTAGGTAGGTAGGTAGGTAGGTAGGTAGGTAGGTAGGTAGGTAGGTAGGTAGGTAGGTAGGTAGGTAGTAGGTAGGTAGGTAGGTAGGTAGGTAGGTAGGTAGGTAGGTAGGTAGGTAGGTAGGTAGGTAGGTAGGTAGGTAGGTAGGTAGGTAGGTAGGTAGGTAGGTAGGTAGGTAGGTAGGTAGGTGTTGTTTATGTTGAGTCCCGGGACATAATCGTGCTCTCCTGTCCAGCTTGTGAGGAGGGTTGCAGTGGATTTAGCTGGGGCTAAATTGAGTCTGTTTGTAGTGCACCATTCATGTAATGTGTCGAGATAGTCTTGAAGGAGTCTTGTTGCTGTGTCTGGGTTTTGGTGCGTGCTTGTGAGTGTTATGTCGTCTGCGTAGGAGGCTATGGTTATTTGGGGTGAATTTGGTGTATTTATATCATGCATGTACAGATTGAAGAGTGCGGGCGACAGGACGGATCCTTGCGGGACTCCGTTTGGGAAATTTCTAATGCTAGATGACTGACCGGCAAAAGATTCGTGTGCACATCTGCCTGCTAAGAAGTTGGCCAGCCATCTTTTTGTGTTGTTGTGCATGTTTGTGTTGTAGATTTTGTTTGTTAGGTTGTGGCGGGGGATGGCATCGAAGGCTTTACTAATGTCGAGTGTGGGAAGTACTGATCTGTGTGGTGGTCTAGCTGAGTTGATGCCGTTGTTCCCCAAGCTGCCTGGCCGAACAGCCCCAAGGCCCAAAGCAAGGCCATAACCGAGCACCCCCACAGAACCCTCCCTGCTGACCACAATAAAGCCTGGGTGACCGAAGCCACTCTATGGCGGGGAGCTGAGGAGGGCGACGGAAACGCCCGGGAAACCAAAGCCCCACCCAGGGCCCTGTGCCCCTCAGCAATTATGAAGAGAAAGTTCAGGGGCAAAGGAAAAATGTGACGCTTTGGCTTCCAATCTTGGTAGATTGGGAGGTCAATCCACGGAAGAGACGCAGTCACTTGAGATCTAGAAAATATATAGGCCTAAGTAAAAGGAACACTCAGAGTAAGCTATGGGTATGGTAGAGATCGCTCAGTTCTCACTCTGATAGACCAGCCGTACGGTTGCTTGCACAAGTTAAAATTTAAAACTTGCAAACTAAACAAACCAAAACTAGGACAAAGACAATATAAAGGCAAAATAACTGATCAATATCGCTATGTGGGAAACAACGCTTACTTAAGGGGAGTCAGACCGTTTGTTTCATCTATTAATTAATTTATTCATATATTTTTTTAGTTTCCTCCCTAGACCTCCATCAAGCTTAGAAAAACACCCTAGACCCCCTTAAAGATAAATTTGTACATTTTTCAGTAGAAAAATGTCCCGCCCGGAGGCCGATTTCTCTTCAAATTGCAGGCTTGCCATCGCTCGCCAGGAAATAATAGACACCTAAATGGCACGAAAGGTCTTAAAATTGACAATGAAATGGGGCGAAAGGTGTTAAAATCGCCAAACTAATGGGCCGAACGTCTTATAATCTCAAAACTAGTGGGGCTAAACATTAGGGAGAAGGGAGTCCAGGAAAACAGTCTGCCTCCCCTTAAGTAGCTGGAACACTTACTGTATATGATAAACTAGACCATGAACATTAATACTGTAGAGGGAAAACACTGACTTATGTGTCAGTTTAAAACAAATAAGCTAAAACAAATCTTTCAAAGTACTTCATCCGCATACCCGATAAACTCAATAACATTTGCACCGTCTATTACTGCAGGTGATTGCACTAAAAAAAACTTACATTTTAAATAATAATGGACACACCCTCACAGATTTTCAGGTTGTTTTACACCCACCCACACACCAACTTAAAATTTTGACTTATCCGAAAGAGGCTTTAGTCTGATGTCCTACGCTTCACCCCCTTTTGAAATACATCCTCTTCATATGCCCAATTCAACTAAGCCTCCTTGTGTGCATTTCTTTGTCGATACTCTTAACCATAATGGGAAACTTATATAAACCAAAACTGGGATTGTGTGTCACAATATAAAAGCAAAAGAACTCATCAAAATCGCTATGTGGAAATAACTACTGTATTTAATCAAATAAAAGAACACAAAGCCACCACATAGGGTGTACCTAACTGCCTCAACTCTCCAATAGTACCCATTTCTTTCACTCTAACCCTACATATTATTATCAATAATTTAACAATCCATAAATAATTTATTTATATAAATTGTTTAAAGTTTGGCTATATCAGTCTGAAACGGTGGCACCAGTGATACACTATCCATGAAATGATTGTCTGAGAAAATTAGAAATAAGCCGAGAACTTTGAATCAAGTTCACCCTCTGATTTAATTTAGTTATTATAGTTCTGATATAAGTTGTCTACTCATTTCTGAATCTAGCTGTACCATAATTATAATTATATAGCTGTACAAAAGTAAAACTTTTAGGGCCCTTGAAGCAAAACTTAATTGGAGTGTTATTGTGTAAAGTCAGTGAAAATAGGTTAACCTAAACAGACCCAGATGCGGAAATTACTTGAGCAAACCATGCCAAGCGAGATATCTTTCTTGGTGTCACTGGTAGAGTGTTCGCCTCATAGCCGAAGGGTCCCGGGTTCAATCCCAGGCCCTGGCATATTTTAGTGAGGCTATTTCAGCGGGGGCGGGGGGCCTGGTATCCTTCTCCCCTTAAATAAATCTACCAAAAAAACGAGACAGAGATAGGGGCGAGGGAACGCGTTCGTGGTCCCGGACCCTAAGAATAGGAGCTTTGAATGTGCGTGGATGTAGTACGAATGAGAAGCGAGAGGATATTGGAAGGTTATTTGAAAGAAGGATGTATGATGTCCTTGCACTGAATGAAACAAAGATGAAAGGAGAGGGAGAAGTGGATTTTGGAAACGTGATAGGTAGAAAGTCTGGAGTAGACGAGGGAGTCAGGGGGAAAGAAGGAGTGGCTATTATTGTGAAGGAGGAGTTGAGAGGGTTTATAAAAGAGTGGAAAGAGGTGTCATCAAGGCTAATGTGGGTGAGAATGCGGTTTAAGGGTGAAAGGTGGGTTTTTGTAAGTGCGTATGGACCAGGAAGTGAAAGAGAGTTAGACGAGGTAGAGGGTTTCTGGGAGGATTTGAGAGATTGTCTACAAGGGTTTGATGAAAATGAAAATGTTATAGTTTTAGGGGACCTAAATGCTAGGGTAGGAAATGAGCCTGTTGAGGGAGTCATCAGTAGTTTTGGTGTGGATGGTGTAAACGAGAGTGGAGAAAGACTGAAAAATGTATGTGAAGAGTGTAGATTGAGTGTAGGTAATACGTTCTTCAAAAAAAGGCGTATACACAAGTACACCTGGCATAGACTTGTGAGGGGAGAGATTGTAGAGAGGGTATTGATGGATTATGTGCTGGTGACAAGGGAAAGATTGTGTAGACTGCTGGATGTGAATGTGATGAGAGGTGAGGCGGAGGGTATGTCAGATCATTACCTGGTGGAGGGAAAGCTAAGAGTTAAGAGTTACAGGAGAATAAGAGACAAGCGTGAAGTAAGAGAGGTAATAAAAGTTAGTGAGTTAGAGAAGAGTGAAAAAGAGAGGGAGTACAAGGAAAGACTAAATGAAAAGTGGATGGAAGTGAGAGAGATGGAAGAGAGAGAAGTAGAGGTTGAATGGCAACAGTTTAAGGAAGGAGTGAAAGCAAGTGCAGAGGTAGTATGCGGCAAAAGGAAAGTAGGAGGCAGAGGTATCAGGAAGGGAAGCGAGTGGTGGAATGATACGGTGAGAAAGGCAGTTGAGGAGAAGAGACAGTGTTTTGAGAGGGTTTTACAGGATGGTAGTGTTGAGGTATGGGAGAGGTACAAGGAGAAAAGGAGAGAGGCAAAATGGAAAATTAGAGAAGCGAAAAAAGATGCAAACGAAAGGTGGGGCCAAAGGCTGAGTGAGAATTTTGAAGAACGAAAGAAGATGTTCTGGAAGGAGGTAAATAAAGTAAGGAAAGGAGGACAAAAGAGGGAAGAGTCAGGGAAAGATGAAAATGGAGAATTACTAGTGGAACCAGTTGAAGTGAGGAAAAGATATGCCGAGTATTTTGAATCTTTGTTAAATACAAGAGATGGAAGAGAAGCAGTGATTGAAGCAGAGGTGGATGGAGATAGGTTACCCAGGCCACCCAGGTGGCAGGGAATGAATGAAAGGATTGAGGAAAATGAGGTGAAAGAAGCAGTGAAACAAATGAGAGCGGGAAAAGCAGAAGGTTTGGATGGTATTGCTGTGGAGTGTATAAAGAAGGGTGGAGATGTGATAATAGATTGGTTGGTGAGACTTTTCAATGTGTGCTTTGTTGTGTCAATGGTACCAATAGACTGGAAGAGTGCATGTATTGTGCCGTTGTACAAGGGGAAGGGAGATCGGCAGGAGTGTTCAAGTTATAGAGGTATTAGTTTATTGTCAGTGGTTGGAAAGCTGTATGGCAGGGTGTTGATAGAGAGGATAATAAAGTGTACGGAAGTTGCAATAGGAGAAGAACAGTGCGGTTTTAGGAGGGGAAGAGGGTGCGTGGATCAGATGTTTGCAGTAAGACAGTTATGCGAGAAGTTTAGAGAAGCATAAGGAGATATTTTGGGCTTTTATGGACTTCGAAAAAGCGTATGATCGTGTGGACCGTGAAGCAATGTGGAAGGTGTTAAGGATTTATGAAATAGGAGGAAATTTGTTAGAAGCAGTTAAGAGTTTTTATGAAGGGAGCAGAGCATGTGTGAGAGTAGGAAATAGAGAGTTGAGTGAATGGTTTGAGGTAAAGGTAGGTTTGCGACAGGGTTGTGTAATGTCACCATGGCTGTTTAATATGTTTATGGATGGTGTGGTGAGGGAGGTGAAAAGGAGAACTATGGGAAGAGGATTGGGTTTAGTAGGAAAGTGAGTGCAGAAAAGGATATAGGAGTAGTGATAGACAATAAGTTAAATTTCTCAGAACATTTAGCGGAAAAGATAAACAAAGCCAATAGAATTGTAGGGCTGATAAGGAGGACATTTGTGTCACTTGACGAAGAAATCTTCAGGAATCTATATACAGCGCTGGTTAGGCCGCACCTGGAATATGCAAACCAGGTGTGGGCTCCATATATGGTAAAGGATATAGAAGCAGTGGAGAAAGTGCAGAGGAGAGCTAGCAAGCTGGTACCAACGTTGAAGAACGCGGGCTATGAGCAGAGGTTGAGGACACTGGGGCTTCCGACACTGGCATATAGGAGAAAGAGAGGGGATATGATAGAGACTTTTAAGATAGTGTCAGGAAAGTACGATGAGGATGTGTGTGAAGGTATCTTCTTGATGCGGGAGGGAACAAGAACGAGAGGACACTCTAAGAAAATTTACAAAGAAAGAAATAGGCTTGAGAAGGCAAAGAACTCATTTTGTGATAGAGTGGTAAATGAGTGGAACGCACTGCCCCAGTATGTAGTCGATTCCGAATCAATAAGGGAGTTTGAAAGTAATCTTGATAAAGCATGGGGAAGACAAGATTTGAAGTTTGATTATAAAACAAAAATACAGAATAGTAAAAATTTTGTGTCTGCTACCGCCGCAGCCAACACCGTCAACGACCGCAGCAGTGCAAGTACTGGTACTGAGCTGGATACACAGGCTTAGTTTGCCTTTTTCCAGAGGATCTACTGTAAGAAACTGTAAGAAACTGTAAGAAAGAATGGTAGAGATTGGGAGTTGAATCAGTTGCTGTTCGCTGATGACACAGCATTGGTGGCGGATTCTGATGAGAAACTGCAGCGGGTAGTCAAAGAGTTTGGTGTGGTTTGTGGAAGGAGGAAACTGAAGGTGAACATCAATAAAAGTAAAGTAATGGTGTGTAATAGGGGAGAGCATAGGGTGAATCTAGATGTGAGGCTGGATGGGGAAATATTGGAACAAGTAGAGTGTTTTAAATATCTAGGAGGAACGATAAGCAGGAGTGGAGGTATGGAAGTGGAGGTAAAACAGAGAGTGTGTGAAGGAAGGAAGGTTTTCGGAGCAATGGGAAGTATGTGGAAGACAAGAAATCTCGGAGTGAAAGTAAAAAGTGCACTGTATCAAGGAATTGTTGTGCCAACAGTGATGTATGGGGCTGAGACATGGGCTCTGAAGAAAAAGGAGAAAAGAGGGCTGGATGTGATGGAGATGAGCTGCTTGAGGAGTATGTGTGGAGTTACTCGTAGAGACAGATTGAGGAATGAAGAGATACGTAGGAGAGTGGGGCAGCAGGAACATTTGTCAGCCAGAGTGGACAGAAGGGTGCTGAGCTGGTATGGTCATGTTGAACGAATGGGAGATGAAAGGCTTACAAAGAATATGTGAGTCAGGTACAAGGGGAGATAGAAGGGCAGGAAGACCCCCATTGAGATGGAGAGACTGTGTAAGAAAGGCTTTGGATTATAGAGGAATGACTATAGATCAGGCAGGGGAAGTGGTGGTGGACAGGAGTGAATGGAGAATGCTTGTGAATAGTTGAGTGAACACGTGGTCATTTGGAGTAAGGGGTCGGGCGCAAGTTCGACTAGATAATAGTCCATCAGGCGCCTGGCCTGGGGGGACGATTAATATGAAGGGTGTGCCTGGAAGTGTGGTGGGAGGGCTTGTGGCTTTGGCTCCGCTGCATGTCTGCCTGCCGAGATCGGAACCTCTCCGGGTGGTCAGGGGCCGGGGGAGTGCTGGAGCGACCTTGGTAACCCTGGTCTCTGGGTCTTCTCCTGGGTGACCTGGATGTGTGTGAGTTTGTGTTTTTTATCTGTGTTTATTTTTTGTTTTATGTTGTTTTTGTGTTTTCCCTGTTCTTGCTCTGTCTTGAGTCGGCTACCCCCAAAATGGGGATTGGGCCTGAGCATATAGATAGATAGATAGATTTCAGCATCTAACGAAGTTTAGGTGTGTTGGTAAAATTGTTAAGATGGTCGAGAGTAAGATCGGAGCTCCATAAATCCTCTTTCAGGTATGGTGTAAAAACCTATTCCTACAGGGCAAGGAAGGAGAGAGGAGAGAACAAGGGAGTGTAGGGAGACTCTCAAATTGGGCTTTGGTTGTGGAGTTGCCAACTGGGCCGTTTGTGTGTGTGCCTGTGTAGCACTGCCCAGTGAAGTTGACTCACCATTCCCTATCGTCTCTCTGACGGACTCGCGGTCGTTTCGGCTCGGGCTTGTTCCTCTGTTTGTTCGGAGCCTTCGCTTCCCGGAAGGTGAAGTAGTGTAAAGTCAGTGAAAATAGGTTAGCCTAAACAGAACCGGATGCGGAAATAACTTGAGCCGACCATGCCAAGTGAGATATCTTTCTTGGTGTCACTGGTAGAGTGTTCGCCTCATAGCCCAAGGATCCCGGGTTCAATCCCAGGCCCTGGCATATTTTTGCGAGGCCATTTCAGCATCTAACGAAGTTTAGGTGTGTTGGTAAAATTGTTAAGATGGTTGAGAGTATACGATCGGAGCTCCATAAATCCTCTTTCGGGTATGGTGTTAAAACCTATTCCTACAATTGAATAATTTTGTTGTTTTCTTTTTATGGTTGTGGAGAATTAGTGATCGTGACAATATAGCTATACCTTCTAGTGATGTTTGCGTCCACAGTACCACAGTTGTCAGGGTTGTCATGGTCAACTGTAGCTCCCACGGTGATGTTGACCTCGCCCAGCGCCGTGGGTTTGATCCTCGCCGTGACCACCACCTTACTCTGGGCCGCGACACACACCCGCGACATGCCACCCGCCGCACCGTCAACCAGCTCGTACTCCACACTATCTTGGACTGTGACTGCAACCTAGGGAAAAGGAATGGAGTTATGAAGCTATCTAAGGAAGAGGAATGCTTATGTACAGTTGTGTTCCTTAATTTGAAACACTTAGAAGCCTCGAACTGAGGAAGCGAACCTCCGAATTACAAGAATCAGGTAAAGAATTAAGCTACATGCATCAACTTACTCTATTCAGAATCACTTTCACACCTCTGATCTAACCATGTAAACCAAACACTCACTGGCAAGGGTAGATCAAGGTAGTTGAACACCGAAATCTTGACGGCCAGGATTTCCCCGCGCTTCATGGAGGGCGGAAGGGTAAGGTCCAGGAAGAAGGGGGTGAAAGTGGTGATGTTGACCTTCTTCGTGAGGCCGATGCCCTCCTGTGGGTGGACACACACTGCCTTACCCACCCACTGTGTGATGGTGTCTGGCAGGGTCAGGCTCTGGCTCACCTCGCCCGACTCACTGAAGGAAAGAAGTCCATTCAAAATTATATTTCTATTTACTCAGGCCCAATCCCCACTTTTCCTATTTTTATTTTATTTTATATTATTTTATTTTTATTTTTTTTGGTGGGGGGGGGGGTATTACTTTATTCAATATACGGTACTATTCAAGCATTAGTTGGTCGCTTAACATTAGCTAATTCGACGTTTGAGATATTATACAGTAATTATGATTATTACAGATTTATTTATATTCTCATTTTATTAGGGACCTGATCGCAAAACTTTTCATAGCTGTTGTTGGATCATTGCTATTCCAAACTGCAAGAAAGTGTGAAGGTGAAGAAAAATGTGTGTATATATGTAAATGTTCTGTGACTAGTGTTTTTAGAACTCGGTGGAAAATCTAATACAGTACCTTAGCAGCCGATTTCTAGATCTTTAACCCTTTCAAGATCCGAATACGCATTTCTTGTCTGTTTTCTGGCTATTACTAGAGGATTTTTATTCAGATTAGAAAGGGTATATGGATGTCAGAGGGTTAATCGAGATAGTCTTTACCCTTTCAATAAGTCTTTCCTAAGCTGCAAAAAATTGTCTAATAATAACCGGAAGGAACTGTCAAAACGCGTCAGGATCATCAAAGGGTTAAGGGTTAAGTCACCGGCTTTTTTTATCTTTCTCTTTTTCTCTCTTTCCCGAGCTTGTATCCATTCGGCGCCATTCAGCCAACTGTCTTAAGACGTTTATCCCCATCCAGGTGTATATTTCCTCCTGGCGAGCGATAGCGAGCCAGCATTGTATGGAGAAATCCGGCTTTGCCGGAGACATTTTGCTTGCGAAAAATGGACAAATTTAGCTTGCTGTCAAAACAAAACAAATATATATGCTGGCTCGCTCCCGCTCGCCGGGAAAATATTGACAACTGGATGGGGCTAAACGTCTTAAAACAGGAGGCTGAATGGGGCCGAATGGATACAAGCCAAAGAGAGATGGAGAGAAAGAGAAAAAAAGCAAGATGGGCTCCCTTAATGAAAAATTGGAACTATGAACTATGTTTACATCCCATTAGAGATCCTGAAGCGAGGAAAATTGGCCATCTTTTTCTTAGAGTGCCATTTTGGTGCAGCAATTATCAAACAAGGTTATTATTTTATTTGTGATCACACATAATGTATATCTTAAGACCAAACTATACTGTAGGCTATATCCTGTACACTCTGATACCAGTCTCTAGCCCACTCATACAAATTTGTGGATATCATGAAAGTTGAGGGAGTGGTGGGAGGGTGGGGGGTACCATAAGAGGTGAATGGGAATGGTAGTGCACTTGTGGACGTATGTGTGGGGAGGAGGCTGTGGATAGCCAACACCTTCTTCCGACACAGAATGATCCACAGGTACACGTGGAAACGGACGTTGACGATGAAGGATAAGACAGTGGTGGAACAAAACTCATTGATTGATTATGTATGTGTGGATGAACGAATGAAGAAATCTGTGATGGATGCTAGGGTGTATAGGGGTACTGGAGGGGGTCTGTCTGATCATTATGTAGTGGTAGCTAAGGTTAGGATACAAAAGAAGTAGGTGAGGAGAGCTGGGGGGAGGCGAGAGGAGGGGGGAATGGTGAGGAGGGTGGAGAGGTTGCAGGAGGAGGAAGTCAGGGAGGAGTACAGGAGAGCAGTGGAAAGAATATTAGGTGGGTTCGAACTGGAAGTTATGGAGGAGATGAGCAAGGTGTTTAAGGATGAGATCTGTGCAGCACGTGAGGAGGTGTGTGGAGTGAGAAGAGGGAGGGGAGTGAAAGGTACAGCATGGTGGACAGAAGAGGTAAGAATAGCTGTGGAAGAAAAGAAGAAAGCATATAGAGAGTGGTTGGGTAGTAGAGGGAATGAAGATTTAGAGAGACAGAAACGAGCAAGGTACGTGGAGAGTAAGAGGGTGGTGAAGAGAGTAGTGAAGGAAAGTAAGAGAAGAGTAGATGAGGAATTTGGAAGGAATCTGAGTGTAAAATGGAGGGAGAGTAAGAAACTGTTCTGGAAAGAAGTCAAGAAAGTTAGGGAAGGTAGCAAGGGAAACAGTAAGGGTGTGAAAGATATGAATGGGAGAATGCTAGCCGAGAAGCAAGAGAGTCGAAAGATGGAGGGAGTACTTCAATGAGTTGCTAAATGTAAGGATTGAAGAGCCAGCAAACATAGCTGGATATGGTATGGGAGGGAGAATAAAAGTAGTGGAAGAGGAGGTGGGGATCAGGAGGTCAGAAGTGTGGGAAGCCATGAAAAGAGTGAAGTTGGGGAAAGCACCAGGAACAGATGGAGTGTGTGGGGAAATGTTGAGGTATGGTGGTGAGATAGTGATTGAATGGGTATGGAATATGTGCAAACTAGCATGGGAGAAGGGGAGTGCACCCGATGACTGGAAGACTGGCATAATAGTCCCCCTATATAAGGGGAAAGGGGAAAGAGGAGTGTGTGGTAACCACCGAGGAATAATGTCTTCTAAGCGTAGTAGGGAAGGGAAACAGTAGGGTAGTGATTGAGAGAGTGAGAAAGGAGAAATGGATAGGCGACGAGCAGGGAGGTTTTAGAAAGGGAAGAGGATGTGTAGATCAGATTTTTACCCCGAATTGTGTTGTGGAGAAATATCTGGAGAAGAAATAAAAGGTGTATGTTGCCTTTATGGACTTGGAGAAGGCCTATGACAGAGTGGATAGAGAAGGTTTGTGGAAAGTACTTAGAATATACGGAGTAGATGGCAAGTTGCTGAAAGCAGTGAAGAGCATGTATGAGGGTGCAAAGGCGGCAGTACGTGTGGAGAGTGAGCAGAGCGAGTTCTTTGACCTGAATGTTGGTTTGAAACAGGGGTGTGTGATGTCCCCGTGGCTGTTTACTGTATATATGGATGGAGTCATGAAAGAAATACTATCAAGAGCAGTGGATGTTGGTGTATCGCTGAAAAGGTAGGGAATTGAGTGGAAGCTACCTATACTGCTGTTTGCGGATGATACAGTTCTGACGAGTGATTATGAATGGGAGTTGCAGGGTCTGGTAAATGAGTTTGGAACAGTGTGCGAAAAACGGAATTTGAAGGTAAATGCGGGGAAGAGTACAAAGGAGTACAAAGGAAATCAAGCAACAACAGATCTAGTGACCCTTCTAGGTTGTTTGTCTTCCAAAACACTGAGGATCAAGTGTGCAACCAGTGGTTTAGAGTGGGTAAGGGAACATTGGAAAGGGAATTACTGCCCTGGAACTAATGTCCGTGCCAGGATTAGGAAGTTAGTAGGGGACAGATGGGTTAGTAACTGAGGGGGGGGATAAAATAAAGTTATTCATTTACAAATGCAGTCAGTCGCGGGTTTGAAGCGAGATATTTGTCTAGGCGGAGTTTAAATGAATCAACGGTGATGCAGTCTATAACGTTTCGGGGAAGCCCATTCCACAAGTTGACAACTCGATTGAAGAAGAAATTCTTAGATTCGTGTGAGTTAAAAGATTTACCAATAATTTTGCAACCGTTTCCCCGCGTGTAATTAGATTGGTCGATAGTGAAGTACTTACTACAGTTCATATTGTCGATGCCTTTGATGATTTTGAACACTTGAATTAAGTCACCTCTTAATCTGCGCTGGGTTAAAGGAAATAGATTTAATTCTCTAAGACGCTCTTCGTATGGTTTGTTCTTTAGGCTAGGTATCATTTTGGTAACTCTACGTTGAACTCGTTCTAGCTTGTTTATATCTTTTTGGTAATAAGGGCACCAGGATTGAACGCAGTATTCCAGAAGAGGGCGGACTAAGGAATTGTAAAGGGTTAGGATAACTTCTTTGGATTTATGCTCAAATGACCTGCCTATAAAGCCAATTATTTTGTTTGCCTTCTTAACAACTTCTGAACATTGTTGACTCGGTTTTAGGTTACTCGATATTGTTACTCCCAGATCGGTTTCTCTGTTTACATTCTTAAGCTGAGTGCCGTTCATCGAATAGTTTGCTTTCTCATTTAGGTATCCGATATGTAGTACTTTACATTTATCAGCATTGAAACTCATTTGCCAAATTTGGGCCCAACATGACAATTTATCTAGATTGTGTTGCATATCGTCAACTTGTTCTTTTGAGAGTACGCTATTTGCAATTTTTGTATCGTCAGCAAATTTTGAGATTGTACAGGTGAGGCCCTCATCTATGTCGTTGATGTAAATTAGAAAGAGAATTGGTCCTAGTACCGATCCCTGGGGTACCCCGCTACTTACATTGGTCCATTTAGATGCCTTACCGTTTATGACTACTCTTTGCTTTCTGTCGCTGAGCCAATTTTCTATCCATTTCAACACACCGTCTTGTATTCCATGCGCTTTTAGTTTTAGCAGTAAACGTTTGTGGGGAACTTTGTCAAAGGCCTTTTGAAAATCAAGGTATATAATATCTACAGCTTTACTCTCATCGTAGAGGTTGAGGATATCGTGGAAGAAGTCTAAGAGGTTTGTTAAACAGGAACGTTTTTTACGAAAGCCGTGTTGAGGATCTTTAAGTATGTTATTTTCCTCTAAGTGATTTACGAGTCTGTCTCGTATGACCGTTTCTAGCATTTTACATACAACTGAGGTTAAGCTAATTGGACGATAGTTACTGGGTAGGGATTTGCTGCCTTTTTTGAATATCGGTGTTACATTGGCTAGCTTCCACTGATCAGGCATAGTTCCAGACTGCAAGGATTTATTGAATAGTAATGTCAGTGGTTTGGAGAGCTCATCCTTAGCTTCCTTTAGAACTCTAGGCGAGATTGTATCAGGTCCAGGCATTTTATTTACCTTGAGTTTATCTAAACAATTCAATACTTCTCTCTCTGTAACGGTGATATTGCTAGAACATCTGAATTATCAATCTGAATCGGCGATGGTGTAGGGATATCACTGAGGTCTTCTGTTGTAAAAACTGATGCAAAGAAGGTATTGAGGGCATTACTCATTTGTACTTCGTCTTTGGTGTATTCTCCATTTTCATCGACTAACGGTCCAACAGTTGAAGTAACTACTTTTTTCTTTCTGATATAACTATAGAATTCTTTCGGGTTTGTTTTACTTTGATTCGCAATATGTAACTCTAAGGTCTTTTTACTTTGCTTAATTAACTTTTTGGCTTTGCGTCGTAGCTCTACAAATTTCACCCGTTCTTCGTCATTTTGTGAGGATTTTAATCTATCATTAGCAAATTTTTTAGCAAGCAGGCAGTTTGAAATATCTTTATTCCACCATTTGGGCTTATTATTACGGCCTGGACGCCGTATTTTCGATGGTATGCAGTCTTGCACTGCTTTTAGAGCAAGGATATGGTCTTCGAAAGGGGTGAAGTCACAGAGTGTGAGGTGAAGCTGAACAGTCAGGCTATGGAGATCGTCAACTCTTTTAAGTATCTGGGCAGTGTGTTGAGTAAAGATGGGACTATGGATGAAGAAGTGCGGGAGAGGGTACAACAGGGGAAGAGGGTGGCGGGTGCCCAACCCCAAAAGGGGTTGAAATAGGGGAGCTATCCCCCCCCGCCAAAGGCGGCTTTCTAGGGCCTTTCCTAGCTGATGCTGAGAGGATTGGGTTCTAGTCATGTGGTGATGGGCTGGTCTATCAGAGTGAGAACTGAGAGATCTCTGCCATACCCATAGCTTACTCTGACTGTTCCTTTTGCTTATATGTTTTCTAGATCTCGAGTGACAGCGTCTCTTCCGTGGATTGACCTCCCAATTTACCAAGGTTGGAAGCCAAAGCGTCACATTTTTCCTTTGCCCCTCAATTTTCTCTTCATAATTGCTGAGGGGCACAGGGCCCTGGGTGGGGCTTTGGTTTCCCGGGCGTTTCCGCACCCTCCTCAGCTCCCCGCCATGGAGTGGCTTTGGTCACCCAGGCTATATTGTGGTAAGCAGGGAGGGTTCTGTGGGGGTGCTCGGTTATGGCCTTGGCTTTGCTCGGGGCCTTGGGGCTCTTCGGCCAGGCAGCTTGGGGAACAACAACAACAACAGGGGAAGAGGGTTGTAGGAACGCTGAAAGCAGTAACAAGAAATAGGGTGGTCAGTATGGAAGTGAAGAAGTCCTTGCACAACAGTGTGGTAATCCCGACACTGACTTACAGAAGCGAAGCATGGACGTTGGTTGAGAGACTCAGACCAAGAGTGAGAGCAGTGGAAATGAATTACTTAAGAAGTGTGTGCGGAGTTACATGGAGGGATAGACAGACTAATGAGGAAGTAAGAAGGAGGTGTGGTGTGGAGGTAGATGTGCTGAAAAGTGTGAAAAGGAACAACTTGAGATGGTTCGGCCATATGGAACGTATGGAAAGCAAGAGAATGACTAAGAGGGTGTACGAGAGCGAGGTGGAGGGACAGAGAGGGAGAGGTAGACCGAATGAGAGGTGGAAGGATGGAGTGAGGCAGTACATGAACGAAGGCGGTGGTGGTTGGGGGGAGGTGCGTCGACTGACTGGGGACAGAGGTGCATGGGGGCGGTTCGTTCGTGGCCACCCCTTCGGGGATCACGGCGTCAGGCAATATAGATACATAGATAGATGCACCTATTTCTAATTATGGAAGCAGAACTCTGGAAACTAATATATGAATCCAATTTTCAATTAACCAAGTACTGTATGTATGTATATACTCTGGCACCCTCCCCAGTTTTCCTCCCCCCCCCCCAAGTACCGTGCAAAACTACATAGGCTACATAATTTATTGAGAAGAAAATTCTATAAAAAAATTGCTCCAAATACAGTAGATATAATTGCATAAAGAAAACCATAGGGGGTCCACAAATTCTTATGAGCGAGCTAGAGACTACTGTATGGTATCCGAGTGTACCAGTATTTCTGACTGTTTTATTATGGGTATGGAGATATTTGACTGTAAACAGAAGAAACTATTACAAAATATACCCAGAATTAACCTCTCCTACTACTACTACTGTACTGGTCCTGATGTGGCGGCGTCTACGCCGTGGGGCCACCACCCGAGGCTGCCAACCGCGGATGGCTGCCGACCCTCCACGGCCGAAGACAAAATAAACGACCAGTGGAGGAAAACCGGATGCCGGCCGCGGGGAGCAGTTTCGGGAGCCAAACCGTCACAACCATCCCCTGCCCCCTCCCTGGGGGCACGGGTCCTTGGAGCGGCTTCGGTCGCGCCGGGAATTTCCACACCTCTCACACCACACACACACACATCACACAGTTTTTCCTACACCGAGAAATGACTCTCCGGCTGTCATTTCTCGAAGACTTCTTCTAGCCGGAGACATTGAGAGCAACCCAGGACCCACGTACACATACATATGTCCAACTTGCTCAAAACCCATCACTTCGAGTCACCATACTAAGGGTTCAGTTCTCTGCAATTCATGCGGGAAATGGACCCACTCACCTGCACAACACTTGCCTCCAAGAAATACTACACAAACACCTGGACCCATTCCTCATGCCCCTCCCTCTCCCAGTCAAATCCCTCACCTAAAACCCGTCCACCTCTCCTCCCCAACCCACCTAACCTTCCCATATCATCCACTCCCCCCCCCCCCGCTAAAACCCGTCCACCTCTCCTCCCTAACCCACCTAACCTTCCCATACCATCCACATCCTCAACTCAACACACCACACCCAATCCTAATCCATTCCAACCCCCATCTCCTGCTCCCCAATCCCCACCCCCACCTCACCCATCCCAACCCCCAGCCCCTCCCACACCCCCACCCCCACCCCCACCCCCACCCCATCCTCGTGCAGCAGCACCCAACATACATCGTGCACATAACATTAACATTCTTCAACTGAACATAGATGGCATCAACACAAAGAAACACGAACTCTCACACTTCATCAAACAACACAACATACACATTGCCATCTTACAAGAAACAAAACTCCGCACAACACAAAAAACACCCACATTTCATAATTTCACCACCATCAGACAAGACCGGGCTGTCGGCGGGGGCGGTGGACTCATCACCCTGGTACACAAAGAAATATCATACATAGTAACCAGTGTACAAACCAAATCACTCCTACCCCCCAAATGATAACACAACAGAAATACAGTCAATTAAAATACGCACTGGCAACAACTCCAACATAACCACATACATCCCTCCCCAAACATCCCCTACAGTACCAAATGAATACAGACCACACTTACAACACATCACAAACACCCCACACATCATCCTGGGTGGTGACTTCAACGCCAAGACGTCGGCCTGGTTTGTCGACAACCCCGACACAGACAGAGGGCTGGTACTACAAAACCAAACCGATAACCTCATCATCCTTAACGACATCCATCAACATACCCATATTCCTCACCAAGCCCTCTATAACCCATCATCTCCAGGCATCACCTTTTGCTCCCCAGAACTCGCCCCCACAACATCCTGGAGGGTGGTCAGAACCTTAGGCTCTGACCACCTCCCGATCATTATCACCACCAAAACCAGACTCACCCCAGCTAGCCACAAACACACATACACCAATTATAAAAGAGCTAACTGGGAAGCATTCACAAATGAGACAGAACAACACTTCACAACTCTAAACAGTACACCCATCACTAACATCAACAATGCTGTACACATACTCGATAAAACTATCCAAAACGCTGACAAGAAACACATTCCAAGAGGTAACAGAAAAAGACACAACCCCAACTTCACACCAGAAATTCAAAACCTCATCAGACAATGCGACATACTGAAACACTCCCCAGCACCCCACACACAAGACATCACACAACAAATTCAAGCACTCAACACCCAAACTAACAACAAAATACAAGAACAAAAACTAAATTGGAATAACTGCCTACAAACACTTGATCACAAAACAAACCCCAAAAACTCTACAAAACACTAAACAGCATCACAATTTCCAACAGCAACACAACACAATCACATGCTGCAATCACAACAACAGACTCTACTCCTTCATGTAAACAACAAGCAAACACTCTCATCAATCACTTTTCACATGTCAGCCACCTAAAACCTCACAAAGACGACTGACGTGTCATCCGACATAAGAGACAATTCCCCACAGACCCTGACTATACACCCTTCACCAATCACCAGACAAAGCATATCATCAACAATCTCAAGCACTCACCCACCTGTGGCCTAGACAACATAAGCAACATACACCTCAGACACCTGGGACCACAAGGCATACAAGCACTCACTAACATATCAAACTACAGCTATTCATACAACACAATACCAGACATTTGGAAGCATGGTATCATCATCACATTCCCCAAACCCAACAAAGACCCCACGCTACCCTCCTCGCACCGCCCCATCACACTCCTTTGCTCCCCCTCCAAAGTCATGGAACGCCTAGTATTACAACTAATTACACCTAACCTACCCCTAGCTCCAACACAACATGGCTTTAGGCCACTGCACTCCACAAACACTCTTCTCACAGACCTTACACAAAGAGCTTTCGACGGCATCAACTCAGCTAGACCACCACACAGATCACTATTAGCCACACTCGACATTAGTAAAGCCTTCGATGCCATCCCCGCCACAACCTAACAAACAAAATCTACAACACAAACAGGGCGGGTGCCCAACCCCGAAAGGGGTTGAAATAGGGGAGCTATCCCCCCGCCAAAGGCGGCTTTCTAGGGCCTTTCCTAGCTGATGCTGAGAGGATTGGGTTCTAGTCATGTGGTGATGGGCTGGTCTATCAGAGTGAGAGCTGAGCAATCTCTGCCATACCCATAGCTTACTCTGACTTTTCCTTTAACTTATATATTTTCTAGATCTCAAGTGACGGCGTCTCTTCCGTGGATTGACCTCCCAATCTACCAAGATTGGAAGCCAAAGCGTCACATTTTTCCCTTGCCTCTCGACTTTCTCTTCATAATTGCTGAGGGGCACAGGGCCCTGGGTGGGGCTTTGGTTTCCCGGGCGTTTCCGCACCCTCCTCAGCCCCCCGCCATGGAGTGGCTTCGGTCACCCAGGCTTTATTGTGGTCGGCGGGGAGGGTTCTGTGGGGGCACTCGGTTAAGGCCTTGGAATTGCTCGGGGCCTTGGGGCTGTTCGGCCAGGCAGCTTGGGGAACAACAACAACAACAACAACAACAACACAAACATGCACAACAACACAAAAAGGTGGCTGGCCAACTTCCTAGCAGGCAGAATCTGATGTGCACACGTATCTTTTGCCGGTCAGTCATCTAAAATCAGAAACTTTCCAAACGGAGTCCCACAAGGATCCGTCCTATCGCCCGCACTCTTCAATCTGTACATGCACAATATAACTACACCCAATACGCTCCAAATAAACTTAGCCTCCTATGCAGATGACATAACACTCACATGCACACACCATGACCCAAAAAGAGCAACAGATCTCCTTCAACCCTATCTCAACACACTACATGGCTGGTGCACTACAAACAGACTTAATCTAGCCCCAGCCAAATCCACCGCAACCCTGCTCACAAGTTGGACAGGAGAACACGAATACATCCCTCAACTCACCATAAACAACACACCCCTAACACGTACACACACACCCAAAATCCTAGGAGTAACATATGATACTCGTATAACATTCAAACAGCACACCACAAACATTAAAAAGAAACTGACACCCAGACTTAACGCCCTCAGGTCACTTGCTCACACAAAATTTGGACACAACAAAGAAACTACCACCACAGTATATAAACAATACATAAGATCAGTGATGGAATACGCAAGCCCAGCCTGGGCTTCTAACCTAGCTGAAACGCATCATAAGACCTTACAGACTATTCAAAACAAAGCCCTGAAGATCATTACAGGCTGCACAGCTACTGCACCCACAGATCACCTACATCAAGACACCAAAATCCTCAAAGTCAAAGACCATCTGGACATGAGAGGCACTCAATTCCTGGCAGCAGCCTCCACGAACCAAGACCACCCACTAAACTACATGGCAACACACCCACAGACACCAAGAAATATCAAAACAACACCCAGCACACGGTATCACACACAATTATTGTCCTCGGTCCCTCCCTGCCCACCCCGAACCAACTTCCAGAAGCACATCCATACTCATATCTCTCACCGATCCATCCACTCACTCACAGACAACACGCAGCTGCATGCACGACCTCCCGAAATCCATCCTTCCGAATCCTCCCTTCCTCGCGAGGACAGAGTCCACCTGGCCAGGCTGAGATGCGGACACCATCCAGCTCTCCTGAGCTATCAGAAGAGACTGGATGACTCCGTTGTCGACGCCTGCCCGGGATGTAACACAGCACCCCATACCATTAAACACATCATAGAAGACTGCATTTCACACAACCACTTACGCCAACAACACAATCTACACTCAATGAGAGCTCTGTGGGAAAGCCCGATCGTGGCCATGGCCTTTCTCAGGGACTCGGGGCTGTTCGGCCAGGCAGCTTAGGGAACAACAACAACAACAACTACTACTGTACTAATAATAAAAAAATAAATATCAATAATATTAAATATTCATTAACAAAAACAAATAATAAAATACTATAACACTAATATATCTTACGGCAGCACTTGTAGGTCCCAAAGCCAGGTCTCGGGAAAGTCTGAGCGAGGGTCTTCCTGGGAGGTGGGTACTGCCTGTTCATTGGCCGTTTCCACCGAGCCTCCGACTCTGCGGTTAGGAGCGGCACCAGCCGTTATCCGAACGTTAAACAATCCACAGCCTCTATTGTTGCTGAACAGGACTTCTTCTCGGTACTCTGAAATTGCGGAAAGTGCAAAACATAAGGAAAACTGAAATCTTCAAAATGCCTACTGGCTCACAAGAGGCAGATCCCTTCTTTCCTACACCCCTAGTCAGTTTTTCCTTGCATCCACCATATCCCAAACCTAATTTATTTTATGGCTAATTTAGAATAATCCCGAGCCATTGCCTACACTGAAAAACATATCCATAATAATAACCGTAATAGACCGTAAATGATGATTTTCGAAAACCATATTCAGGTTTACAGTTTGACTATTATGCTTTACTATTGTTCATAAAAGTATGCTTACGAAATTTATGAGAGTCATTTTGAGACAACTACCGACACTGAATTGTTCTACATATTGTGGAGTCCTGCATTCACACGAGTAAGGACACCACTTTGAATGGTAGTAATGGTATGCTCGTAGGATAAATCTAAATATACGGCAGGATGGGGAATTACTGGAACAAGTGAAGAGTTTGAAATATCTGGAAGGAGTGAGAAGCAGGGATGCAGATGTGGAAATAGAGGCAAGACAGAGTATGTGAAGGAAGGAAAGTTTTTGGAACAATGGGAAGTATGTGGAAGGAGAGAAATTTCTGAATGAAAGCTAAAAGTGCAATGTATTAAGGGATAGTTGTACCGACAGTGATGTATGGGGCTGAGACATGGGCTCTGATGGCACAAAAGACAAAAGTTGGAGGTGATGGAGATGAACTGATTGAGGAGTATGTGTAGAGTGACGCGTAGAGACAGATTGAGGTACGTAGGAGAGTGGGACAGTAGGAACCCTTGTCGGCCAGAATGGACAGATGGGTGCTGTGCTGGTATAGACATGTTGAGCAAATGGGAGATAAAAGGCTTACAAAGAGTATACAAGTCAGATACAAAAGGTAGAGGTATAGGAAGACCTCGGTGAGATTGAGAGACAGTGTAGTAAAAGCATTGAAAGGGAGAGGGATGACTGTAGAACAGGCAAGAGAAGTGGTAATGAATAGCAATGAATGGAGAATGCTTGTGAATAGAGGAGTGATAACGCGGTCGTTGGGAGAGGGGCTCGGGTGCCAGTTGGACCAGATAATAGTCAGTCAGGCTCCTGGATCAGGGAGCCAGTGTATATGAAGGGTCATGCCTGGATGTGAGGTGGGCTGGCGTTGTGGTGTGCTTCGCTGCGTGTCTGCCTGTGGGACCGGAACCTCTCCGTGAGGTCTGGGGCCGGGGTCTCTAGTTTTCTCCTGGGTCCCCTAGATGAGTGTGAATTTGTATTTTGTTTAAGTTGTGTTGTCCCTGTTCAGGCTCCATCTCGAGTCGGCCACCCCCAGCTATGGGGTATGTGCCCGAGTACCGGTATATACATATACTGTATACATACTGTACATGCACAATAGACGGGTGCCCAACCCCGAAAGGAGTTGAAATAGGGGAGCTATCCCCCCGCCAAAGGCGGCTTTCTAGGACCTTTCCTCTGAGAGGATTGGGTTCTAGTCATGTGGTGATGGGCTGGTCTATCAGAGTGAGAGCTGAGCGATCTCTGCCATACCCATAGCTTACTCTGACTGTTCCTTTTACTTATATATCTTCTAGATCTCAAGTGACGGCGTCTTTTCCGTGGATTGACCTCCCTACTGCCAACCTAGAAGTTGGCAGATTGGGAGCCAAAGCGTCACATTTTTCCCTTGCCCCTCAACTTTCCCTTCATAATTGCTGAGGGGCACAGGGCCTTGGGTGGGGCTTTGGTTTTCCGGGCGTTTCTGCACCCTCCTCAGCTTCCTGCCTTGGAGTGGCTTCGGTCACCCAGGCTTTGTTAGTGGTAAGCAGGGAGGGTTTTGTGGGGGCGCTCGTTTATGGCCTTGGCCTTGCTCGAAACCTTGGGGCTGTTCGGCCAGACAGCCTGGGGAACAACAACAACAACAACATGCACAATAATATAACAGAATTGGATAAATCTAAAAGTTAAGGAAAAAATACAATAAACCACAATTTTAGCAGAAGAGAAGCTAGATAAATTAGATTAGTTACCTTGTTTTTCACACGGCCTGGTTTCTACGTGCAAGTTGGAGAAGATAAACAATCCCGAGTCCTGCAAATAGAAGGTTTAATTAATTATAAATAATCTTTGGCACTGTATTACATGTATGTAAACTCCCAATATAATCCATAATTTTGTGCTCTTCATTATTAACATGGTAAAATACATCAATATAAATTAATTTTATCTCAACAAAATATATGACAAAACAAATAAAAGTCTAGAACTTACATCAAACATCTTCAGGGCATCTACATAGTCTGTGAAGTACTTAGACCTATCTGGAAACAAAATATGAAAAAATATATAAATAATACATACACACAATCTGTAATTACAGTATA
This sequence comes from Paralithodes platypus, assembly GCA_032716605.1. Taxonomy (NCBI): domain Eukaryota; kingdom Metazoa; phylum Arthropoda; class Malacostraca; order Decapoda; family Lithodidae; genus Paralithodes; species Paralithodes platypus. The sequence goes on from CM064503.1 coordinate 18,185,144, forward strand.
TACCATTATCCACGCTATACCCTGTTCCTAATAGTAGGCCAGAAATAGTGAACCCTAACCTCCATAACTGAGAAATGGGCATATGGGCTGTAAATATCCACACCTATTCCCTGGCTAACCTTTCCCAAACGGTAGAAAAATAATATTAAGAGGAATAAAATCACAAGCGAAGTCACAAAAAGCGCCATCTTTATTTTAATTCTCCAAAACGTTTCGATATCAGGGTGTCATCATCAGTAATCTAGAAATCAAAATATATTTATTTTGATTTCTAGATTACTGATTATGACACACTGATGTCGAAAAGTTTTGGAGAATTATAATAAAGATGGCGCTTTTTGCGACTTCGCTTGTGATTTTATTCCTCTTGAAATTAAGGTTCTCCACGATCACTCTTGTATCCGATTTAGAAATATTAGCTTGATCACTAGTCCTTTTTTAGTTGTTGTTGTTGTTGTTGTTGTTCCCTAAGCTGCCTGGCCGAACAGCCCCAAGGCCCCAAGCAAAGCTAAGGCCATAACCGAGCGCCCCCACAGAACCCTCCCTGCTTACCACAATAAAGCCTGGGTGACCGAAGCCACTCCATGGCGGGGAGCTGAGGAGGGTGCGGAAACGCCCGGGAAACCAAAGCCCCACCCAGGGCCCTGTGCCCCTCAGCAATTATGAAGAGAAAGTTGAGGGGCAAAGGAAAAATGTGACGCTTTGGCTTCCAATCTTGGTAAATTGGGAGGTCAATCCACGGAAGAGACGCCGTCACTTGAGATCTAGAAAATATATAAGTAAAAGGAACAGTCACAGTACCTTTCTAGAATTAATGGATGGGGACAAAAGAATCTAGTTTCCTTTAATGCACAGAAAACCAAGTACATTCAATTTTCTAACCGACAGAATCTCACTGACTCCCATATATTTGTTAATGATGTAAATATTCCCACTTCCCCTAGTATTGACATTCTCGGTGTAACATTAACTACTAACTTGAGCTGGACACATTATGTTAGAGGCATTGCTAAGAATGCCTCTAAAAAACTTGGACTCCTGTACAGAGTTCGAGAATTCTTCACTGACGAGCAGTTGGCCGTGATATATAAAAGTCATGTGCGTTCTCAGATGGATTACTGTTCACCTCTGTGGGGTGGAAGTGGAGTGGTTGCATTGAGGCAGTTGGACAAAATTCAAAATAAAGCTATTAGATTAATCAATAACCCTGCAATCACACAGGACCTTCCTACATTATCCATACGAAGAAACGTTGCATCCCTTGCATTATTCTACAGATATTTTCACAGCAATTGTTCCGAGGAACTTGCTTCAATTGTGCCGCCTCTCCACATCTTTCCCCATAGAACTAGGGCAGCTGAGAGCGCCCATGAATTTACACTTTCTCCTCCACAATCCAGAACTTCTGCTTATCAGAATTCATTTATCCCCAGAGCTACTATTCTTTGGAATTCACTTCCCTCGAATTGCTTTCCACAAACTTACAATCTACAAATGTTTAAATCCAGTTGTTACAAACATTTTATGAATGGAGGATGCCTTTAGGCACATGGACCTTTTTGTTTTGTCTGTGTTTTTCCTTCCTCCGTTCATTGTCTCTTTTAAAAAAAAAAAAAAAAAAAAAAAGGTACGGGTATGGCAGATCGCTCAGTTCTCACTCTGATAGACCAGCCCATCACCACATGACTAGAACCCAATCCTCTCAGCATCAGCTAGGAAAGGCCCTAGCAAGCCACCTTTGGCTCCTTTTTTAGTTAAAGAGGTTAGTGGTCAAGAGTTTTGGCCTACTTGAATGGATTTTTCCTATGTCTCCACCTCGGGACTGTAGGCTGTTCAGTAGCCTGTAACTCTTACGAGGCCCCAAAACTATTAATTGAAGCTTCGAGATGTTGGGTGCTTCACATGTGTCTCACTAGATGGTCTCGGTGGAGTTTCAAGGTGTTGGTTGCTTCCTTTCTGCCACACTAGATGATGACACATTTATACAAGTCACTTGATTTGGAGAGAGCAGCTATACAGTTGTTCACAGTATCTTCGAATATGGTCAGGCATCTTCTATGCTAATGCTATGAATTGATGACGATATAGGGGGTGTTTTATTGATGTGTCAGTGTAGTCAGGATATGTGTAGAACAGCAGGAATGATCAGATCACCACTGAAAAAACACTGAAATTTGGCAATGAAAACCAGAACAGTTTAATATGAATGCGAGTAAGAATGCTTAGGAAAAAAAGAAAAGAAAATCAGCAGGAATCAACTCTTAATACAGTGTCAGGCCATCACATATTTGTACCCACCGTCTTCATCAGCGTTGAACTGGTTGCGGCAGTAAGCATAGTTGTCCACCTGCGCCCCACTCCACCGACCCAATTTGTAGTTCTTGAGAGGGTTGAAGAGAGCCGAGAGAGAGAACGGGTCACCATTGGGGTTCAACAGTTCCACACTCTTGTCTACCACACCTGTAGGAGTACAACAAATTATTTCCACTTTAATAAAACTCCCAAAATATTGACAGAACGGATTACCAACTGAGGAGGAGCACTTTTGCTAAGTTATTGACATTTCGCATCTAGCTATTACAAGAGGGACTTACTTTTAACTGTTGCCATCAGTATATGACCCCTTTTCCCCTGGGGTACAAGGAACTATCTGCTTTGCTCTTTGACAGTTCAAACAATAATATTTCACCTGTATACCACTATAATGGGTTGGTGACAACGAAAGGCATTTGTCATCCACCCACAAACCAAACCCTCAACTACATTGCAATTGGAGTTAGGAGCTGCTATTTACACATTTTTAAAGTGTCCTATTATTCCATTAACAAAAAATAGAAAGAACAATGAAAGTGAGAAAAAAAGTGCTCTAGGAATCATGAAGGTCGTTTACATACTGTACATACATACAAGGGTTTAACGTCGTTCTCCATGACATACATTGTAATGGCTCAGACGTGGTTACCTTTCCACAGTTGGAATATAATACAATAAAGTTCCATCACAACACCGGCCCATTATCTCATCACTTTGGGTGATGTTGGCATAGTGCTAACCATGCTGTTGAAAGACTACTAAGTACAGCTGCAGCACCTGCACCTGCAGTATTTACAAACCACACCAGCCTCAACAGTGCTACACCAAGACAGTACAATACCAAGACTACTGTAGCCTATATTAGGAAACTTTGAATTATAATGCAATACATGCAAAAATATAACAAACCAAAACATGAACGGTACAATATAAAGACATATTGTACATTGAATCTGTCCTGCCACAACTCTGCCCCACCATGTAAACATTGTGGCCAACTCGGGTGTGGCTGGGGCTGTTCGGCCAGGCAGCTTAGGGAACGACAATTCCGGTGTGGCGTCAAACAGCGCTCGAGTTAGACTAGTAGAGTCCCCTGTGGCACCTATCCGCACCCAATTAGCCTCGGCAGTGCCAATATTTATTGTATAGTTGTAGTTCCCCAGATTGTCTGGCCGATCAGTCCTGTAGACCAAAGCCGCTCCAAATGCTGGGGCCCCCGAAGGGGCCAGGTTGAGACGAGATCTGTCTGAGAGGGCAGCAGTGGAGGGGATGATCAGCCCACGGGCTTGGACCCCCGGGCCAATGACCCCACCGTCCATAGCCTCCCAATTGGTCGATCTCGCCAGCACCTAAAAGGAAAAGCAGCACAGGAAGAGACACAGACAGAAATGGCTAACATTGGGTAGAGGATGCCAAACCTCACTCTGGATAAAACCAGCCTTGTATAGTTGTTGTCGTTCCCTAAGCTGCCTGGCCGAACAGCCTAGAGTCCCTAAGGAAGGCCATGGCGACGGTCGGGCTTTCCCACAGGGCTCTCAAGGAGTGTAGATTATGTTGTTGGCGTAAGTGATTGTGTGAAATGTAGTCTTCTACGATGTGTTTAATGGTATGGGGTGCTGCGTTACATCCCGGACAGGTGTCATCAATGGAGTCATCCAGTCTCTTCCGATAGTTCAGAAGAGCTGGATGGTGCCCACATCTCAACCTGGCCAGGTGGACTCTGTCCCTGCGAGGAAGGGAGGGAGGATTCAGAAGGATGGATTTCAGGGGGTTATGCCTGCAGCTGCATGTTGTTTAAGAGTGAGTGGCTGGAACGGAGCGAGATATGAGTATGGATGTGCTTCTGGAAGCTGGTTTGGGGTGGGCAGGGAGGGAGAGAGGACAGTATTTGTGTGTGATACCGTGTGCTGGGTGTTGTTTTGATATTTCTTGGTGTCTGTGGGTGTGCTGCCATGTAGTGTAGTGGGTGGTGTTGGTTCGTGGAGGCTGCAGCCGGAATTGAGTACCTCTCATGTCCAGATGGTCTTTGACTTTGAGGACTTTGGTTTCTTGATGTAGGTGATCTGTAGGCGATCTGTAGGTGTATTAATTGTGCAGCCTGTGATGATTTTTAGGGCTTTATTTTGAATAGGTCTTGTGATGTGTTTCAGCTAGGTTAGAAGCCCAGGCAGGGCTTGCACATTCTATTACTGATCTTATGTACTGTATTGTTTGTAAACTGTGGTGGTTTCTTTGATGTGTCCAAATTTTGTGTGGGCAAGTGACCTGAGGGCATTAAAAGTCTGAGAGTCAGTTTTTTGTTTTTATGTTTGTGGTATGTTTGAATGTCAGAGTATCATTCATTACTCCTAGGAGTGAGTGAGTGAGTGAGTGAGTGAGTGAGTGAGTGAGTGAGTGAGTGAGTGAGTGTGTGTGTGTGTGTTGTTGTTTATGGTGAGGTGCGGGGTGTATTTGTGTTCGGCTGTCCAGCTTGCGAGGAGGGTTGTGGTGGATTTGGCTGGGGCCAACTTGAGTGTTTGTAGTGCACCAGTTATGTAGTGTTGAGATAGGGTTGAAGGAGAAGCGACTTAGTCCTGTTTGGATTTTTGGTGTGTGCACAGTGCATGCGAGTGTTATGTCATCTGCCTTGTATAGGAATGTCTATTGGTTCACAAATCTACCACCATCCCCCCTATTAGTCACCTTGTACGACATGCAGTAGGATGAGTTTGTACTATTTAAAAAATAAAAAATAAACTAACATTACCTTAGAAACCGCCACCTACTTCAAGACCCACTTAACCTCACAAGACCACATGCAATATTATCAGAAATACAGTGACTTCAGACATACAAATACACCCGTTCAACCTCTGCTGAGTGGGCTAGCCATATCGGTACAGTGATTCAATCCCACACTTTGGCTCTGGAAAGTTTATTAACCCTTTATTAGCGGCGCGCAACTTATGTCGTGTGAAAGAAATTTGGACTAAGTGGCGGTTCACAACTTATGTCGTGTGCCATTTTCAGCACGTAATGTTGCTGAGAGAGAGAGATAAGTGGTGGCAGGAGAGTAGCAAGCGTATGACTGCTCCAGACCACCGCGGTGGACCTACTGACATGAATCCCACCCTCCCCCACCCTCACGCACTCGCTACACAGGGAATTATGTAGGGAAACTACCTAATTACATTGTTTTTGCACTCGTGTTGCGCGATCATTGCAAGAAAACTAGCGGTCGTACAAGGATGGTTGGGGTGTCATTGGAAAGCTCTGTTTATGCCCTTTCAGGGATAGATACTTGTTTTACACTCTGGGATTTATTTAGGCATGAAAATGATCACGTAGACAACCCTACTTAGGGTAAAAACACCCCGCTGGGCGGTACATATAAATTATCGCCTAGGCCGCTCGTTAGGTGTTAAACTGCTCGAACTCTCTGATCATTAGGCTACCAGAGTTGTGAATCACGCTCGACCTACAGAGTATGGAATGGATGCAAAATAAGAGCTTGGGATGCATAGCTTTCAGGACCATGACACACCCACCCATATTTGCAAACAAAACTCACCTAAACTGCAGAAGGAATTGGGAGCTGCAGTGAGTTTGAGTTGGGCCTGGTCACCAGGCTGCAGCTCAGAGTGCGACCAGGTCAGCTCGGCCGTGTTGCTCAGGCATGGTTCAATGTTCAGTTCTCGAGAGTCTGACACCACCTCACCGTCACTCCGCACCATCCATACTACCACCTGGATACACATTGGAGAAAGAGTAATGTAAATATTGTAAGTAAAAATCCATCTAGAACAGCATTTCTTAACCGGGGGGGAGCACCCCCCTAGGGGGGGCGTTTGACAATGCTAGGGGGGACGTGGGGTAATCTATCTATCTATCTATTGCCTGACGCCGTGATCCCCGAAGGGGTGGCCACGAACGAACCGCCCCCATGCACCTCTGTCCCCAGTCAGTCGACACCCCTCCCCCCAACCAGCACCGCCTTCGTTCATGTAGTTCCTCACTCCATCCTTCCACCTCATATTCGGTCTACCTCTCCCCCTCTGTCCCTCCACCTCACTCTCGTACACCCTCTTAGTCATTCTCTCGCTTTCCATACGTTCCATATGGCCGAACCATCTCAAGTTGTTCCTTTTCACACTTTCCAGCACATCTACCTCCACACCACACCTCCTTCTTACTTCCTCATTAGTCTGTCTATCCCTCCATGTAACTCCGCACGCACTCCTTAAGTAATTCATTTCCACTGCTCTCACTCTTGGTCTGAGTCTCTCAACCAACGTCCATGCTTCGCTTCCGTAAGTCAGTGTCGGGATTACCACACTGTCATGCAAGGACTTCTTCACTTCCATACTGACCACCCTATTTCTTGTTACTGCTTTTAGCGTTCCTACAACCCTCTTCCCCTGTTGTACCCTCTCCCGCACCTCTTCATCCATAGTCCCATCTTTACTCAACACACTGCCCAGATACTTAAAAGAGCGAATCTGCATACAAGGATTAAAACTGATTATTTTGCAAGTTTTACATTATAATGGTTTTATGTCAACACTACATGTGGTTGCTTGGAATGACGGTTGTGAATGACGTGGGGTAATCAAAGTTCAAAATAGGGCTAGGCCATTCAAATGCATACAGGGTAATCGCAAAGATATATATAAATAAGAAACTTTGATAGGAAAAATTCACAACCGTCATTCCAAGCAACCACATGTAGTGTTGACATAAAACCATTATAATGTAAAACTTGCAAAATAATCAGTTTTAATCCTTGTATGCAGATTCGCTATTTTTTCGCCCTTTTTACAGTATCTTGCGTCTTAAGCATCCATATGGAATGGATAAAAAAAAAATCTAGGCATCAGAGGTGTGTGTGTGTGTGGGGGGGAGGGGGGGGGGGCCATCATGAATACAGTCCTGACCATAGGTGGGCACAGTGCTAAACAGGTTAAGAACCACTGATCTAAAACATTATAGCTTTCACACATTTGGGAATAAAGCGAAGTTACTATTGCAGATAAAAAATATATCTAAAACATTACAGTGATTACTTTTTTTTTTTCAGCCATGTCTATGAACATGGGAGTAGCCTAGAAAAGGAGTCCAATTAAGATGAGAAATTGTATCCTGATTGGAATGACAAATTTAGAAAGAAAAAATTACATGGTACAAAAGACATGATAGGAAATCCAGAATGTTTTAAATACATACAATATATACAGTATAAAAGTTTAAAGACCGCTTCGTCCAGAGATTGTGATTACAGTCTCGCGTCCTAAATGGTGGCATGCATACATATGAAGATACAGTAGTGATCCATAGGAAGTACATTTTTAAATTATAATAGAAGATCAGATTGTAGGACTATCCATTAGAAGAGAAACAAACTGCATCTCCTGAGGATCACTCCGTCTTTAAAATTATATATGTATGAATCGTAGAACCCGATCCTCCATTCTTCTAGGTCTACATACAAACCAACAAAGGATTATAAAGCTCATTACCCTAGCAGTAGGAGACGCGGTGTGAGGGATTGTAAGAGGGATATTGACGGTGCCCCTGACGGTGCCCGGGATAGGGTCGGGGAGAGAGCGCGCAAGGTGCTCAGGCATAATGGGCATCTCCCCTGGAACCAGTTCGTATTCAGCTTTGTGAGTCACTTGGATGCTGCGCCGCGACACAATCTGATAAGGGCAAAATGGAGCGTTTTAGAAATTCTATTTAATGACAGGTCAAATTGATTCAGTTGTCTACAGAGACCATCAAAACTAAGGTGATAACAATAACTGAATAATGAGGAACCAGTACTATATACAGTATTAATGCAATCTCTCTGACTTAAGACAATCTTAAAAATATTGATATACCTATAGGCTATTTAGAAATCCTTTTTATACTATCAACAATGTTATGTAGTATTAATTATTATGTTCTCTCCACTAACCAACTTTACTCCTAAACTCGATTAATGAAATTAACAAACACATGTGGCAGTCCGGAGATTCGAACCCAGGACGCTCACACCGAAAATCAACACACTTATGTATTGCACCACGAAGACGGTTATATATAAAATAAACTTTCAGGGAACAGATTTAAGTGAAAACCAAATTTTTCAGTCCAGACCAACTTAAAATTTTGGATCAGACACTAAAATAGGATATACATCTACAGAGTGAAGGGGTAAACACAATACTGTATATTGTAGCTATATTTTTTAATGACAAATGGCAGCATTAAACTTGCGGTGAAATGTTGCATACAAAAGAAAACTATACAAAACCAACCTGCACAGTGATGGCGGCCGAAGCTTGTTCCGAGGCGGAGAAGAATACCGGGAGGACGTGTTCGAGCCCTTCACTGCCCTGGGTACACTGCAGACTGTCCTCTGGGGCGTGGATCAGCAGCGACGAGTTGGAGGGGGAGTAATAGCGCTCAAGGGTGGTGGTGTAGAGCGATTCATCCAGCGCTGCACGGGTGGTCAAGGCCTTCATCTGGAAAGTATTGCACTGGTTACATACATATGTTTAAAAAACATTTGTACACCGAGAATGTGGTTACAGTCTCAAGTCCTACATGGCGGCTTTCCAGGCAACCCTGTCAAGGGCTAGGATGCACCCCCAGGGGGCCAGAGCTGGGCCTGAGGTAGGTCCCTCCATGTCAGCGATCCGCCATGCGGCAAGTTTAAAGCAAATTTTATGTGGCGTGCCTGTTCTAACTAGCCCCCAACCACAGATGTTGGCTGTGGGAATAGCCTTTGCCCAAAGGGGCTTAGCCTGCAAGGCAGCAGGAGTAGTAGTTTGTGTGGGATTTGCTCCCCTAGACAGGTTGCCGATCACGGCTGACGAGTCCTGTCTACCCGGATTATGTAGGGTTGTCTCCCCAAGGTGGGTTGCCGACCAAGGCTAACAAGTCCCATAAACTCGATACTGATTATACCCGAAAACTGCAAGTTTGGTTATTCCACTGCCTCTAGCAGACATACATGCATTTCATGGCAAAAATGAAACCCCCCTCCTGAAATGCAACAAAATGCACCTCAAAGTGCTCGATAATGGTCCATTCACATTGCCCGAAAAAGGGCCATATGGCCCATCAAAGGATTACAGTACTACAACCACAAAATTTTTGTAGCCAACATAGAATTCCCGCTCCATTGAGGCAAATTACATTCCATCGTTATAACATCAATATAGACAAGTCACAGTTTATGGGTAAAGACACCTATGAAACAAGTAATCCCACTTGTATTTATGTGGGGTGATCACCCCATTCTGCGGTGTGGTAAGGTGGATTAATAACTTACCTGACCTTATAATAACCTATTACTGTATAATGTCAAACTTGCAAAATAAACAAACCAAAACTTAGACGAACACAGTTAGAAGACAAAGCAACTTATCAAAATCGCTATGTGGAAACAAGGTTTAAGCAAAATAATAATTCTTTATAAATAAAATAGCACAATCCATCACATAGGGTGTACATTACTACATGAGCAAATTAAATCGGTTTCCCAAGAAAACTAATCTTACATAATTATAACAACGCACTTTGGTCACATTCAAGGAATTAATCAATTTGGGATGTCCGGCACCTTACCTTAACTTGACTGGTGTTGTAGTTCGAGATATAAGTGGTGATTATTCCGTTCTGTGGCGTGGTGATGTTGTAGCACGAGTCACCAGCACAAACCTCCACTGCTACCCCGGAAGCCGGGGACTTATCTGGCAACTCTGCCTTCACCTGGACAGGAAATAGGAAAAACGGACTTACTGTGAGAGATATAATTTAAAGAGGATTGAATTTATTCTACATCATAGAAGGAAGTTTCAAAATTACTTTAAAACTGATAAAAGAGAAACTTGCAACTTGTGAACAAAAAAAATTCAGTTACAAAGACTTTACAATTATTTAAGAAGAAACTTGGAACCTGCGTGGCTGAGAGGAAATTATCTCATGGCAACACACGAGAAGTTCAGGGTTGACCTCCCCACGCCCGCCCAAAAGGTTTATTGACCTGAAGGTATGGACTTTTGCACTTCTCACTACAATGGTAGACAGGTGTGTTAGACCAGTGTTGCACAAGTATTTGCTAGCACCTGATCAGCATGGCAAACTGGTTGCAGACTACATTCACATCCACAGCCATTCCAACAGCATAATAATATTGCACATACACCCTTACACATAATACACAACAATAGGTGAGTGGGCCAGACTGCCAGTGACTCTCCCCTGTGAAGAAGCTAAATAATCAAACTTATTGCCATAGAGTATCAAAGCATATAGACAATTCATTCATGGCCACCCCATCAAGGTTCAAGGCATCTGGCAATACATAGAAGAAACTGACAAGATTAAAAGACAAATAGAGATCCGTGGTTTATAGAATATTGGCAACTATATTGACCTTAAGGGAGCCCACCTCTCTTTTTTTTCTCTTTCTTTCCCTCTCTCTTTGCTTGTATCCATTTGGCCCCATTCAGCCTACTGTTTTAAGACATTTACCCCCATCCAGGTGTCAATATTTTCCTGGCGAGCGGTAGCGACCCAGTATATACTGTATACTGTATTTTTGTTTTGACCGCAAGCTAAATTTGTAAATTTTTCGATAGAAAAATGTCTCCGGCGAAGCCGGATTTCTCCATAAATGGTGGCTCACTATCGCTTGCCAGGAAGAAATAGACACCTGGATGGTGATAAACATCTTAAAACAGTTGGCTGAATGGATATTAGCCAGGGAAAGAGAAAAAAGGAGAGAAAGATAAAAAAAACTGGTGACCCCCCTTAAGCAAATACAGCAGACAGAGCTTACTATATACAGACCTTCAGCAAGTAGGGCAGATTGGGCTTTGCATAGTTATCCTTATAGACCAGTTTGAAGTTAACAGGTCTCCGGGACACAGTGGCTCGACCCCGGGCCCCAAGCACCACCCCGGTTCCTTCCTCCGTGACCCAGGCTCCCAGTCCCAGAGACCCGACGTTGCAGTCCACCATTCGCACACGGGCAGACTCCACGAAGAAGTCCTTGCATCCGTTTATCTGACAACCAAAGATTAATATGGTTTATTTGGTATGAAGTATTTTTAACCTTTACTATGCCAGCAACGGACATTGGCCGTCAGTAAAAAAATCACTCTTCAGTACCAGCGATGAACGTACGTCCATAATATGCGGTCCTTTTAACTGCCAGTATCGAGCGGTACCTGGTACCATGACTTGTATGCACTGCTCAGAGACATTGGCAACACTTCTCAGCTTCGTTCCAAGCTCCCACAGGCTAGCTGGGTCAGTGCTCCTTCAGTGTTCTCTCTCGACTCTGATGCCATTTTGGCCACATTGCCTGATACTGGAGGGTACATTTATGGTAATACCCTCTGGTACAGTGGGGGTGAAGTGTAATTGGAGATGCCTATAAAGGCTAATTTTGTCATAGGTTGGAGTCTCGCTGCTTCTATACTGGTCCCTCTCTCAGCTCACTTAACACATTATTGGGCCCTAACGCACAAGTTCTGCAAATATATTGAAAATCTTTATTGTTGCCCCTCACCAGAACCCCTCCACAGGTTTGACATGGCTGGATTATTCAGTCTCTACCAAAGCTTATGGAGCATGAAAAATAGACATATACTGTATACCAGTAAACAAAAACAATGTTTTCAATTCTTAAAAGTTTGCTCCCTAGACCTCCATCAAGCTTAAACAAACACTCCCAAGACAGATAAATTTGTATATATTTGGGTAGAGAAAGGTCACGGCCAAAGGACTGTTCCTTCTAAATTACAGGCTCACTATCAATAACCAGGAAAAAATCAGCACCTGCTTTGGTAACTAAACTGGAAAGATTAATAAATGTAATTCAAAAGATGACCTTACATGTATCTATATCGTGTTTACAATAAAATTGGAGGGATAAAGAGTTTGTTACATAAGATACCCGTTTTAGTCGCTTCCTAGAATTATCATTATTACTTTATATTTTTTGTATTTATTTATTATTTTTGTGTATGTCTGTGCAGTCTGTAACTCACCTGTTCAGTAATATTGAAATTGACCTGACATCCTTGCGACTTGTGGTTCCTTACTTCCAGACTAACATTGCCTTTCACCAGCTCTCCGAAGGTGTACCTGTCAAAGGAGGAGGAATTAATGGGTTTGTAACCAAAATAAATACAGTACCATATAAAACGATAGGGAACAGTAGAACTAGGCCTACTTCTTTAAACAAAATATGAAAAAGTGGATCATTGACGAACTGTTAATCTCACATAATCCAAAGCATCTTTGAACTAGAGAAGCAAATAGGCTGCAACTACGATCAACAAAATACAGGCAAACTATAATATAAACCTATTACAGCATAGTACTGTAGTTATAAACCATCTATATCAATAGAAAGGCAGTTTCATGTTTTGCATGCTTTGGGCGCCATACTGTACTTCACAGTTCTCTGTAACATCCCCGTTCAGTCCCCTAACCCTACCGTTTTACTGTACGTATAAAAAATTGTGACGTCAGAGTGACGTCACTTACAGACATGCGGAGTCTACGTAGTGTGAACCCGGAAGCCGTTTACCAAAATGCGTACCACTCAAAAAGATGGTTTAGATTAATCTTTTTGGTGAACGCACGTACGTATATTGAACATTGAAGTGAAATGTGTGTAATATTTTTCTGCCAATTTCCATTACATTAGGCTATAGTTAATATCGCATCACTATATGCTATATGCATAATTTTAATAGCAAGGCAAATATTAAGGCAGTTTAATATGTTACCCTATTGATCGTGTACCTGGCAGCCGACGAGGCACCACCAAAGTTAACACTTACTGCTTCGCGCGCCTCCAGATAGAGACAATGTATATTCCTAGTTAATATGCATTGAATTACGGTGGTGGTTCATCTTCGTTCCAAATAAAGAAATAAACACCAAGAAAGATAGTTTCTCAGTCCATGTTGACCATCGTCTAGTAGGTGTTTACCGTACGCCAGAGAAGTACGTGCCCCACCCCGGAGTCTGGCCCACGCTCTTGAATGTGGTACGCATTTCATTTCAACTTCACTTCTTCGCGTCCATTTTTTGTATGTGACGTCACAGGCCCCAAAACGGATCCCCAACAGACGGCTAGTGTGAACCGGGCTTTAGATAAACAAGACTTGTCCGTCACTCCACTACCATACTTCCAACACCCTTCAGGGGTCGTCATAATTTCTCTCCACATGGCCAAACCACCACAATCTGCCAGAATGCATCACCTCACTTACTCCATGCCAAGTACTTCTTTCAACTCTGCTCTAATGGATCTCTCACTGTGGCATCACACATCCATAAAGACGTCAATTGGCACACACATGATGTTGTAGGCTACAGGAGTAACGAAAGTAACTGAATCAACAAGAAAATTACTACTTACTTGGCATACACGATGCCTTTGATTTGAAACTATGAAAGAACCAAGGAAGGATGAAAAACTACACAAAGTAACTCTTGACTATAAATCAAATGGATAACAATGAGTAATTCATCAACTCACTTGGCACACACTGTCACTTTGAACTGTGACTGGGTGGGCAAGAGGACTGCGGGTGGCTTAAGGGTGACCTGGTAACGGGGTAGCACGTACTCCTTCACCTCAAAGTGGGCGCGGCTCGTAGCGTTGTCCGCTCTCTTCACGTGGATGGTGTAGCGACCCTTAAAAAAATACACCAGTTATTCAGCAGTCGTAAGGATAGGAGATTGATACCAGACTTCTTATGGGTCACGCTATCTTTTAAAGTATATTTAAGTGTCCCACCTTCTAATCAACTTTCTTCTCTTGGCTTATTGTAAAAAATACTACTGAACCACAATGATTAAACTTTGAATGTTTAAGTCAGTTTTCACTTTTAACTAGAGATATCACCAACATTGAAATTATGGAGTTAGGCCACTACTTTTGACTGACTATGTATTGGTATGTATCTGAATTCTGAAAATCCCTGTATGATGTAAGAGAGGAGGGGGGGGGGGGGGCAGCGAATCAAGGCAAGGACAACTCCGAACAAAGTTGTATGCATGCATATACAGTATATATATATATATATATATACACACAGGCACATACCCCATAGCTGGGGGTGGCCGACTCGAGACAAGAGCCTGAACAGGGACAACACAACATACAAAAAAAAAAAAAAAAAAAAAATCACACACATCTAGGTCGTCCAGAAGACTCTGAGATCAGGGATCACTAAGGGCACTCCAGCACTCCCCAGACATCCCGGAGAAGTTCCTGTCTAAGCAGGCAGACATGCAGCGGAGCACACCACAGTGCCCGCCCATCACATATGACCCTTCATATATACCGGCTCCCCGGGCCAGGCGCCTGACTGACTTATCTAGTCCAACTGGCGCCCGACCCCCTCTCCCAAACGACAAAGTTAATCAATAGAATTCTTGTATATTTTATTTATATATTTTTTTTTACCATAAATAGGTATTACTATACTCTGCCACACATCAACAGTCAATTTAAATCCCCCAGCCAGTAATTCAATAATCACCATGTAAATCCCAATCCACCAAAACTCCCATTCATTTAAAACCCAGGACTCTTAGACAATAACAAAATTCCCACTCCATTTAATCACAAACTCAAGCCCTTCAACTTAGAGTATTAATTTATACAGTCTTGTGAAAATTAGTTGGTTTAAACTATCAAACTAGGTTAGCACGACCATTTCAAGATACTGTACGATGATGCATTTCTTTTCTGCTTTCTGGCTATTAATAGACAATTATATTCAGAATAGGAAAGGTCTATTGAAGTCAGAGGTTTTATAAAGTCTATACCCTTATAATTCGCACAGACCCTTCCTAGACCGTACAAAATAATGAAAACCAGAATATGCTTAAAAAAATTAGTCATAATCTTGAAAGGGCTAAATTAGGTTAACACAATTGAATTACATTAGCACTACAGAATTAGCTGTGGATATATTGGACATTGAATTAAGGGACCCCACCTCAATTTTTTTTCTTTTTCTCCCTCTCTCTTTGGCTGTTATCCATTCGGCCATATTCAGCCTACTGTTTTAAGACGTTTACCCCCATCCAGGTGTCTTTATTTTCCTGGCGAGCAGTAGCGAGCCAGCATATATATGCTTGTTTTGACAGCAAGCTAAATTTGTAAAAATTTTATAGAAAAATTTCTCCGGTGAAGCCGGATTTCTCCATACAATGCTGGCTCGCTATCGCTCGCCAGGAAGAAATTGACACCTGGATGGGGATAAACTTCTGAAAACAGTTGGCTGAATGGGGCCGAATGGATACAAGCCAGGGAAAGAGAAAAGGAGAGAAAGATTAAAAAAAAAAAAGCCGGTGACCCACCTTAACCTCTGAAGTGCGCATGGGGGGTATGAGACACCACACTCCTGTGCTGACATATTTGAGCTGTTTCCATCACTAACATTGTCATTTTACCATAAATAGCATTAATACTTATCCATATGCACCTATTATAGGTTGATTATAAAGGTATTAACCTGTTACAACAATAAAACAAGTGGAAACAGCGTTTGGATGGTCAAAATCGGCGATACAGGCCGGGAGTTACATAATGTATGGCTGAGGCAACCTCCCTTCCCACCACTCTTTCCCAAGTCTGGAGAGAGACTGTCGATCGATACTCTCTCTCTCTCTCTCTCTCTCTTGCACTCGCTTGCTAACAGTGATGACCATGCCCTGCTTGCAACTCGCTAATGTTAGCACGAAAATATACCACAGAATAAGGGAATAACAGGGAAAACAGGTGATAACTGAAGGAGGGGAGGAAAGTGGGGAAGGAGGGGAGGTGGAAGAGTGATATTTGGCATGGCCCAGGGGCAAACAAAAAATATATATATATTTTTTTTTTGGGGTGTTTTAAATGGATTTTTTTTGTTCCCTTAGTCTTCCCGCAGTCCGCCGGGGGAACTCTTAAGAGTCTTCCCCCAGTTCCCGGGTTACGAGTACATTTTTCGATTTTTAAACCTAAATATAACTATCTATATAAAACTTAATCTAACCTAACCTACCTAACCGAAAACACTCCATTTCAACGTCTTTTAATTAAAGAGGTGTGTACACTTAAACTGTCGCCCCAAACCTCATGTACCTGCAAACCTACATATTTAGTAAATTTTGTAAGTTTAAGCACACCACCGCTTGTCCACACTCCACACACACACACATTATATATATATATATATATACTGTATATATATATATATATATATATATATACTGTATATATATATATATATACTGTATATATATATATATATATATATATATATATATATATATATATATATATATATATATACACATACATACAGTTGGCCTATATATAGAGCTACTAGTACTCTAATATTAAATTATATATTAAACTTTTCATTAATATATTCTATCTATCTATCTATTGCCTGACGCCGTGATCCCCGAAGGGGTGGCCACGAACGAACCGCCCCCATGCAGTCGACGCCCCTCCCCCCAACCAGCACCGCCTTCGTTCATGTAATTCCTCACTCCATCCTTCCACCTCATATTTGGTCTACCTCTCCCTCTGTCCCTCCACCTCGCTCTCGTACACCCTCTTAGTCATTCTCTCGCTTTCCATACGTTCCATATGGCCGAACCATCTAAAGTTGTTCCTTTTCACACTTTCCAGCACATCTACCTCCACACCACACCTCCTTCTTACTTCCTCATTAGTCTGTCTATCCCTCCATGTAACTCCGCACGCACTCTTTAAGTAATTCATTTCCATTGCTCTCACTCTTGGTCTGAGTCTCTCAACCAACGTCCATGCTTCGCTTCCGTAAGTCAGTGTCGAGATTACCACACTGTCATGCAAGGA
This sequence comes from Paralithodes platypus, assembly GCA_032716605.1. Taxonomy (NCBI): domain Eukaryota; kingdom Metazoa; phylum Arthropoda; class Malacostraca; order Decapoda; family Lithodidae; genus Paralithodes; species Paralithodes platypus. The sequence continues at coordinate 18,202,332 of CM064503.1, forward strand.
CTTCTTCACTTCCATACTGACCACCCTATTTCTTGTTACTGCTTTTAGCGTTCCTACAACCCTCTTCCCCTGTTGTACCCTCTCCCGCACCTCTTCATCCATAGTCCCATCTTTACTCAACACACTGCCCAGATACTTAAAAGAGTTGACGATCTCCATAGCCTGACCGTTCAGCTTCACCTCACACTCTGTGACTTCACCCCTTTCGAAGACCATAACCTTGCTCTTCCCCGTATTTACCTTCAAATTCCGTTTTTCGCACACTGTTCCAAACTCATTTACCAGACCCTGCATCTCCCATTGATTATCACTCATCAGAACTGTATCATCCGCAAACAGCAGTATAGGTAGCTTCCACTCAATTCCCTCCCTTTTCAGCGATACACCAACATCCACTGCTCTTGATAGTATTTCTTTCATGACTCCATCCATATATACAGTAAACAACCACGGGGACATCACACACCCCTGTTTCAAACCAACATTCAGGTCAAAGAACTCGCTCTGCTCACTCTCCACATGTACTGCCGCCTTTGCACCCTCATACATGCTCTTCACTGCTTTCAGCAACTTGCCCTCTACTCCGTATATTCTAAGTACTTTCCACAAACCTTCTCTATCCACTCTGTCATAGGCCTTCTCCAAGTCCATAAAGGCAACATACACCTTTTGTTTCTTCTCCAGATACTTCTCCACAACACAATTCAGGGTAAAAATCTGATCTACACATCCTCTTCCCTTCCTAAAACCTCCCTGCTCGTCGCCTATCCATTTCTCCATTCTCACTCTCACTCTCTCAATCACTACCCTATTGTATACCTTCCCTACTATGCTTAGAAGACATTATTCCTCAGTGGTTACCACACACTCCTCTTTCCCCTTTGCCCTTATATAGGGGGACTATTATGCCAGTCTTTCAGTCATCGGGTGCACTCCCCTTCTCCCATGCTAGTTTGCACATTTTCCATACCTATTCTATCACTATCTCACCACCATACCTCAACATTTCCCCACACACTCCATCTGTTCCTGGTGCTTTCCCCAACTTCACTCTTTTCATGGCTTCCCACACTTCTGACCTCCTGATCCCCACCTCCACCTCCACTACTTCTCTTCTTCTCCCTCCCATACTATATCCAGCTATGTTTACTGGCTCTTCATTCCTTACATTTAGCAACTCACTGAAGTACTCCCTCCATCTTTCGACTCTCTCTTGCTTCTCGGCTAGCATTCTCCCATTCTTATCTTTCACACCCTTACTGTTTCCCTTGCTACCTTCCCTAACTTTCTTGACTTCTTTCCAGAACAGTTTCTTACTCTCCCTCCATTTTACACTCAGATTCCTTCCAAATTCCTCATCTACTCTTCTCTTACTTTCCTTCACTACTCTCTTCACCACCCTCTTACTCTCCACGTACCTCGCTCGTATCTGTCTCTCGGAATCTTCATTCCCTCTACTACCCAACCACTCTCTATATGCTTTCTTCTTTTCTTCCACAGCTATTCTTACCTCTTCTGTCCACCATGCTGTACCTTTCACTCTCCTCCCTCTTCTCCTCACTCCACACACCTCCTCACATGCTGCACAGATCTCATCCTTAAACACCTTGCTCATCTCCTCCACTTCCTCCATAACTTCCAGGTTTAACCCACCTAGTCGTCTTTCCACTGCTCTCCTGTACTCCTCCCTGACTTCCTCCTCCTGCAACCTCTCCTCTCGCCTCCCTCCAGATCTCCTCACCCACTTCTTTTGTATCCTAACCTTAGCTACCACTACATAATGATCAGACAGACCCCCACCAATACCCCTATACACCCTAGCATCCATCACAGATTTCTTCATTAATATATTCTGTAGTGTATATTGACCATAAACGAAACAATGGATTAATTTGTTTCCAGAAGCTTCAGAACATTGCTATAAATTTCCAAGCCTAATAGGCGTGTTACTCTAGTTCTCACGACTGTACAACCTCAGAAAGTCTTGGGTTATCCTCATCCTATATGTTAGAACCAATTAAACTAAGACAAATGGGTGTGTAGGATCAGCCAGGTTAATCTCACCCGTCAAGTAATTGCGCTAAATAAGGAAAAAGGAGTTTGGTTTCTACCAGGGTTGTGGAGTCTGACTTGGGAGTTGGAGTCACAGAGTTCGAGTCTTACTTTTAGTAAAATTTCCAACGTTGGAGTCCGATATTTCTACAAACTCCACAACCAGATTTCTACTTCAATAAATTGATGGGGTAGTGTCTCAGAATAGACCTTAACTGTTCCATGCCTTTCATAGCATTCTCTAGATTTCCAACTTGATCATCATTCAGATTTAATTTTAGTTTGTTTTTTATAACCCTACACTGTGACTAACATAGCTATGGGGTGTATGGTGGTTGTAGGCAACAGGAAGGCAGCATCACACAAGGTTTTCCCCTTATCTTTGATGTGGCATCTGAAATACACTTCTAATAATATGTTCACCTAAAATGTCCAACCTGCAGTAAAGTATCAATAATAGTGCAACATAGTCTCAAAATGTTGCCTGAACAAGTCAACAACATCGAAGGATAAGTGTTTTGTTTGTTTTTTACGTAATTCCCGAAAAGGGGTGGCCATGAAGATTAGGCGTAGGTCAAGTTGCCCGGGCTTGACATCTTCCAATAACATTTTGACAGTGAGGATTCGATCCGCCGACCCTTTGATCAGCAGCCGACGCTCTACTGACTATGTCAAGGCTCGCCTGTCATACTCCTAATATAATCGACAGCTATCCCCCTCTCTCTCTCATTCAGTGTGCCTCACCTCCTCTGGCTCATCAGCTAGGGTCATCTCTAAGTGGACCAGGCCGCGGGAGTTGTCCACGTTCTTCCACTGGGCGATACGGGTCTTCGATGGTGATGTCACCCACACCTCGGGGTACTGTGGACAGGGAATAGAGGTTAAGGATTACAATGGTCCACTAATCAGTACAAAGCTTGCACTGCATTTAAGGGGGGTGACCTGCTTTTTGTTCTCTCCTTTTCTACCTCTCTCTGGGTTGTATCCATTCGGCCCCATTCAGCCTACTTTTTATAAAAATTTATCCTCATCCAGGTGTTTATTTTTTCTTGGCGAGCAATAGCGAGCCAGCATTGTATGAAGAAATATGTACAAATTTAGCCTGCTGTCAAAAACATATTTAAAAATATGCTGGCTTGCTACCACTCGCCAGGAAAAAAATTAACACCTGGATGGGGATAAAAGTCTTAAAACAGTAGGCTGAATGGGATGGAATGGATACAAGCCAGAGAAAGAGAGAAAAGGAGAAAAAAAAAAGCAGGTCACCCCCTTAACAGTTTCATAAGCCAATACCAAGAAAGATCACAGCAAGGCCGTACACATTATGCGGTATGATGGACGGAGAGTTCACGATATCCGTGTTGGTGGTGTAATGGTTTAGGTGTTTATGCTCTGGGTGTGGTGTCCCGAGTTCGAATCCCGGGAGGACCATATGCTTTTATTAGTTTATTCAAGTACATTGGGGTTTGTAATTTATGATAAATGTTAAGAACGGGGTGTTACTTATCATCAACAGTAGTCAGCAACATGTCCACTACATCCCATTGTGTTGAATATGCCTGGATGACTAAAACTATCACAGTACGTTGCAGGTCACACAATAACATGTAGAGAATTTATAGCCCCTGGTGTCTGTCGAGAGCAACCAAGTTTTAAAATAACTAAGGAGAACCCTCGCTCTACTGTACATAGGCCTATGTGATTAACCTCTCGAGTACCAGAGACGGCGTCGGCAATGTATGTAGCGCTAAACCCCAGAGCCGCATGGGGTGCGTTTCGGCTAATTACTCCGGTCCTATGGCACCTAGAGGCTCGGATTTGTATGGGAACTGCGTAGGTATCCCACGCAACAATGCAGATGGTTAAAAAAAACTCAAAATCCAGCCACGTACGCATGAGCGCGTAAATAAAGTGCTTTTGCCTACCCATTTGCCCATGTAACTTTCGGGCGCCCTGTAAGACCCCTTAATGGCCTAGGGTATATATATTTTTTTTTTTCCCTTAATTTCCAACTCATTCCAGGTGTTTTCTGGATGTTTTTGTTTTTTGACAACCTGCTGGTCCTGGAGTGTACATTTATATTATATTGCCTGGTGCTCAGTGGGTTAGTCAACAAATATATAAACAATTGCAGTACTAAAGAGGCTTATATCATTACATTCTTGATACCATTACATTTTATGCAACTTCACAATCATCTATAATATTTATTAAAATATATAATTAGAGCTTTGTCACTGGATACAATCCTAGCCGAAAAATTAATCCTCACATGGTCAATTTCCCAGGATAGAGACCACCTCAGAAATTAATCAGTTAAGATCACACATAAGGAGAGAATTTACTCCTGAATCCACAAGAAAAATATATCGTTCTTCGTTATTTAAAATACATGCATGACAAATTATCAAATTCATTATAAAAAGTCTAAAACTTAACTGAAATGCCCGCCAAACTCCATATATAATACAAGAACACGAATTGCACTTATATTAGCCAACCAAGATCACTAAATAAAATCATCGTGTTAAGGGAGCCCACCTCGCTTTTTTTCTCTTTCTCTCCCTCTCTCTTTGGCTTGTAAATATTTGGCCCCATTCAGCCTACTATTTTAAGACGTTTACCCCCCTCCAGGTGTCGATATTTTCCTGGCGAGCGGTAGCGAGCCAGCATATATATATATTTTTGTGTTGACAGCAAGCTAAATTTGTAAATTTTTCGATGACAAATTTCTCCGGCGAAGCCGGATTTCTTCATACAATGCTGGCTCGCTATCGCTCGCCAGGAAGAAATCGACACCTGGATGGGGATGTCTTAAAATAGTTGGCTGAATGGGGCCGAATAGATACAAGCCAGGGAAGGAGAGAAAGATAAAAAAAAAAAAAATCCGGTGACTCCCCTTGAAAAGTACAATTTGTGTATACAAATAAATAAATCAATAACCATGAGAACCCAAGCTGCACATGACTGAGCCTTGGTCAGCCACAGGAAACCGGGTAATACCCCAACACGTAATACCCCAACACGTAATACCCCAACACGTAATGTGGGATACCCTGGCTCACCTTAAGGGAGCCCACCTCGCTTTTTTTTCTCTTTCTCTCCCTCTCTCTTTGGTTTGTATCCATTCAGCCTACTGTTTTAAGAAGTTTACCCCCATCCAGGTGTTAACATTTTCCTGGCGAGCGGCAGCGAGCCAGCATATATATATTTTTGTATTGACAGCAAACTAAATTTGTAAATTTTTCGATAGAAAAATTTCTCCGGCAAAGCCGGATTTCTCCATACAATGCTGGTTCTCTATCGCTCGCCAGGAAGATATCGACACCTGGATGGGGATAAAAGTCTTAAAACAATTGGCTGAATGGGGCCGAATGGATACAAGCCAGGGAAAGAGAAAAAAAGAGAGAAAGATAAAAAAAAAAATCCGGTGACCACCCTCGAAGAACCATAGGCTATGTTGTTGTTGTTGTTCCCCAGACTGTCTGGCCGAACAGCCCCAAGGTCTCGAGCAAGGCCAAGGCCATAAACGAGCGCCCCCACAAAACCCTCCCTGCTTACCACTAACAAAGCCCGGGTGACCGAAGCCACTCCATGGCAGGGAGCTGAGGAGGGTGCGGAAACACCCGGGAAACCAAAGCCCCACCCAAGGCCCTGTGCCCCTCAGCAATTTTGAAGGGAAAGTTGAGGGGCAAGGGAAATATGTGACGCTTTGGCTCCCAATCTGCCAACTTCTAGGTTGGCAGTAGGGAGGTCAATCCACGGAAAAGACGCCGTCACCTGAGATCTAGAAGATATATAAGTAAAAGGAACAGTCAGAGTAAGCTATGGGTATGGCAGAGATCGCTCGGCTCTCACTCTGATAGACCAGCCCATCACCACATGACTAGAACCCAATCCTCTTAGCATCAGCTAGGAAAGGCCCTAGAAAGCCGCCTTTGGCGGGGGGATAGCTCCCCTATTTCAACTCCTTTCGGGGTTGGGCACCCGCCATAGGCTATGTACCTGTAAGTGTTGGCAGCTGCTACAGGGGGGTATAATATCCTTACTGCCACCCCTTTTAACAGTAATGGCATCCGATATTTTAAGAACATAAGAACATAAGAAAATGGGAGTCTGCAGAAAGCCGATTGGCCTAAGCAAGGCAGATCCCTGTCCCACACAACCCCAATTACAAAGCCCAATTATAGGCTCAACACTCTAATACCCTGAGGATCATCTTACCAAAACGGTTAGAGATTAACGCAGGATACGGGGGTCTGCTGAGTGCTGATTGGCCCAACCCTGCTGATCCCCCTTCACACCCAACCCTTCTCGTCCATATGCTTATCCAATTTTATCTTAAAGCTCCCTATCGTTTTTAATCCCACTATAGCACTTGGTAGTCCATTCCACCCATCTACAACTCTGTTACCAAACCAATATTTGCCTATATCTTTTCTGAAACGAAATTTATCTAATTTGAAACCATTGGTACGAGTTCTTTCGCTATCACTGAGCTTTAGTACATTTGTCATGTCCCCTTTGTTAATCCCACTAACCCTATATAAAGCTATACTTTCAGCTACAAGCAGAGGATTATAAAGTTCATCATTAATACAGGGTAATTATTGGCCAACCTCTTGCTTGGAGATAGTAAAAAAAAAAAAAAAAAAAAAAAAATTTATTGATTTTCATATATCTATTTTTGTTTAGCTTAACCCTTTCACGCACATATGACGCAGAGGTTGCCAGATTAGCAATAAACAATAGAGTTATCTCACTCTTATAATTACCTCTCCAAAATTAGTTTTCTGCCCACAGCTAACTCAAAGAAAACTGCAGAGGTTGAAGTAACTAAGCTAAAAGTTTCTAAATACCCCTGATGGTAACAAAGGCTTTAAAGTATCCCCAATAGGCTCAAAATCGCGTTATATGCGTGAAAGGGTTAAAAGGGACTCTATGAACAAACTAAAACACCCTGCTAACCTGTTCTGTGGATACGCTAAAGTATGCCCCATCGATCGTTAGCATCCTCATTTTGACAGTCTGTCCGGGCTTGTATAGGTACTTGTCCAACTGTGTGATGGTACGCTTCAGTCCGGACTTGAGGTTGACCTGGGCGCTGTGGTTGACCTTTGAACCCGCCACCTGACCAAGGATGGACAGCTGACCGTAGGAAATCTCACCGTCGGGCACCTGTACATCTTCGCAGAATTCGGTGACCCCTGTAGAATATAAGTTTTGAGTTTTTTCATCTACCTGTAATGTATTTCAAATTAAAGTCGACACTGCCATAATGCTGCCAGTATATCGAAGCTGATGATCCATTAAAGTCTACACTATCTATATTATTAAATCAGTTAGTGTGCGTTTGTCTGTCTGTGTGTTCTTAATAGGCGGCCGCAGTTTTGGACCTGGGGAGCTGAAACTTTGCATGTGGGTGTCAATGGGGGACAATAAAAAAATCGTCTGCTATTTTTCCCGCCTTTGGTTCGCACCAACCTAAATTTGTTGCCATCGAGTGAATTGAATTTTTTAAATCGCAATCAAAATATCACTGGATTTCTATAGTCATGAATGTTACAGACATATTACTCTAACATTCTATTCAGTACATTGTCCAATATACAAAGTATTTATGATTAATAAAACATATTTGATTAGGCCCACAAAAATACATGGCAGTCATTCGAAAAATAGTCCTGTTAATATTTTAATAGATAGGTATCCATGTCCTAAAATTAAAATGATATGTATAAAAACTCGAGATGAACTTATAAAATAATCTTCATTAGCCACTTTACTGGATATTAGATTATACAATTATAAACTAGTTTCAGATCTGGCAAGCGCATAATAAATTGATGCCAGTGTTCGCTACCCATAATAGTCATTATACGAAACTTCTCGGACAGTAAACATCTCTTCCCCACTTAACTTACTTTGTTAAATTTGACATTAGTTGTGCATCTATGTGCACATTAGCAGTAATGGTGGTAGATATTAGTTTCTCACAGATGGAAATCTTAATATATTGTGGATTATAGTCTTAACCCGTGGAGCCCCGGCTAGTTTTGTAATGTTTGCGCACCAGAACCCGGCCGGTTTTCAAATTTTTTTTTTATTCCAGAAACAATAGCGAATGGGTTAGGAATGAAGGAAAAACCAAGAAAAAACGCTCAAAAAGCTTAAAAAATGGTCCTACAGAGCCCCCGAAAACGGATTTTACAAGAGTAAAAAATTGAAGGCAATTATCCCAAAAAAACAGGTTATTGCGCGCTCGCACGCACGTGGACTTTCAGAGTTTTCAACCATCGGCACGGTTGCGTGGGATACGTACACAGTTCCCATACAAATCTGAGCCCTCTTGAGTGGCTACACCTGAGGTTACGGTCGGCGCAATTAGGGTGACGAGTCAGGCGCGTCTCTGGGGCTGTGCGTTACATACATCGCCGACGCGTCAGACGCGTCGCTGGGGCTGTACGGGTTAATAAAGGTAAAATGTTCAGTTATAGATTGTGTCGTGCGTGTGTGTGTGTGTATTCCAAGGTTGCCAGCGCACATCACATCTCCAAACTCGCCCAAAAGTAGCCCAATCACTTAATACCGCACAACAGACAATTTCAGCTATTTTAATCCTATCACACACATTTTCTGATATGTTTATCTTTAACAGCCATGCATGCATGATACTATGAGTTCCCCAAATATAACTAGGCCTAGTCCCATATAGCCTACTGTACGAGTAGTGGCCTACGTGTCACATAATTAAATATTAATGAAATACCAAATACATTATTATCACAATCATGCACTCATCAAATCTGCATCAATGTCCCAATCCCCCCTCACAAACAATCACTTAATTAGGCTATTCAGTCACCACCACATAGGCTACCATACATGTATAGTACAACCAACAGAAAGCCATGATGAACGTTTGTATGAAATGTAGCTATAGGCTACTCAACACCTCTACAACTTTAATATTATATAGAGCCATCCCAATTCCGCTTTCCTCAATGTTAGTTAGTTAGGATAATACTTCAGAGGCTATCCACCCCATCACACTGTAAATCAAGAATATAATATCGTTTGAAATGGAAACTCAAATCTACGCTTCTGAACGAATCCTAACTAGCCCAATGGTGCGAACAAAAGAAGACCTTGGCAACACTGTCAGTACGTATATCCCGCCACGGTCAGCTGACTACCTAAACAGTCGCCCGTGGAAAAGGCAGTGTTGTAAAAAAAAAATTGTCATCATCTTTTTCGAATTTCCTGCATCTCCACGTATGTAATTTGCTGCCTCGGTGTTCTATGACATTCTGATTCACATGGATTGATTTCCTGTCACTGGTCTAATAAGAAATATAGCCGGTAACATATTTAGCTGCCCGATTTGATAGTGGATTATAAATTGGTAACTTAAAAGCGTACGATAGCTTTCCTACAGGAAAGAAACTATAGTGCGCAGGCGCAGACATACAACCTGCCAAATTCTACAGCTACAGAATAATAATATTTATAATACCGTATGTTCAGCCAATTTCTACTGAAACACGTATTTGTTAGTAACTAAAAAGGAAGTCATACAATACTTCAATGAGTATTAAAATTTCGCCCAGCCGATCACACCACTAAATTCTTGTTCAATAAGCTGATATTTATGTATCAAATTATGTTAATTATTATATATTCACTGCATTAACGAGTATATAACCATCATATTATGAATCTAGTAAAAATATACTACACAACTATGATGTCATAGATAAGTGTGCAAACTGTATTAAACCTCTTAAATCACGAAAGCCCTCAAACACCTCAATGGTGCATCACACACGATAGTCATTTGAATAAGGCCCCCAGCGCCATCTGGATTTTTAGTAAAGTTTTCCCTCATTGACCTGGGTCAGGTCATAGAGGGGGCGAGGCCACGATCGGAGGTCGTTTCGAGGCCGAAATTGAAAACAAAATGAAAAAAATGGCCGTTTGGGGCAGGAGGCCTCCGATCGAAAAGGTGTATGGAACGAAAGTTGTTCGCAGCCCCCCAAAATGGGGGTACGGATGAAGTCAGATCCAAAATCGGAGGTTATTTAGCAGCCACAATCGAGGTCGCCGTTTAATGAGGCATAGGGAGGTCGAGGCCGGTGATTATGGTAGTAGTAGTATTGTGATGATTGTGGTAGTAGTGATTGATGGTGATTATGGTAGTAGTAGTGATGGTGATTATGGTAGAATTTAAACCCGCGCAACGCCGGGTACCCCTGCTAGTACAGTATTAAAGTTGAAAATAGTCTTTTCAATCACCAGTAAAGGCCTACCACCTTACACACTCACCACAAATGTTCTGTCGAAACCTCCTAGCTGTGCAGGTTAGGTGTGGGCAGACCAGTCTCTTGGTACAATCTGGTTTCCTAACCACGTCCTACCCCTCTCTTGGGGTACTTAATAAGACACATGTGGCAGCCTATGTCAGCCTGTTGACCATTTATGAGAAGATATAAATATGCCACTCAAATATCACTGCAGAGATAACCACAACTCCACACAAACTCACATAAAACAAACAAAAACACACACAGAAATCCACATGCAAATAACCATAGGCTACATACAGAAATTAATCTTTATTTTAGTTCTTCACATCAATCGCCCCAAAATGAAATTAATGAAAGCATGTGATCCTCCCAGGATTCAAACTCAGGACACTACATGCAGAACTTTAATGCTCTAGCCATTAGGCTACACCATCAAGGGTCTTCAAGGCAGTTAAAGATTCTGTCCATGACCATGTTTAATATCCATTTATCGAATACTGGATATCAATCTTATCAAGTAGCCTACTGGACCCAACTGCACTGTTAATAGCGCAACAATATGCATGAGAGTTGAAAGAATAATTGAAAGACAGTAGTTTGATTCAAATCTCAAGTCAAAGGACCCGGCCTCTTAACGAACAACTACTGAACCTATGAAATCGATCTTAATCCCCCCCCCCCTTCCCCCACCAATGAAACTAATAATAAGCATATGATTCTCCCACAACACCCACACAAGGCCCGTCCCACTGAAACCGCCTACACCACATCAACTTCCGGCATAACCAACCGCAAATTACCCCCCAAAATATTATAATTATATATATATATATATATATATATATATATATATATATATATATATATATATATACACACACACACCTCCAAAATCACTACTGAAAACCACACAAACCCAATTATACAACCGAAGATTACCCTACGTATAGAAAACTACAGACAAATGCACGCAAACTAAAACACACTACCATACGCACAGAAAACCAAACACAAAGGCAAGTCATACCAAAATAAGCTGGTGCCACGAGCGAATATTTCACAATTTTCGATGAGCAAGTTAGTTTTCTTACTATTTTGAGGCGATTTCGCACTGGAATCCAAAACTAGATGTAGGTGGATTATGTCGAGCCGTTTGATTCTTATGGAACGTATATTTTGAAACAATTGCCCGCAAAAATTACCGGAAGTATCGCTCGTGTGACACCGGAAATACTTAAGATAGCTAGTCCTTTCGGGACTTCGGTGAGACTTTTTCTATTGCACTAGACATATCGAAAGCCTTCGATAGAGTCTGGCATAAATCTTTAATTTCTAAACTACCCTCCTTCGGTTTCTATCCCTCCATCTGTGCCTTTGTCTCTAATTTCCTTTCCGGCCGTTCCATAGCCGCGGTTGTGGACGGCCATTGTTCACTTCCTCACCCTATAAACTCCGGTGTTCCTCAGGGCTCTGTCCTATCTCCTATTCTCTTTCTAATTTTTTATAAATGATCTCCTTAACTGTACCTTAATTCTCATCCATTCATACGCAGACGACTCAACCTTACACTACTCCATTAGTTTTTCAGAACGCCCCAGCCAGCAATCCCTCAACGACAAACGTAATGAAGCCATAGATCTCTTAAATTCTGATCTAAATACTATTTCCAATTGGGGCAGAGAAAACTTTGTTAACTTTAATGCTTCCAAAACCCAATTTCTCCATCTATCTACCCGTCAGGATCTCCCAGCGGACTATCCCTTATTCTTCAACAATACAAAAATCAACCCTTCATCTTCTCTCAATATTCTTGGCGTCTCTTTTTCTTCTGCTCTCATTTGGAAGGACCATATTACCAGTCTTGCTAAGGCAGCCTCCCAGAAGCTGGGTGTGCTCAACCGCCTTAGGGGGTTCTTTTCCCCTGCACAGCTTCTTGCTCTGTACAGGGGCATAGTGCGCCCTTGTATTGAGTATTGTTCACATGTGTGGGGAGGTTCCTCTCACACCGCTCTCCTAGACAAAGTTGAAAGGAAGGCCTTTCGTATCATTAACTCCCGTCCACTCACCAACTCTCTGCAATCTCTCTCTCTGCGCCGCAATGTTGCATCTCTCGTTATTCTATCGCTACTATAATAATCAGTGTTCCTCAGAGCTATCCCAGTGCATACCACCTCCTTTACGTAGGGCACGTGGTACCCGTCTTGCAACTCAATCCCACCCCTACTCTGTGCAACTCTCCAACCCAAGAGTTAAACGTTACTCTCAAACTTTCTTCTACTCAACAGCTGAGCTCTGGAACTCTCTCCCAGAATCAGTCTTTCCCTCTTCCTATGACTTAAATTGCTTCAAACTCCGTGTGTCCAGGCATTTTGGCTCGAACGTCCCTTGATTTTGGCCCTGTCACTCTTTCAACTATGGGGGAGGCACTTATGCCTTTTGCCTCCCTCAATCACATAGAAAAAAAAAAAAAAAGAAAAAAGCTACCTCAACTTCCGACATAACCTGCCACAAATTACCCTCCAACACAAAACACGCCCCTCCCTCCCGTTAGTAAGTACCTAGCCGAGGCAGGGGGACTAGAAAGATATGTAGAGTTGAGAATAGTTATTGAAACCGCTACATTCCTAACGTACGTGTGTGTGTATTATTACCTACGTCACGTGTATACTAACCATGCGGAACATATTTAGTGGTGGGTGGGAGAATGACTAGGCTACTATATAGCCTCGCCCCGTTTGTAGAACCTGGTGGTGTGGTATGTATACTATGAAAGTGTAGCCTATGTGATGTATGTATATATGTATGTACAGTTGCCTACATAAGTTCTGTTTGTCGTCGTGATCTTATGTATGAAAGTAAAGTAGTATGAAGGATTATGTATTTTCCACCAACCAACTTCACCTCTAAACTCAATGAAATCAACAAATACATGTGGCACTCCAAGGACTCTAACCTAGGATACTCACATCTAAATTCCGCGCACTTTTTAATTATCAGTCGACTAGTCAGGAGTTAACCACTGCGTAAGAAACTACCCTTAATTCAATCACGCGCATTTATATTTCCATGTATAAGATCACCGAGAGGAACTGAATTTGGCAACTATACACTTACTAAAGTCCATAAGTAGGCCAGAAATCGTGGAATCTAACTTCTAACTAAAAAAACGGCTTAACCAAATGGGCTAGAAATCTCCACACCTATTCCCTGACGGACTCTTACCAAATGGTAGAAATATTATCTGGATTATTCTAGTGGTAGGAAGAGGACCCTTTGTTGAGTCCGGCAGCTCCGGATTATATAACTCTGGACTGCATGATTAAAGGAGGTACTACTCGCTTTTCTAGACCCCCTTCTCCCTCATGTTTAGCATATTAGTTTTGAGGTTTTAAGACTCGTTCTGTTAGTTTGGCGATTTTGAGAACTTTCGCCTCATTTTGTCAATATTAAAACCTTTCGTGCCCTCTAAGTGTCTATTTTTTCCTGGTGAGTGACAGCGAGCCTCTAATTTTAGAAGGAACAAGCCTTTGGCCGGGAAATTTTTCTACCGCAAAATCTACAGATTTATCTTGAAAGGGCGTCTATTTTGTTTTCTTCTAAGCTTGATTGAGGCTTAGCGAGAAAACTAAAAAAATAATCAATCAATAAATATATAGACCAAAATCCAAACACTACCACCTTAAAGGACTACATAATTCTTTGGACCCTGGTGGTATGAATATGTAGGCTATATACGGTATGTAGAACGATGTAGCCAATATAATTATACTGTATAGTCCTATAGAGAACTCACCAGCAGGGACTGTTATTGAGGTGGGATGACAAAACATTTTCATCCTGTTTATAGAGACTGGTGGTATGGTTGACTAAAGGTCTATGGGTTGAATGTGTGTACACTGATGACTAGGGCTACTATACCTGTCCTGGCTAATAGTGTGTGTGTATATATATATATATATATATATATATATATATATATATATATATATATATATATTATAATATATATATATATATATATATATATTTTTATTTTTATTTTTTTTTATTTTCTCATTTTCATTTTCTATGGAGCTTTATAATTATATATAAACTATCCATTAACTCACCAGCCGGGATGGGTATGGTAGTCGGCGGTAGGATGACGGTAACCTTCTCGTCCTGCTTGTAGAACCTGGTGGTGTGGTTGACGGCGAGGGTAAGGGATCCAGCGGCAGCAGAAGGGTCACTAACGAACACACACACCTGCGTCCTCTCACCGTGCACCCATTCCCGCGGCGCAGTGATCACGTAGCTTCTGAAGGAGGGAAACATTTAGGGTGGTGATAACAATAAGTCTTAGCATCACTTCGCTTTTGAAAGAGGGAAACATTTAGGGTAGTGATAGATTCTTAGCATCACGTAGCTTCTGAAAGAGGGAAATATTTAGGGTGATAACAGTCTTAGCATCACGTAGCTTCTGAAAGAGTGAAAGATTTAGGGTGGTGATCATAAAAGTCTTGGCATCACGTAGCTTCTGAAGGAGGGACAGACTTAGGGTGGTGATCATAAGTCTTAGCATCACGTAGCTTCTGAAGGAGAGACAGATTTAGGGTGGTGATCATAAAAGTATCGGCATCACGTAGCTTCTGAAGGAGGGACAGATTTAGGGTGGTGATCATAAGTCTTAGCATCACGTAGCTTCTGAAGGAGGGACAGATTTAGGGTGGTAATCATAAAAGTCTCGCATCACGTAGCTTCTGAAGGAGGGACAGACTTAGGGTCGTGATCATAAAGTATTAGCATCACGGAGGGAAAGATTTTAAGTGGTGATAAAAACAGTCTTAGAATCACGTAGTGTCTGAGGGAAGGAAAGATTTAGGGTGATAAAAAAAAGTCTTAGCATCACGTAGCTTTTGAAAGGGGGAACATTTAGAGTGGTGATAAACATAATCATAGCATCACGTAGCTTCTGAAAGAGGGAAAGATTTAAGGTGGTGATAACAAAAAAGTCTTAGCATCACGTAGGAGGGAAAGGGTCTGGGATATAAGTGATCAAATAATGTTAGCATAAGGTGTCCACTGTCCAGTTAGAGATAGTTAGTTTACAGTGGAGAATTAAGGTGGAGGTAGTTGCCCCCCCCCCACCCCCCCTCATGTTTAATCCCATTAGCTTTTGAGATTTTAAAAGGTGTGTTCTATTAGATTGGCGATTTTAAGACCTTTTACCCCATTGCTTTGTTTATATAAAGAACTTTCATGCCATTGTCAGGTGTCTATTTTTTCTTGACTGTGTGTGTGTGTGGGGTTTTTTTTTGGGGGGGGGGTAAAGCTTGAGGTCTAGCGAGGTTACATTGGAAAAAAATAATATGTATTGATATATATATAGATATAGATATATATATATATATATATATATATATATATATATATATATATATATACACCAGGCAATAGCCACTACCACCTTACGGAGCCACCTGATCCCTTATAGCTTCTGAAGGAGGAGAACGGTGTGGGGGGGGGGGGGTTGTTAAAGCGTTGATCATATAAACAGATTAGGGGATTTAAGGGGGGTGGGGGGGATCAAATAGAGTTAGCATAAGGTGTAGGGTTAAGCGGAGGTATTTGGTTAAAAGCGAGTACTACCGCCTTAACCCCTTCAGGACCAGTGACGCTTTTGGAGTGTGATTTTAGCTACATTTAGACGATTTTATGAAGCTTGGGAAGGATATATGAATTATATGGTACCGTAGCTAAAAGGATCAATGGAGATAGTCTGTAGCCTATTAAATGGGTAGACATCCTTCCCAAGCTAAATCAAATCTTCTAATATTTGCCAGAATATAATAAATAGGTCACCGGTACAAAAGGGGTTAACTGGGACCCATTCTCGAGGCGCAGTGAAATCTTTTGTATTGGTTTTCAGCTACATTTAGACGACTTTAGGTAGCTTAGGGTGGATGTATGGTAGATAAAACGATTAAGATAGTCTGTAGCTTTTTCATTAGTAGACGTCCTTCGTAAGCTGAGTATAGGCGTCTAATAGTAGCCAAAGTTAAGTGAAAAGGACGTCACCGGTTCAGAAGGGGTTAAGGGGAGATTTTTTAGTTTCTTCCCTAGACCTCCATCAAGCCTAAAATTACACCCCCTAGATCCCCTTTCGAGATACATTTAACCCCTTCAGTATTCCAGGACGCCTTTATGCCTTTAATGAATATTTGTGTTCCGTATATACACAAACACATTCTGAATTACTGATCTACTGGTACAGGATATACAGTTCAGTAACCGGGCTTAATTTCTACATGATCAACAATAAAATATGACCCCCGTTGTTTGGTAATTAGGGTGACAAACCTGTCAGCCTACCTGTACAGTGTTGTGTAGGGACGGAGTGGAGTGTGAAAGGTCGAAGGGAGTATAGTACAAATTTAGATAGTTGCAATATTTTGGTATGTTAACCACTCCAGGGGCATAAAAGAAACTTTGTAAATGTGACAACTGATAATAAGGGGCATAGTCCTAGTCATGGGAATGTTTTTTTTTTTTTTTCGATTGAGCACGCCCTTTGTTTTCCAGGACCGGCCTTTGTATCGATAATACCTCATAGTACTGTATATCAATAAGAGGGAAAGGATATATAGGATCATAGAATGACAGAAGAAACGATGGGAATTTAATGTAAGTAGTAGTATCCGACTGTACAGCCACTTTTAAAAGCTCGTGGAGCAGCCCCTCCACCCCCCATCCCACCCCAATGGTTATCTTTATTCAATTATGAGTAGGCTACCGGTATATGGGTTGACTTTTGCATGAAACTAGCTTCTCAAATCTCAATAAATAGTACATATATATATTTATGTTGATGTATACTGTACAGATAACTTTATTCATTTTTTTTTCAGAGATATGCTTCCATAATTATAAATAGGCGAGGTCCACGAATTGGTAAGTGACTAATTTTATCTCTCCCACTCCCAGCATCCCTCGCCTTCCCCTCTCGTGCGCTATGCAACATATTCCCCTTCTATATATTATTAGTCACCAGCATGAACGGCACCAAAATGTCGTCCACAGAAAGAGGTGGCCGTTCTCGTAACCCCCAGGATCTCTCTTGGGGGGGGCAACGAGGGGACAATACGGTTCAATAGAGCAATCACGGGAGACAGTAGTAACGAGGAAATGAACAATATTACGGTTTTGACAACCCGTAAGGGAAGGAAGGAAAACTAATATTTATTGGTGGCTCCTGGAGTCAATGACGTAAGAGCCTACGTTAATATGGCCTCGTTCCGGGCTCCTCTGAGCCCGGGTTAACCTGGATCACGGTTAAAGGTCTTTTTCGTAACAAGGTTGTCAATACGGTACTTCCAGTTATCGATAGCTCTAAAGATCATATGAAAATGTGTTAAACCCTCCGAAAAACTAAATATAAAAGTATGCTACTAAAATTTAATTTTCGTAACAAGGTTGTCAATATGGTACTTTCCTGTTATCAATGTACAATCAAAGCTGAACATTGCAGAGTAAACACCATAGACTTCATCGATTTTCTTTCACCTTCGTATAATCAACAGCCAATTTTTTTTTTTTTTTTTGTACTAAGGGATTAGTACTCAACCAGCGGGGGTGTGGGGGCAGCAGCCCCCACCCAGGTCAATATACAGGAGGCGCTACAATATAGGTAGCAAAATTCTAATGGTAGTTTTGGGTTCCTATCATCATATGCTTAATTTCTATATACTTTTTATCCCCGGGAAAAAAACAAAAAATCTTGGGTTTTTTATGTTTTTTCAGTATAACTAAATAAGTTGGTCACCAATTATTTTGCAATATTTGAAAACAAATATGGATTTTATATGCTCTAAACATAATATGAAAATGTTTTTTAAGCCTCGGCAAAACCTAATAAAAATATATGGTACTAAAATGGAATTTTGTCGTAACATGGTTGTCAATATCTTCCTATAGACGGCACCGATTCGTACACACGCCATTTTCACCTATCTCCCGAGGTCTGTCCACCAGCTTTTTAGTCAACACTAACTCCACCTGCCCATAGGTTGGGTTGGGTTACGTTAGGTTAGGTTAGGTTAGGTTAATT
The DNA here is from genome assembly GCA_032716605.1 of Paralithodes platypus. Lineage (NCBI taxonomy): Eukaryota > Metazoa > Arthropoda > Malacostraca > Decapoda > Lithodidae > Paralithodes > Paralithodes platypus. The sequence continues at coordinate 18,220,776 of CM064503.1, forward strand.
AGATTAGATTAGATTGTGCATCCGCTTGATCAGGAATTCGCTCGAAGTGACTCGCATTCGCATTCGTATTTACAGATACGGCCGAATACCGGTAGGCTACTAAATGGGCGCCGGCCCAACCGCCATGTTGTATCCCACGTAGGCCTACTAGGTACTACGGACACATTGTAGGCGTTAGGTGTGGATTAGGCTTGTATCCAATGTTCTAGGTCTATGTTACTGGATATTTATGATTTAAATAAGTGCTACGTTTTCGATAATCTGGTTATATGTCTTTGCAATTAGGGAATCATGAGCCGATTTCCGACATTTAGTTAGTCTTTTTCGATTCTCAAAATACGATCCAAGTTTTGCCAAAAATTGGCTGGGGTTTTCCAAAATTATGCTTTTTGGGGTTTGCAATTTCGGGAAACCTGAGCCAAATTTCTAAATGAGGTTACTGTAATTTTGTTGTCTACAAACTCTCCAAATCCGAGCCAGCTTTGGCCAAAACTTGGCTCGGGTTTTCGAAATATTGGGTTTAGGCCTTTGAAATACCTTAAAAACCCGAGCCAAGTTTTGCAAAAATACGTTTTAATCGCCGTTTTACGCATTTAACCCCTCATTTTCCCTGTACTTCATAGCCCTCCCCACTATCGGGCGGCGTGTCTTAAGATCGTTGTATAATGGGGAAAACGGTTTCGCCGAGGGTTGTAATTATTTCCAAACACTATATATTGATGAAAACTAACAGGGAAAAATAAAAAAATCCATGGGAAAATTGGTGACCATCTTATTTAGTTTTTCCGTTTTTTCTTTTATTTTATTTTTATTTTTTTTATTAACCTAACCAAAAAACCTAACCTAACCTAAATGTATTTGGGGGCTATTAGGTTAGGTTAGGTTAGGTTTTTTGGTTAGGTTAATGACCAAAACAAAAAATCCCAAGAAAATAAATGAAAAATCCCAAGATTTTTTTTTTTTTTTCCCGGGGATAAAAAGTATATAGAAATGAAGCATATGATGATAGGAACCCAAAACTACCATTATAATTTTGCTACCTATATTGTAGCGCCTCCTGTATATTGACCCCCACCCATAATACTAGGTTAGGTTAGGTAAGGTTGTTAGGTTAGGCTAATGTCTTTTCAAATCACTATCGGGGAGCGAGCGTGTCTCAACATCGATCGATAGGCCTAATGGAGAAAATAGGTTTTCCCGAGATTTCTAATTAATTACAAACACTATATATTGATGCAAATGACCAATTTTGTTTATAAAAAACACTGAAAATTCGTGGTAATAAAATAAACAAAATCCGAAATCGGCTCATGATTTCCCTAATTGCAAAGCCATATAACCAGATTTATCGAAAACCTAGCACTTATTTAAATCATAAATATCCAGTAACATAGACCTAGTACATTGGATACAAGCCTAATCCACACCTAACGCCTACAATTTGTCCGTAGTAGGATACCTAGTAGGCCTACGTGGGATACAACATGGCGGTTGGGCCGGCGCCCATTTAGTAGCCTACCGGTATTCGGCCGTATCTGTGAATGCGAGTCACTTCGAGCGAATTCCTGATCGAGCGGATGCACAATCTAACCTAATTAATCTAACCTAACTTAACCCGTGGAGCCCCAGCTAGTTTTGTAATGTTTGTTCACCAGAACCCGGCCGGTTTTCAAAAAATTGTTTTATTCCAGAAACAATAGCGAATGGGTTAGGAATGAAGGAAAAACCACGAAAAAACGCTCAAAAAGCTTAAAGAATGGTCCTACAGAGCCCCGAAAACGTATATTACAAGAGTAAAAAATTGAAGGCAATTACCCAAAAAAATCAGGTTATTGCGCACGTGGACTTTGAGAGTTTTCAACCATCGGCACGGTTGCGTGGGATACGTACACAGTTCCCATACAAATCTGAGCCCTCTTGAGTGGCTACACCTGAGGTTACGGTCGGCGCAATTAGGGTGACGCGCCAGGCGCGTCTCTGGGGCTGTGCGTTACATACATCGCCGACGCGTCAGATGCGTCGCTGGGGCTGTACGGGTTAACTTAACCTAACCTAACTTAACCTAACCTAAATGCGCCTCCGCTCGAATATGAATTCGCTCGAAGTGTCCAGATACCGTAAATACTACCGCATTTCAGAGACCTAGTATATTAACCTAACCAAACAACCCAACCTATCGACAGAGATGGGCAGGTGGAGTGGACTAAAAAGCTGGTGGACAGACCTCGGGTCCTCGGGAGACAGGTGAAAATGGCGTGTGTACGAATCGGTGCCGTCTATAGGAAGGTATTGACAACCATGTTACGACAAAATTCCATTTTAGTACCATATATTTTTATTAGGTTTTGCCGAGGCTTAAAACACATTTTCATATTATGTTTAGAGCATATAAAATCCATATTTGTTTTCAAATATTGCAAAATAATTGGTGACCAACTTATTTAGTTATACTACAGTTTTTAATAGGTTATTTGAGGATATTTTAACGGGACCATAGCTAAACATTTACCGTAATTTTATGTAGGGACAATCTGACAAGACCATGCTAGATCAAAATTTAATACTAGAAGCGCATGCACTTCCCTGCAATGAAAATTAGAGCATGACACTATAACTCACCCACTGCTAGACGCTAGGACAACGGCAGCAATCGCCAACGAGAGATATACACTGCCTGGTGGCGCCATGACGATCACAGCACGCACTGAAAAACACCCTCACTCTACCAACACCGGCACTCTACTGAGCTTTAATACACGGTACACCGAGGCATCATGCATCATGAATGTGACGTAAGCAATCCTGACTCCACCCCCCTCCTTTCCTCCATCGTGTGTTTTTCCATACACTCTCTCTGGTATCTTCTCTTGGGTTTTCCATGGACTAATAGGATGAAAGAGAAAGAGAAGAGTGATGGAAGAGCGATGTATGTGTAGTTTTTTTTATAAGCTCTCTCCCTTATTGATATATAATAGGCCTACACAGTAGGTGTAAGTTAAGGAGAAATGGGTCGTTTTTCAAGATCCCCTTCTCCCTCATGTTAAGCCCCATTAGTTTTCAGATTGTAAGATGTTTTCCCCATTAGTTTGTCGATTTCAAGACCTTTCGCCCGATTTCCTTATCAATATTAATTAAGACCTTTCGTGCTAATTAGGTGGCGATTTGTTTCCCTGGCGAACGATAGTGAGCCTGTAATTTTGGAAGAACCGGCCTTCGGCCAGGGCAGTTTTCTACCGAAATTTTTACAAATTAATCTAGAAGGGGGATCTAATGGATGCTTTTTAAGTTTGATGGAGGTCTAAGGAGGAAACAAAAAACAAAATAATGAAAAAAAAAATTACCAAAAAGTGAACCATCCCCCCTAACCCTTTCAGCACGATGACGTAATGTTCGTCTTATTCTGGTTACCATTAAACGATTTACTTTAGCATATTATAATCTACCTCTAGGTCTCAAAGGGGTAATTGCTATCTCAATAAACCAACTGATTAAAATAGGCCCTAAATAAATGGCATATCGTCTGTCTAATACGCTAATCCAATCATTATAGGAAGGTCCCTGTAATTAAAAAGGGGCTAGAGCAAATGGGCTGTAAATTTCCACACCGTTTCCCTGGTTTTACATGGTAGCAATATTACCTCGATTACTTCAGTTATTTTTGGCCTAGTTATAATGAATCGACTATAGCTCATAATTAATTGAGAAAAGGGCGTCACCGTACTGAAGTGGTTAACCCTTTCTGTACCAGCGACGTCTGTTGTATTTTATTCTAGCTACATTCAGACGACTTTTTGCAGTTTAAAAAGGATCAGAGGTTGTAAAAAGGGTCAAGTGAGATAGTTCGAAGCCTGTTAATTGCTGGAGGCCCTATTTAAACTTCACAAAATCGTCTAATAATAGCCAGAATAAAGTTTAAGGCACGTCACCGGTACATAAGGGGTTAATCACCACCATGTTCCTATACCTACCTATTGTTTAGAACAGTTACTCGTGAATAGTCTATGACCTTATTAATTTTTTCCTCATGCAAATATACATACCGGGCAAATGGGTTCATTTTTCTAGCACTTTGTATATTAGATAGTGGATATGGTTTTATATGTGACGCATATAGACTTGTAATAATAATAATGATATATACTTTTTTTGTCTATATTCCAACTACTCCCTCTCGGGCATAGGCTGAGAGCCTGCACACTCAACCCCTGAACAGTGGTGATGGGCTAGTCTATCAGAGTGAGAACTGAGCGATCTCTGCCATACCCATAGCTTACTCTGACTGTTCCTTTTACTTATATATTTTCTAGATCTCAAGTGACGGCGTCTCTTCCGTGGATTGACCTCCCAATCTACCAAGATTGAAAGCCAAAGCGTCACATTTTTCCTTTGCCCCTCAACTTTCTCTTCATAATTGCTGAGGGGCACAGGGCCCTGGGTGGGGCTTTGGTTTCCCGGGCGTTTCCGCACCCTCCTCAGCTCCCCGCCATGGAGTGGCTTCGGTCACCCGGCTTTATTGTGGTCGGCGGGGAGGGTTCTGTGGGAGCGCTCGGTTGTGGCCTTGGCCTTGCTCGGGGACTTGGGGCTGTTCGGCCAAGCAGCTTGGGGAACAACAACAACAACAACAACCCCTGAACACGGTGAGGCCCGTGAGGTCTTGTTCCAGTCTAGAGAGTGAGACATGCGAAGCACCCCGGCGCGAAGCAACTCCATCTCTGAAGCTGCTCCGCCTCTGCGCTTCACAGTCTCATTCCCCAGACTTGGACCCTCACTCTCAGAACGCCACCTATGTCTCATTCCCCAGACTTGGACCCTCACTCTCAGAACGCCACCTATTGAGCAATTAACTCACTAGGCATTGCCCCCTGTAGCATATTTTGAATATGGGAATATTCATGCAATGCTATTTAATCAGGGAACAATGAGGGATTTTTTTGGCATTTCGGCGTGCTGTGGTAATGCACTGAAACTAGATACAGCACAAATTCCATCCCAATAATATCTTCCCATTGACATATTGGGATTCGAACCCGGGTCCATTGGATTACCAGTCCAGTGGCAAGACCACTCTGCCACACCTCCCCTAAGTGTTCCTTAATAACAATATATATATATATATATATATATATATATATATATATATATATATATATATATATATATATATATATACTGTATACTGTATATATTGTTATTAAGGAACACCCCGTTCTTAACATTAATCCTTCATTACAAACCCCAATGCACTAGACTAGACTAGTGAAAGCATATCATCCTCCCGGGATTCGAACTCGGGACACCACACCCAGAACATAAACATCTAATCCATTACACCACCAACACAGTTATAGGTTAAGTACACGATCACGATTAATATCCATTTTCGAATTCTGGATATTTATCTAATCATGTACTTAGACCCAACTGCATTATAGATAACGTAATGTTTTAGTGAGAGGGAAGAACAATGAATGGGACCAAGATCACTAGGACAGGCCTCGCTAGACATTAGTTCCTGAACCTATAGACATTAAGGAACACACCGTTCTTAACATTAACCCATCATTACAAACCCCAATGCACTAGTAAAAGCTTATCCCTCAATACCTTCACCTTCTAATGAAAGCATATTATCCTCCCGGAATTCGAACTCGGGACACCACACCCAGAATATAAGCTAATCCGTTACACCACCAACACAGTTAAAGGTTATGTACACGATCATGATTAATATCCATTTTCGAATTCTGGATATTAATCTAATCGTGTACTTAGACCCAACTGCATTATGGATAACGTAATGTTTTAGTGAGAGGGAAGAACAATGAATGGGACCAACATTTGTAATGGGTTTATCTGGCTTATTTCGTAGGTCCAATCTTGACTGGGCAAAACAAAACTCATACACAAACACACATACAAACATACAGGGGTTAAGTACAACACAAAATGACATTTATCATTATTGTATTCAATTAAGGTTACAAATACTGAATGGCTTATTCGGCTAGTTAGTTGTACACACGTGAGTAACATTTAGACAATATACATAATTTGGAAATAAATAACCCATCAATGGCACGTTAAGACTGAGTTTTCTCTTTTAAACAATAGGCCTAAATAATACAAATACAATAGACAAAATGCACTGTTAGGTTTCTCAATTCTTAGAATTCATCATAGAACATATATCAGTTATAAAAGCGCACTCGGGGAGTCTTAGTACACAACACTAAATAGATCATAAAAAGCTCGCCCAGAACAAAGTTAGCATGAGTTTATATGTAGTACAAGAGATCACTTGTACAGCACCTTTATCATAGTTTGCACAGGATAAGAATGGTGTCACTTTGGTTGAATATATGTGTCGATTTAATGGGTGTGTATGGTTGCGAAGACAAAATATTACCATAGGCAATTTCTAATGAGTTGTCTACAAAATATTTGACTTGCACATCGACAGAAACTGTGTATTGTATCCTCATTAATGGAGGCCTATCAAATGAGAAGGGAGGTCTGTTGTACAGCCTTCAACTAGCTAATTCTTCGTTCTCGAAATCGTGGTCCAACATCTACTGGTCTGCATCTGGCTCGTCCCTGTAGTGGCTCAACGGCAGGTTTGGTAGTGGTCCTCCGCTGACGTCTTCCGGCTGGTCTCGACACACTCAAAGCTTATGCCGGAGCAGTCTTAAGGAGAAATGCACTGACCAGTGTACTGGCAGCTCTATTTAACACCACCTCAGGTTCCAAACAACCGAAACTACCCGTGAAGGTAGAACAGTTTGTGGTCTGCGCCTGCTATAGGGTTTTGACGCCCTTCAGGTACCAGTTCCACGGGTTGAGCCAAGCTCACCTAATTGTTACATCCAAATGATGGGTCTAGTTCCCACCACTTGGCTTACACAACCAGTGTGTACCGCTTTGTTATAGCAGGCAGGCCTGTATAACAGAGAAGGTTGATAATCTCTAATACAGGTTAGATATTACCTGGACTCCTTGATATCCAGAAATAGGTCAGGAGGGCCAGAGAACTTACTAGGCGACACGGACCAGTGTACTGGCAACCTAGCAATTTCCCTGCTTGAGTCGAAGTGTTTCTGTTGTTGCTGTTGTTCCCTAAGCTGCCTGGCCGAACAGCCCCGTGAGTCGAAGTGTTGCACAGACCAGTGTACTGGGAACAAGCCTCTACCCAAGGCTGGAAACTAACCAACTGCACAGACCAGTGTACTGGCAGCAGGTTAAAAACCACATCTGAGCACTAACAAACTGCACTGACCAGTGTACTCACATCTTTCGTTACTTCACAGTTCTTCCTTGCTATCCTTAGATATTGGATAGGTCAGGAATCTCTTCAACTTTATACCTGCCCTCACTGACCAGTGTACTCACAGTTAGGTTAAGACCAAGAGGTTGGATAGAGCTTGGTGTATAGAAGACTGCACTGGGCCGTGTACTCGCATTCCTGGTCACACCCCGGGAATCGGCAGCTACTCCGATCCCACCCTGGCTGCCTTCCTCTGATTTTGGTAACATAGTCACACCTTTGTCATCGTTGTCGAGTGTGAGTTGTTTGGAAGCAAGAAGGGCATGGTAGGCAGGGTACTCATTTAAAGAGCTTGAGGTCGATCCCGGCCACGCGAGCACATCCTAGGTAGCTGCGCTTAGAGCGAGAGGGGTCTGTAGCCTCGCTTTTAAACTTGGCGGGCGCCTGGAGTGAAACTAGTCGGGACTCGCTTCTTCTTCTTCTTACTTCTGAGCTGTGTTGTTTCTTCTCGACTTTGCTGGGCTCGTTTTCCTTCCTTCTGACTTGTTCTCTTTTATATTATTCTTCCTTTTGTTTCTCTTGTTTTTCTTCGGTTTTCTGCTTCTCTCTTATTTCCCGTTCTTTCTCCTCTGTCTTCCTTCCTTCTTTCTTCATGTCTCTTGTGCCCTTATTACTCTTTCATCTTTCATCACTCCTGTTCTCTGTATTTTTTTTATATATATATATATATATATTGTATATATATATATATATATACAATATTCAGGACCTTCATAATTATCACAGCTACCTAGAAATGATTTATTTTGGCTATAATGTGCTCCTCCCTCCACCCCTGCCCCACCCCCACCCCACTCCACACCCGACTCTATTAAGGAAAAAAAACGACACCTACTGTATATGGCACGAAAGATCAAGATTATGAAATTGGGCAGAAGGTCTTAAATCGACAAATTAATCAGGTGAACGTCTTAAAATCTCAAAACTAATGGGGCGAAACATTAGGGAGAAGGGTGTCTAGATGAACCCCTCAAAATGCCCCACCCACAAATTGTTTCGGGGGTGGGGATGGGGGGAGGAGAGTGAGAGAGAGAGAGAGAGAGAGAAATATATAGAGAGAGAGAGAGGGGGGGGGGGGGATCGGAGAGAGAGAGAGAGAGAGAGGGGGGGGGGGGATCGGACCTGGCACCAGAGATTAACCCCTTCGGCCTTCAGTCTTCAAGGACGCGTCTCTGCCTTTGATTTTGGGTAGCGTTAGGCGATTTTATTCAGTTGGGGAGGGAACTTAGGGAAGTTTAGAAGTCAGAGGGTGAATGAATATAACTTTTACCCCTTTGATTCCTAGAGGTCTCTTCCATGCTGCATAAAATAGTAAAATTATAGCCAGAATATAGTGGAGAAACGCGTAATACATTTGTGTATATGTAAATCTTTGTAAATATGTCTAGTTATCTATCTATCTATCTATCTATATACGGTATACCTCTCTCCCCCCCCCCCTCTCTCTCTCTATCCACCATTCAGTCTATCTATCTATCTATTCATCAATCAATCAAACATCTTACCCATCTGTCTATCTATCTATCCATTTATCTATCCATCAATAAGTCTATCTATCCATCTATCTATCTATCTATTTCCCACTTTCACTGTGTTCTCTGAAGCCTATTACAAGGAAGGTTAAGCTGGGCGGGAAATCGGCGCAATAGCTTAATATTTTCCTGGATTGCTGTTAACGTCACGAGAGAGAGAGAGAGAGAGAGAGAGAGAGAGAGAGAGAGAGAGAGAGAGAGAGAGAGAGAGAGATTTACTTATATACAGTGGCCATCTACACAACCTCTACGATCCAAGCGAGGTGGTCAGGACTTTTTTCTCTTTCTCTTCCTCTCTCTTTGGCTTGTATCCATTCGGCCCCATTCAGCCTACTGTTTTAAGACGTTTACCCCCATCCAGGTGTCAATATTTTCCTGGCGAGCGGTAGCGAGCTATCATATTAATATTTTTGTTTTGACAGCAAGTTAAATTTGTACATTTTTCGATAAAACAAATTCTGGCGAAGCCGGATTTTTCCATACAATGCTGGCTCGCTATCGCTCGCCAGAAAGAAATCGACACCTGGATGGGGATAAACGTCTTAAAACAGTTGGCTGAATGGGGCCGAAAGGATACAAGCCAGGGAAAGAGAGAAAAGGAGAGAAAGATAAACAAAAAACGGTGACCCCCCTTAATGAGGTCCAGTACCTGGCCGCCCCCTTTCCATTCACAATGACTCCCAGTGACAGCTCAACCCAGGCTATGACCATTCCAGCCAAAATCACTGGAGGTCAGGTCGAGGTGGTGGACAGATAGTTTTGCAGTAAGTGCACCACAAAGAGGTCAGTGCTTTGGACAGACTTTTCCTCCTGCCTCTTGCATCGGTCAGTTTCGGGTGGTCCCACAACCAGGCATAGTCCCAAGTAGATAGAGAGCCCGGAGCCTACTTTGAACGGGACATTGACCAAGGAGTCGTGTTTATCACGTTGACCATTATACCATTATTATGTTGAGACTGTGGCCGACATAACCTTTGTGTATGGAATAAATACTGCTCTATTGAAGTACTCCCATGCATCGACTAGAAAGAGGAAAAGATAGTTCCAGTTGTTTATAGAGGGGCAGACTTATAGGCACTGGACTGTGTATTGCTTTGGCCATAGTTTTCCCCTATAAAGCAACACGGTTGATTTCTTTTCCCCACACAATAAAGCAGTTAGCTACTTGTGCTTCCTTTAGGGACCCGTAGGCCAGTGCCGCCAGTCACCAAGCCGAGGACCTCCACCCTGCCTGAGTGCAACCACGCAAGGGATCCAGGACCTGTCTAGCCACCAGCCAGACGATGAGGGACCAGAGATGAAGAAGAAAAGTGTGAGCTTGTTAGAGGCTGTTCTACAGACCTCCCTTCTAATTTGATTAGGCCTCAATTGTAGAGGACCAGAACACATAACCTATCCTAGACCTATGTTTAAGATTTCGTACTAAATTCCTCTAGGGGTAAATTTCGTATGTAATATAATTCAGTGCTAGATCACACACACACCAAGTGATATACGTAAATCCAAATTATCGGAGTGACACCTTTTCTTCTTTTCTTATAGTGACCCCATATACAGTATATCGTAATTTTCTGTGAAGACTGAGTGATTTAGTTAACATAAAACTTTAGAGGCTATCAACCCTTATAGAATATTAAGCCAGCACACTACAAGTCAAGAAAATCGTCAGGACTGGAGCCCCTTTTGGGAACTCCAGTTCCTTGAGTGACCTTTAAACCGAGTGTGCACGACCTAGATTACTGAAGACTCCACGTTTAAGAGTATTTCCATTTATGTTATTTAATGTGTTTAATTATAAACTTTGCATTCAACGAGAACCCCATTTGTTTATTAAAGTATTTTGCTATTTCTGAGGATCTCTCTATCTGTGTATTTTTGTATCTTTGATTTTGTTCTTGTACGCATTAGCCAATTAACACAAGAAGCCATATAGTTTTCTTTTATGTCAATAATTAAGTGTTTCATGTTATCCTGTGTTGTCTGTGTCGTATTGCATGCCTATATTTATATATTGTGCTAGTTTAATTGCTTGTCCAATTAAGCAGAACTCATAAATCCAGTGTCTAACAATCCCAGTAAGAATCCTGTTATTAGGCGTTTGGTGTTGGAGTGAAATTAATAAAATAAATTACAGAGAGAGAGAGAGAGAGAGAGAGGTTTACTTATATACACTGGTCATCTACACAACCTCTACGATCCAAGCGAGGTGGTCAGGACTTCATTCTAGCAGAGAAACGGTACCCCAAATAAAGAATAGTGAACGAAAAAGATAGCAGAGAGAGAGAGAGAGAGAGAGAGAGAGTACAAAGGAGTACAAAGGAAATCAAGCAACAACAGATCTAGTGACCCTTCTAGGCTGCTTGTCCTCCAAAACACTGAGGATCAAGTGTCCAAACAGTGGTTTAGAGTGGGTAAGGGAACATTGGAAAGGGAACCACTGCCCTGCCACTAACGTGGCAGGACTAGGAAGTTAGTAGGGGACATATGGGTTAGTAACTGAGGGGAGGATAAAGTTATTCATTTACAAACGCAGTCAGTCGCGGGTTTGATGCGAGATATTTGTCTAGGCGGAATTTAAATGAATCAACGGTGCTGCAGTCTATAACGTTTCGGGGAAGCCCATTCCACAAGTTGACAACTCGATTGAAGAAGAAATTCTTAGATTCGTGCGAGTTAAAAGATTTACCAATAATTTTGCAACTGTTTCCCCGCGTGTAATTAGATTGGTCGATAGTGAAGTACTTACTACAGTTCATATTGTCGATGCCTTTGATGATTTTGAACACTTGAATTAAGTCGCCTCTTAATCTACGCTGGGTTAAAGGAAATAGATTTAATTCTCTAAGACGCTCTTCGTATGGTTTGTTCTTTAGGCTAGGTATCATTTTGGTAACTCTACGTTGAACTCGTTCTAGCTTGTTTATATCTTTTTGGTAATAAGGGCACCAGGATTGAACGCAGTATTCCAGAAGAGGGCGGACTAAGGAATTGTAAAGGGTTAGGATAACTTCTTTGGATTTATGCTCAAATGACCTGCCTATAAAGCCAATTATTTTGTTTGCCTTCTTAACAACTTCTGAACATTGTTGACTCGGTTTTAGGTTACTCGATATTGTTACTCCCAGATCAGTTTCTCTGTTTACATTCTTAAGCTGAGTGCCATTCATCGAATAGTTTGCTTTCTCATTTAGGTATCCGACATGTAGTACTTTACATTTATCCGCATTGAAACTCATTTGCCAAATTTGGGCCCAACATGACAATTTATCTAGATTGTGTTGCATATCGTCAACTTGTTCTTTTGAGAGTACGCTATTTGCAATTTTTGTATCGTCAGCAAATTTTGAGATTGTGCAGGTGAGACCCTCATCTATGTCGTTGATGTAAATTAGAAAGAGAATTGGTCCTAGTACCGATCCCTGGGGTACCCCGCTACTTACATTGGTCCATTTAGATGCCTTACCGTTTATGACTACCCTTTGCTTTCTGTTGCTGAGCCAATTTTCTATCCATTTCAACACACCGTCTTGTATTCCATGCGCTTTTAGTTTTAGCAGTAAACGTTTGTGGGGAACTTTGTCAAAGGCCTTTTGAAAATCAAGGTATATAATATCTACAGCTTTACTCTCATCGTAGAGGTTGAGGATATCGTGGAAGAAGTCCAAGAGGTTTGTTAAACAGGAACGTTTTTTACGAAAGCCGTGTTGAGTATCTTTAAGTATGTTATTTTCCTCTAAGTGATTTACGAGTCTGTCTCGTATGACCGTTTCTAGCATTTTACATACAACTGAGGTTAAGCTAATTGGACGATAGTTACTGGGTAGGGATTTGCTGCCTTTTTTGAATATCGGTGTTACGTTGGCTAGCTTCCACTGTTCAGGCATAGTTCCAGACTGCAAGGATTTATTGAATAGTAATGTCAGTGGTTTGGAGAGCTCATTCTTAGCTTCCTTTAGAACTCTAGGCGAGATTGTATCAGGTCCTGGCGTTTTATTTACCTTGAGTTTATCTAAACAATTCAATACTTCTCTCTCTGTAACGGTGATATTGCTTAGAACATCTGAATTATCAATCTGAATCGGCGATGGTGTAGGGATATCACTGAGGTCTTCTGTTGTAAAAACTGATGCAAAGAAGGTATTGAGGGCATTACTCATTTGTACTTCGTCTTTGGTGTATTCTCCTTTTTCATCGACTAACGGTCCAACAGTTGAAGTAACTACTTTTTTCTTTCTGATATAACTATAGAATTCTTTCGGGTTGTTTTACTTTGATTCGCAATATGTAACTCTAAGGTCTTTTTACTTTGCTTAATTAACTTTTTGGCTTTGCGTCGTAGCTCTACAAATTTCACCCGTTCTTCGTCATTTTGTGAGGATTTTAATCTATCATTAGCACATTTTTTAGCAAGCAGGCAGTTTGAAATATCTTTATTCCACCATTTGGGCTTATTATTATGGCCTGGACGCCGTATTTTCGATGGTATGCAGTCTTGCACTGCTTTTAGGTAAGTGGTTTAGAATAACTTCCAAGATGTATTTATGTCGTTATTGTTAATTAAAAAGCTCCAGTCAGTTTCTTTAAACATAGCTCTAAGTTTATGGAAGTTTGCTTTCTTGAAATTAGGGACTTTTTCGATGCTACTATTTGGTTCGTTACTAGTAAACTTTAAAGTGAAAGTTATCGTACGATGGTCGCTGTTACTGAATTCATCACCAACATTCAAATTCTCTATCAATTCTTCTTTTGTTGCAAGTACAATGTCAAGAACGTTATTACCACGGGTCGGCGTTCGAACAAATTGATAAAGCGAACTCTCTTGCAAGTTCGTATACAAGTCATGTCCGGAGTGTGAAGAGAGTATCGCCCCACTTGGTCACAGGTAAATTAAAGTCGCCAAAAATTACGGTATCTTATGAGTTACTTACATCTGCAATTTGTTCGTAAATTTCTCGGTCAGTTTGCACTGATTGAGCTGGAGGTCTGTATATTAACGCAAGTATTATTTTTGTACCTTTATTATTCTTTATTAGCACAAAAGATGTGTCGACGTTTACAATTTGAGGTTTTGACACGAGGGTCGGGTTAAGACTTTCTTTGATATAAAATAAAACGCCACCTCCATTTTTATTTATTCGGCTGTTCTCAAACATTACATAACCGGGAAGTGAATATTCTGCTAAAAAGTCTCTATCTTCTGTATTGAGCCAAAATTCTGTTATGCCAATCACTTCATAATTTTCTGTAAACACTAGTTCCTCTAAATCTGAAAATTTATTGCGTATGCTACGAGCGTTTGCATAGAAAATCTTTAAAGTTGCGGTTTTAGAACTCGCAGAACGTTCTTTCATCGAATTTTTGGTTCTGGTCGGATCTACATTTACATTCATGGCTGTCCTCGGTCCTCGGTCGTTATCCCTGACGGTTTTGAATTTGGGTCGTGTTGGTGGAGCTTTATCAAAATTCGCGGTTCTTGACGGATTAGTATTTAATTCCTTTGTTAAGATTCCTTTGTTAATTCCTTCCTTTAAGAGAGAGAGAGAGAGAGAGAGAGAGAGAGAGAGAGAGAGAGAGAGAGAGAGAGAGAGAGAGAGAGAGCAAAAGCGAGAGAGAGATCAGGTGCTAAAAAAATCAAGGTTTGCAATATTTTCCTACTTCAATTCAAGAAGTGCCGGATCATTGCTAGCATAAAAAAAATAATAATAATAATAAAACAAAAAAGGAATGTGTAGGTGTGACTTCACCCGTCCTTCTCTCTCTCTCTCTCTCTCTCTCTCTCTCTGGCCCCCTTTAATATAGGAAAATATTGCAATATTTCCTACATCATTGAGGGTAGTCCGGGTTGCTTCATCTGTATACGTACTCATTAAGGGAGCCCACCTAGCTTTCTTTTTTCTCTTTCTCTCCCTCTCTCTTTGGCTTGTATCCATTTGGCCCCATTCAGTCTACTGTTTTAAGACATTTACCCCCATCTAGGTATCAATATTTTCCTGGCGAGCGGTAGCGTGCCAGCATATATTTTTTGTTTTGACAGCAAGCTAAATTTGTACATTTTTCGATAGAAACATTTCTCCAGCGAAGCCGGATTTCTCCATACAATGCTGGCTCGCTGTCGCTCGCCAGGAAGAAATCGACATCTGGATGGGGATAAACGTCTTAAAACAGTTGGCTGAATGGGGCCGAATGGATACAAGCCAGGGAAAGAGAGAAAAGGAGAAAAAGATAAAAGAAAAGCCGGTGACCCCCCTTAACCCATTGAGTACCAGCGACGTGTGTTACTTATCATTCTAGCTATATTTATACGATATCATGCAGCTTAGGAAGGATCTGTGGTAGTTAAAAGGGTTGGTTGAGATAGTTTGAAGCCTAATTATGACTAGAGGTCCTTCCTAAGCTGAATTAAATAGTCTTACAGCTGTCAGCAAATTATGAAAAAGGACGACCCTGGTACTGCATGGGTTAATATTGTTGAAAATTAACCCTTTCAGGATTATGAGGCATTATTACACTTTATTCTGGTTTTCATGAGACGATTTTCTGCAGCTTTGGAAGGATCTCCGGAAATGAAAAGGGGAATGACAATCTCAATCAACCCTCTGACTTCAATATACCCTACTTAATCTGAATAAAATTGTCTACTAATAGCCAGAAAATAGAAAGTAAGTGAGTCATCGATCCTCAGAAGGTTTATATCCTTGTGTGAAGAGTGGATGGGACGCGTCAGCCTTGGTCGGCAACCCGTCTAGGGGAGTAAACCTTTTACAAATTCGTACTGCTTACCTAAGGGTGAAGCTGGTTAGTGGATGGACTAGCCGCACACCACTGTAGAAAAATAGTGCCATAAAGATACATAGAAGGCCACGGAGTCGGACGGATCCTAAATTGAGTGATCAATACTCTAAGTCCTTAAAAAAAATTACATGAGTTGTTCTTCTTACAGAGGATAGGTCCTCTTGGGGGCGTTTTGTGTATGGCCACCCTCATCAAGGGGAGTAAGACAATAGATAGATAGAGAGAAAAGTACCAGTATTGTATACAGTCGCGTTCATTTAGGGGAGGTAGGTTGTTTCTCTAGACCCCCTTCTCCCTTATGTTTAGCCCTATTAGTTTTGAGATAGCATATTGGATAGTGTCATGGACTGCAGACCAAGAGGACATCAGATCAAGTCCACACCAAACGTCAGTTTTTTTTTGGAGGTGATCTGATCGTTCCTGCTGCTCTACAAACATCCTGGCTACACCAACACTTCAAGAAAACACCCCCTATATCGTCACCAATTCATAGCATAGAAGATGCCAGACCATATTCGAAGATGCTGTGAATGACCGCTCTCTTCAAATCAAGTGACGTGTATAAATAAGGTGTCATAATCTAGTGTGGCAAAAAAGATGCAACCAACACCTTGAACCTTTACTGTGAATATCTAGTGCGATACATATGAAGCACCCAACATCTCGAAGCTTCAATCGATAATCTCGGGTCCTCGTAAGAGTTACAGGCTACTGAGCAACCTACAGTCCCGAGTTTGAGCGATTATAAGTCGCTTGGACACAATTAGTCCAGGAGCCAAGGGGTGTTTGCATGCATGAAAGGGCCAGAAAATCACCCGCTTGATTTAGTTAGAGGGTCCACTGGGACACCTTTTTAGCGAGGGTAGACATCCCGAAACCCGGCAGTTATCGTGTTATTCGGGATTTTCGCTGAATTTAATGAAATCAAAATAACTCCTTTTTTTTACGTGTGACGGTTACATAAATTGCAATAACTCGGCAATGAAATGGTCTACAGAGCTCTTTCACCACTCAAAATAAAGCTTAAAGAATTATCTATTCAATGGATACAAACACAATAAGATTGGTCAATACCCAAGGTCACAAGAGGTCAAAGTATGACCTTTTCTGATGAGGAACTAAAATTTATGACTTTTCAAATTTAAATATTTGTGAAAAATAGGTAAATGGATTGAACGTTTAATACTTTTATATTCTGGTTTGGTACACTATAGGCAAGTTTTTGAAATTAGTTGGAAAAGTTGATTACGTATTTTAACCCCTTGGCGTCCAGTACAATAATATGAAGTTTGCGAATGATATACCAATAATAGCTATGTATTGGTTATATAATTATGGTACTACTGATTCAGCAGCATTTCATATCTAGTTGTCTGCAGACACAGCGTTTAGTAGAGCAGGAGGTACATTTACAGGGCATTGCAAAGTCATCCGGTAGCAAGACTTGAAGATGGTCCGGTTGAAGAATGCCATCTTCTTCAATGAAACCAAAGTCTCTGGGATCCAGTTGAGGATTGCTTAGGCAGTGTAGCTGTAGATATGTCCCAAAGAATGCCCTGAGGACATGACCTTTGACTGATCGGCTGGTGGGAGGCAGTTCCAAAATGGTCTTTTTGCTGTGGTGGTAGAGGTAGTACCGTAATTCATCCATTGTTCTGCATGAGGTTCCTGATTTGTACACATTTACAAGGAACTCTTCCACCAAGATGAAGTTAATACAGTTCAATTCCTTTCCAAAATCAATCAGATAATGCACCGGATCTGCCTTCAGTGCAGCAGCCTTTGTACCAAATTTACTTGTGGAATCACAACCAGTGAGATGGTGCAGGGCAACTAAGATTTTGCAAGTATCTGATCCCAACTTATCGCCTAGAACATGAAGGGGTATGTATCTTGTGGTATTACCAACACCAGCACGAATCCACATCTCTCGTAGGCCATGTGCCTTCAGAAGCGACCAGTAGTGTAGGGCCAAGATTACTACATCAGTATCATTTGATATAATAACCACTCTCTTAGTCCCATTCTCAACTGCATGACGAGCATGTGGGATAATTCTGACGTCGGCCTCTTCAATCGTTGTGTCTAGATCAGGTTATGGTGTCTCTTTTCCATTCAAAATAGCCAGGCATGGTTCAATTTCAGGTGGAAGTCCAATCGAGCTAACAACTGTATCTGTCATCGGTTTTGGCTTGGTTAAGATGCGTTGTCGAATGAGTTTCTGTAGCTTGGATTTGTTTGCAGATGAGGCCCAGAATCCATCCATTGTGACTGGCAATTGCGTTCCTGTACCTATCCCATATAAATCAATTGGGCTGCAAATACACCTTCTAGTTCTTTCGCTGTCCTTCACTGAACCCTCAATGTATATGTCAAAGACGAAGTCGACACGTTTAGAGTTGCTGCCAAGTCCATATGACACCTCCAAGAACTTATCGCAGAGTTCACCAAAGGTGTCCATCTGGGATACCCGCATACGACGAAGGCCTGCCATTACATCAATGATAGTCACTGTATTTGCTGGCTTCCATTTAGATGGTGGTATATAGTCTGCTTTTTCAAGGTGTTTTTCTAAGTCAGTGCACAGTTCACTTTTGTTTGGTTGGGTCATTAGTCCATTCTTGTCAAAGAGGTAACTGCTGTCAATCAGGTCAAACCCCAGCAAATGTTTCATGTCATATCCTCGGACACGAGCAATGTCATAGATCTATTGGGTTTCTGCCATTTGCTTCTTGGTCTCTTTGCTTGTAGACTTATAGGTACTTTGGTCTCCCTTCATGGATTTGAATGCCTTAAGGTTCGTCCTGTGAATGGTATCAAAGATGGATCTGTGTTTCATTACGATTCTTTCATTTCGGAATGTTTCATACTTCTTCCTAGATCTTTCATCAAATTCGAGCAGATTGTCACGGATTTCCTTTGTCATGATTTCCTGTGTGAGGATGTTGTGAAGCTTGTCTTTGTCTCCTTCACACGGTAACGTCATGGGGATGTCATGTTCTTTTACATACTCAATCATATCCTGAATCAATGTCTCAGATGACCTTGTTGCTGATAAGTTGAACTCGTGGTTTACTAAAAGTTCTGTGCTAGGTGTGACGACTCCACTGACCTGATGTTGGAAATTGACAACAGCTAACATTTCATGGTAAATGATCTCCCACTGAGCAACGAATTGCTTCTTTTTGGTGCTACCGATGATACCCCCAGCACTCTTCTGGGATCGATTTATCGTCTGCTCGAGACACATGTCTGCCCCTACAGCACTGAATGGTCCATCTGTCCGCTTCACCACGAACTTGCCTGCCAGGAAACTCTTGTACACATCTTCTGGTAGCTTTCTCATATTTTCTAGGTATAATGAAGCCCATCTAAAATAGTTGACCCTATCACATCCAGCAAATAGCGGCAGCACAGATTGAACACTTTGGAGATGGAGTTTCCAGTCTCCCTCACGGTCTGCCCTAACCAAGTCCTTTAGAACAGCCACCATTCTGACGAAGTGGTCCCAGAATGTAAAAGTCTCTGACGCTGCACTTCTCTGACATCTAAATTTATTGAAGTCTTCAACCATGACTTCTGAGTTTGACATAAATGCCTCCAAATGAACCTTGCTTTCCTCCCTCTTCTTTTCTGCTACAGAGTTTTTCAACAGTCTCAGATGCTCAAGCTCATCCCTGTACCTCTCAATTCCTTCCACTTTGAAGAACTCCGCCCACTGCAGCCTTTCTATACACTCAGAGAGCATGAACAAACCCTTCAACGACCTGGTATAATGTGATCCATCAAGAACTGATCTTACCACATTTTGGCCAAATGCTTTAGACTCTACCAATATAGTTTCTGCTCCACTGCCATTAATGAGCTTTCCTATCGCACCCATGACTACCTTAATCATATGAAAAGAGCCCAGACATAACACCAAGTTATTAAATTCAAATGGTTTGCTCATGGTGATTTCACGGGCAATGTGATACACCCCCTCATCACATACCACGGGCAAGTGTGTTTGGTCTAGTTGACTCAAAATATTCTGGAAGTTTTGTAATACTGTGTAAACTGTGCCATATTCCGTAACAGGGTGGGGAAGGACTGGTAGGAAACCTACAACCTTCTGACACACATTCTCATCAGTAATAAGAGAGTTAAAGGCACTCCAAGAGGGCATTGTTTGGTCCATAGTTGTTTCTTTAACACCTTCCGTCATACATGATAGATCCATTCTACTTACAGTCCAAGCTACGTCCTTCCTGCTGACACTTTTTGCATGTGATTTGTCTATTTTGTACAGTTCTTCCGGAACTTCGTAGATTGTTGGAAGGCTTGGCTTTTTAGCAGTTTTCGTGTAAGGAAACAAAGTCTGGCAACCTAACTCTTGTGTGAATTGTCTCTCTCTGTGGGTGACACCAGTCTCCGATATCTTAGGCTTACTATTCAGAGTCACTCCTTGAAGTTTGTCCTGCATAAGAATCATAACAGTGTCATGACTTCCTCCTATGCCAGATAGTGTTGCTTCCTCATGATCAAAATTATCAAAGGCCCCCAACGTGAAGCTTGATGTGTTTAAATGACTAGGAAGTGGGACCTGACCCTGACTTGCTTCTGTAACAAATGATGCCATATCAGAATGATAGCGGAGTAGCTCGTCATAACTAATTGCCAGTCCAAACCTATTGAGACTAGAAATAAGCGTTTTTGACCTACACACATTATAAATAGCTTCAGAGTTCAACATGTGCAAAGGGGTTCGCTTTTTACCATTATTTACAATGTAAAAGATGACTTGATACACAGATAGTACTTTTTTTATCTTGGAAGATCTAGTGTCACTCTCCTCATAAATTTCAGGCTCACCATCTACAATATTGTCACTGTGTAAAATATCAACATCAAAAAGAGCTGAACAAAAGTCTGCAACGTCACTGGGAATTATCATGTCAGAATATGCTTTCTCAAGTTCATTGGCATCACAGAAACTGTCATTCAGCTCAAAGTCTTCATTGAGAATGCAATCTCTCAACATGGTACCACACTTTCTTACTGTTTCCCTATCTAACGACCTTTCACTTCTCTCTGGCTCTGTCTCAGCTGCACCTGGCTTGAAAACAATGGTGTTTTTTTTTAACCGGTTGGGACAAAAAATGAGACATCCCCCCCAAACAGGTGGATTAGGTAAATTTTCACATCCCTGTTTGTGTACGTAAAACGAGTTTGATCATTACTCCGCGCTTCATTACAGCACTTGGAAATATAAGTCAGGTTATAGCATCTCCCCGAGTTCAACCCTGGTTCTAAATCTTTCATAAAATTTGCAAAGATATCAAACTTCTGCTGGCCAGTTGGCATTGACGATGATTCAGTTGCTACTTTCTCTCCTTTCCTGATGTTGTAGTTACGAATACACTGGCTGTGACAGTAAAGATCCGCTCCAAATACGGCATTCGCATCTTGCAAGTCGGAAGTTCGGGTAAACACATCATCCTGAAGTATCATGGCTGCCTTTAGGAATGATTCAGCCTGTCCTTTTTCAGAAATCCTCCATTTATCGTATACGTTGTTGTGTTTTGGATTTCCACAAATGACACATTTCTTTAAAAACTTGTTAATATTAGCTGGCAGAGATGCGGGGTCTCGAGAATCCACCATAGACCGTCTACTCCTTTTAGAGGATGAGCTATCCTCTGGGGAATAAGCAGCAATATCCGTGGAGACTTCGGTTAACTGCTTGAGTTTATCCAGTGTTTTCTTGAGGGTATACTGTTTATAACATTCGTTAGTAACATGGTATAAGAATTTGCCTTTGTCCACTTGCTTCAGTCTTTCAAAAACTACGTCCTTTCTCACTTCCGCTGCTTCAATGATACGTGCCCTGCCATTCTCTGTGCTGGTCGTTTCACATTTATCATCATACTTTTGGCAGATTATGCATTTCTTGGGATCGCAAGAACCACTTGAGGATGGTGACTGTGATGCCCTTAATCTTTTCTTTGGTAAGCCAGACATTCTTCACTGAAAACAAAAAAACAAAAATTAGTTTTCCCAAAATTTTAAATTAACAATATATGAACAGAGAACATAACATATACTGGATTAACTCATTTTTGCATTCCTATTGCAATCCTAAAGAATACAAATTACGGCATATATCTGTTATGCTTCAGTACGTTGATACGGTATATATACCTTTTATTGATTGCTACACAGGGGTTAAAATACGTAATCAACTTTTCCAACTAATTTCAAAAACTTGCCATGGTGTACCTAACCAGAATATAAAAGCATTAAACGTTCAATCCATTTACCTATTTTTCACAAATATTTAATTTTGAAAAGGCATAAATTTTAGTTCCTCATCAGAAAAGGTCATACTTTGACCTCTTGTGACCTTGGGTATTGACCAATCTTATTGTGTTTGTATCCATTGAATAGATAATTCTTTAAGCTTTATTTTGAGTGGTGAAAGAGCTCTGTAGACCATTTCATTGCCGAGTTATTGCAATTTATGTAACCGTCACACGTAAAAAAAGGAGTTATTTTGATTTCATTAAATTCAGCGAAAACCCCGAATAACACGATAATTGCCGGGTTTCGGGATGTCTACCCTCGCTAAAAAGGTGTCCCAGTGGACCCTCTAACTAAATCAAGCGGGTGATTTTCTGGCCCATTCATGCATGCAAACACACCTTGGCTCCAGGACTAAATAAGTTGTCGATAATAATCTCCTGGACGAGCGATAGCGAGCCTGCAATTTTTCTACCAATTTTTGTTTACATATTTAGCTTGAAGGAGGTCTCGGGGACGTTGTTTAGTTTGAAAGGGGGTCTGGAGAGGCATTTATCTAAGTCTAGGGTTAAGCAAAAATATATTGATCGGCAAATATATACATCAATGATAATATAACAAAATATAATAATAGCCCACAAGACGTTGCACCAGACAGTGTTGAGGTGTATGAGAATTACTGTCCCTGACTGTACGGTCGCGCAAAGAGTCATGTCTCAGCTGTCATTACGCTTGGCTCGCTCTCTGCTGTATTAATGTCTGTCAGATGTTGAGTAGGGTGGGTATGAGTAGGAACATGCTTGTATATTTCACTCAAAACTAATAAAGAAAGTTTTAGACATTGTTTATACCAATTATTAACCCCTTCTGTACCGGCGACGTCTTTATCAATATATTCTAGTCATATTTAGACGATTTTGTGCAGTTTAAGAAGGATCTGTGGTAGTAAAAAGGGTTAAGTGAGATAGTTCAAAGCCTCTTAACCTCTGAAGTGCGCATGGGGGTAATTAGACACCTCTCCCTGTGCACATGTATTTGAGGTGTTTCCGTCACTAAAATATTCATTGTACCATTAATAGCATTAATACTTATCCATATGCGCCTATTATGGGTTGATTATAAAGGTATTAACCTGAAACAACAATAAAACGAGTGAAAACAGCGTTTGGATGGTCAAAATCGGAGATATAGCCCGCGAGTTGTATAATGTATGGGTGAGGCAAGCTGCTTTCCCGCCAATTTCCCCCAAGGCCACTGAGACACAGTCGATCGATACTCTCTCTCTCTCTCTTGCATTCGCTTGCTATCAGTGATGACCACACCCTGCAACCGGATTTCTAATGTTAGCACGAAAATATACCTCAGAATAAGGGAATAACAGGGAAAATAGGTGATAACTGAAGGAGAGGAGGAAAGGAGGGGCTCGGTAGAGGACTGAGATTTTGCATGGCCCAGGGGCCAAATATATATATATATTTTTTTTTTTTTTTTTTTTTTTTTCCGATGTCAAAAGTTGATTTTTTTTTCTCTGACTCTTAACCTCTGAAGTGCGCATGGGGGTAATTGGAAACGTCCCCCTGTGCTGACGTATTTGAGGTGTTTCCGCCACTAAAATATTCATTGTGCCATTAATAGCATTAATACTTATCCATATGCGCCTATTATGGGTTGATTATAAAGGTATTAACCTGAAACAACAATAAAACGAGTGAAAACAGCGTTTGGATGGTCAAAATCGGAGATATAGCCCGCGAGTTGTATAATGTATGGGTGAGGCAATCTGCTTTCCCGCCAATTTTCCCCAAGGCCACTGAGACACAGTCGATCGATACTCTCTCTCTCTCTCTTGCACTCGCTTGCTATCAGTGATGACCACACCCTCCAATCGGATTTCTAATGTTAGCACGAAAATATACCTCAGAATAAGGGAATAACAGGGAAAATAGGTGATAACTGAAGGAGAGGAGGAAAGTGGGGAAGGAGGGGAGGTAGAGGACTGAGATTTTGCATGGCCCAGGGGCCAAAAAAAAAATAAAAAAAAAAAAAAAAAAAAAAAAAAAAAAAAAAAAAATTTCGATGTCAAAAGTTGATTTTTATTTTCTCTGACTCTTAAGAGTCTCCCCGCAGTGCGCCGGGGGAACTCTTAAGAGTCTCCCCGCAGCTCCCGGGTTAAGAGTCTCCCTGCAGTCCGCCGGGGGAACTCTTAAGAGTCTCCCGGCAGTTCCCGGGTTAAACGCTAGAGGTCCTTCCTAATCTGAATACAATCATCTAATAGTTGCCAGAATGTAAGGAAAAGGACATCACCGGTAGAGAACGGGTTAATTAAAATATACATGGTGCCTAGATATCACTTGTTTGACTGACTGTACGTGAGGGGAAGCACGACATGGGGGGGGGGGATGATAACAGGGGTAACGGTATAGTCTGTTCATTATAACTAGGCCATATAGCTCATGACCACTAAGCTATAATATACATCAACATAAACTAGACTCGGTTTCATTTCAACTGACAGTAAATTGAATCCTTTAGCAGCTAATTTCTCGATACTTAATGGGAAAATATGAAACCACTATGTCTCTGCATCATATTAAGACCAAGCTTATAAAATTAGCACCATATTTCACTGCAAAATCTTCAAGATAACTGATAAATCTTGATGGGAACTTTGCAATTTACCGTCAGTTGAAAAGAAACAGGGTATAAATTAATCGAGCTAATGTCTACTATACAATTAGTTAGTCAGGGAATAAGAGTGGAAGTTTATAGCTCATTTGCTCTAGCCCTTGCTGAGTTACAGACGTTATTTCTGGCCTGATTATAGTAAATAGACCATATAATAAAATGCAAAAAGTCATAATTTGCTTGATAGGGCTAAGAATACAGCCATGGGTAAGGGCAGGTAGAGAGGAAGGGGGTGGTAGGGAGGTAGATAGGAGGAGCTAGGAGGTAGGGAGGGGAGTAGGGGAGAGAGGTAGAGGTGAGTGGGAGGCATAGACAAAAGGTAGGGAGTGTATTGGCTGTGAGAATATGTAGGGAGGTAGAGGGGAGGAGAGAAGCCAGGGTAAAGAGCAGAGAGGTAGGTAGAGGAGGTAGGGAGGTATAGACAAGAGGTAGGGAGTGTATTGACTTTGACAATATGTAGGGAGGAGGTAGAGAGGTAGAGAGATATGTAGGTAGAGGAGAGGTGGAACAGAGGTAGGGAGTGTATTGACTTTGACAATATGTAGGGAGGAGGTAGAGAGATATGTAGGTAGAGGAGAGGTGGAACAGAGGTAGGGAGTTAGAGACATATGCAGCTAGAGAGGAGAGAGGTAGACTAAAGGTAGGGAGGGTACACTACTGGCTGTGATAATACGTAGGGAGGGGTAGAGCGAAGGTAGAGAGATGTGTAGGTAGAGAGAAGGTAGACAAAAGGTAGGGAGGGTGGTGGTTGTGATAATATGTAGGGAAGTAGGGAGGGGTAAGTAAAATGCCCCAGAATGAGAAGCCCACCACGGAAGCCACGAGTGAGAACAAGAAAGAAACGGGAACAGAAACACCCGAAAGAAAGGCCCACAGAACGAAAGGACCAGGTGACCAAGCCAACCAGTTCAGACAAGCCGAAGCCCGCAGGGCTAAGCAGCTCCAAACCACACCTGCCTATCGCTTCTAACCACTGACCCTTCCCCCACCTCGCGTATCCACTACCCCTCGTGTCCTACACCTCTTACTCGCCAGACTCTACCTACATGATGATGAACATGAATACACCTTAATTTAATACACCCATGCCCTGTCCCTAAGTTAAGATATCAATATCAACATACACTAAAATACCTTGTCTTGCCAGACTAAGTTTCTGAAGACCAACCGCCCCCATAAATCTATGTATGTTCTTCCATCCGAGAAGTAATATGTTAACCCCAGTCTTGCCAGACTAAGTTTCTGAAGACCAACCGCCCCCATAAATCTATGTATGTTCTTCCATCCGAGAAGTAATATGTTAACCCCCTAAAATACCTTGTCTTGCCAGACTAAGTTTCTGAAGACCAACCGCCCCCATAAATCTATGTATGTTCTTCCATCCGAGAAGTAATATGTTAACCCCCATGTCATAATTGATAAGAAACTATGATACCCACGGGTACACCATTGTATATATAACCATTATTCCTGTAAGACCTAGACAGAGATAATGACTGAAGATGTTAGCAACCATGCAGTAACTCTAATTCTTACCCCAACCAGAGATTGTATAGATAACCCTCTTTTACCACTGTCTCGACGCATATCTACCATGAAACAATAACGAAGCTACCCCTACGAACTGCCGCTTTCTTTGGTATATATTTCATAGAAAACGCAGTTCCCAGGGACAACTAGATCAGCAAGAAATCGTGTCAACTAATAGTGTCCATAACCCCTCGTATTGACGATTAATAGTACACTATGATTTTCTCTACTTTTATCCACAGTCAAGCACACACCTACAGCTAACCTCATCTTCCCCACAGTCCACATGATTCTATAATTTCGACTCATATACCACCACCTATTGCTCATCCCCCGGTAGCGTTTGATTACCCTACCTTCCCTGTCGGTAACCCCCAGTCTAAGATACCAACTGTAGCCTAATGCCACCCCTACGCCCAGAGACCTTAGGGTCAAACTTCCACGTAGCCCCCCTTAACCCTCTCCCTCTTGTTAACCCCCCACGCTCCTCAACTCCCTCCTAACCTAGCCTCTCCACCATACCCCCTGAATATCCTTAACTTTTCAGTTACTAACATTCTCAAACCTTTTGTATATATACTCCTATCCAGCCTACCTTCCCCCAGTAGGAAGGAACACCATTAGAACTTTACTAACCCTTTGCATGCCATCTATTCCCTCACAACCCATTCACAACCCTGTACCAAATGATCGTCAGTGCGAGGCTAGCCGCCTCGCCAGTGACTAACTTCTATTGCCATACTTCCAGATAAATGTGGCAGAGTTAGCAACCCAGTCTCCACCACATCCAACAAACCATGCAATTAACAACCCAACCAATTAAACCAGCTGATCAAGGCACCTTCGGTTTTGGTATTGCGAACACCCACATCTGTCTCATAAACAGAGGGTTATTACAAACACTTGTAATATGGCAAGCCCCCAGCCACAGCCGCCCAGACGACCATCACAGAGAGAGGACGCGCGCCTACCCCTTTCACCCACCCGAGGAGGGAGACCCCTACCCCTGCGGAGGTATACCTGACCCCTGTTTTGACTTCCGGGTCATTGCCAGGTAGCACAGGAATTCTTCCTATCAATGAACTAACCATGTATGACTAACACCCTTACTAACCTCTATTAACCCACAATAACCCATTAACCTTTCTTGCATACTCCGATAACCAAATTAGCACCTCAGCTATACCATAGAATGAAGACTGAGCAATCTAAGAGAGACGCTCCTATCAAAGATGTCCCAAACCTCCTCGCAAAGTAGATCCAGTCTCTCTCCCCTAAATACTTCAAGTATAGCCAAAATAGTACCTCTTACTAAGACTCAGTTATATCACATTATGAAGGCTCCATACAGCCATGTGCCACAACAGTAATCACCACCTTACCTAGTTCCCGTATCAATTGAGAGCTCAAATAAGTCCATCAAAACTCGAGATCCCTATTGCCTACAGGGTCCAAAACCGAACCTATAAACCAAGCTCCAGCCCCCAGTAAAATCAGTTGAAAGATAGACACCAACCAGTGGTTGGTCACTTGAGTTGACCTCTAGCTCTATCATTGTTTGTTCCTGAGAATTGAGTTCCAGAGCCGGCAAACTCTGTGGCAGATTTAGATAGAAGAATCTGTCCACGTAAAAGAAATCTACGTGCACCTTATAACCTTCATACAGACCGGGAAGCTGAGCGATCGACGTGAGATGCGCTTGGCGTTAATTCCGATCCAGATTTACAGGAAGATCCTAATATCTGTGATTCAGGTCTAGAAACCAGAGGGTATATAAGAGTGTAACCAGCAACGATCGCCAAGAGATCCGTCTTGAGAACTTTCTACATATGGACCATCTGGACGGCCGCGGAACCAGTCGTTAGCCCCCAACATCATGGACGCAAGATAACCAGGACCATACCAATCAAATACTACCCAAGATTCACTCTATCAGTGCTACAGTGTTACAGTGCTATTTAGAGACTCACTTATTAATATTTCTATGAAGTGGCTATATCTTTGCCCCAGTATAATTCATATATAACCATTCCCTTAGGAAGTGCTAAGCGTATCAGTGTTTATTAATTAACAGGCGATATTAACTCGTAATTACTCATATATCCAGATATTATTACATAGCAGCGAAACCCTAGTGATATCTGATGTTCGCCCACTGATTTGCGTTCTATGTGTTTCTGATACAAGAATATAAAACTTAGATCAGTACCCCCCTGAGGTTACTAGAATTCACATGCTCTAAAATATGCGTGTCTAATCTAGTCTGTGAACTACTACTTGTGCACCAGAGCTACCAGTGATAAATCTAATAGTGAATATGAATCTATAGGTAACATTGATGGTCTCCAGTATATAAACTTGTGAATAAAGCCAGTGATCAGAAGATTAATACCTGAACGTTGGAAGTGGGAGACTAGGCTCCATCCAGATCCACTTAATGCTAGTGTTGTTCAATTCTATCATTTGTCTTGTACGAGTATTCATATCTTCTTATGCTTCATATTAATCATCATCAAGAAAACTACAGAAGTGTGTACATCAATAAAAGTGATCGTGTGTCTTGTTACCGTGTGCTTATTTTGTGTTCTCTATTCCTCATACCTTGTTTTGTGCATGCAGCCTTCTATACCCAGCCAGTTAGAACTCACATTACCCAAGTTAATCCTGTAGAAAAACAGGGCATAACATTGGTGGCAGCGGTGGTTCTTGATTCGGATAAAAGGTTGCATTACATTGCAAGTTTGGAACAGCCAGAACACGATAACATCATGGCGCACCGTTCTCACATCCCCATCCCACATTATAATAAGATCGCCCAACATATCAAAGTGTCTTTCCCCACATTGACCAGAATCCAGCAAGAACAGCAGATTCTGGTCAACCTTGTATCAATATTGCCCTCAGCAGTAAAGGATCATTTCCGTGTGCACGATTTCATCGGATATCAAAAAGATCTCATCACGATCCGACGTATTTTGGCCGTGCACACAGAAACACCCACCCAAATCGCTGTAATCAAGAGGTTCCCCACACACCCGCAGCACCTCGACAACCAAAACCCCAAGGCTCAAACCTTCAACTCCAAGAATGCCTACCCATCCTCATCCTTCCACAACAAACCTACCTACCCTTCCGGCAAGCCCCAACCCAGTAGGCCCCGGTTTCAACCTACCCAGCCACGCAGAATCTTCAACCGGAACAAAACCTACAACACCTACCAAAGTAAGAACCCTACATTAGTGAATATCAACCCCTATGATTTCCCTGCCTGTAGTGCTAAATGTGCCCTCCATCAAATTTGTGACTCTGCCAAACCTCGCCCCTTTACTCCTCGCATTTCTGTAAATGAAGAGGAGTGGGGACAAGAGGAAGAAATGGAGGAAATGCACACCGAAGACATAGCCCATATCATGACCTCAGACGATACCGAGGAAACCCTGGAGGAGGTAGATACCGACCCCCAGGATTTTTAAAGTATCCCCCGCCCACGCTGGCCTCGGCGGGGGACGCCATAACTGATCGCACTGCCCCCATTTACTACATGGCCAAAATCAAGGACATTCCTGTCCGCTTGTTAATCAACACAGGAGCTGTTAAGTCATGTTTGTTCAAGTCTTATTATGATCAACACCACCGACTATTTGGCCCCTTGTTACCTACCAAAGCAGAACTAATCTCAGCTGCTGATACCTACTTCAATCTCCTAGGAGACACTTTGCCCCTGTCAGTAACTACTCCTGCCCCCCATGCCCGTTGTTATCACCCGTTCACAGTATTTTCCTCCCACTGTAAACATTACGATGGTTTCCTTGGACTTGACCTCCTTCAAAAACTCCAGGCCCAGGTTGACTGCGGCCAGGGGCTGATCTCATTCAAAAAAAAAAATCCAACCCAAAGCCTCTGACAAACCCATCACGCAGAAACCAGTTCACAAAAAGAAAAAACACCTCCACCCTCAACAAACTCTGAGTCAAGATTACCAAGTTGCAGCTAGCACTAAGGTAACTCCTAAACCCCCCCCTTGCCCCAAGTTCTCTCAAAATATCACTCATTCCGTTGAAAAAATGCCTCAGCAAACGAAAGAAAACAAGTCCAAGCAACTCAATGATGTAAACCCCCCCATTTCTCCTAACCTTGTCCAGGATCAATCCTCCCATGTTTCCAGGACAGACTCTTATGTATGTAAAAACCTTTCTACCAAATATTTATGTACACATGTTTCCAGGGAAAATGCCGACCTATGTACCCAACCATGTTTTCCCCATGCCCCCAGAAATGCTCAGCTATTCCACAACCAACAAAATTTCCCTTGTGACAGCTTTCCGTCAGTAGCTCCCTTCCACCCCCACACAATTCACACCCCTAAAAAACTTCAAAACCCCACACTTGACTCACCCCCTCATGACAGACAAACCAACCAATCCCATATAACCTCTAAACAAACCGTCACTGCCACCGACAAAACTCCCGAAATTCGTCCTTTTAACAACCACAAATCAGTACATCAGTCCTCCACCAATAACCCATGTTCTATACCTAACTCTTTCCCCACCAACCCTCCGCAGTCCCACCAACAAATTCCGTTTTCTAAATCACTCACACCTCACCACTCTGATCCTCCCACACGCGCCGTTAATCCCCCCCTCACGTGTGACCCCCACCAAAGTGATTCCCCCCCCCTCATGCGCACCGAGCACCTGCTCACCAGTCGGTCCCCCACCATCATTAGCCCAGCTGTAGTTCAAGATAAATGTCAAATTCCCCCCCGCCATCAAAAATGGGTTAACCTTCGACCCATACCCCAAACTCACATGATATTTTCCCCCACTACCATGTCCACCAACCCCAATCGTTGCCTCCTACAACCCGCCATCATTTCCGCTCGCATAAACCACATTCTAGTGGCCAATATCTCTGAAGAATCCCTGACATTACCAAAAGGCCTCATCATAGGAGACCTCGAAACATTTGATGACCTCCCCATAGATTCCAATGAAACCCCTACCAGTCTCAAATTACCCCCTCTCCCTGACACATTATCCAACCACCAAAAACACAGCATGTACGAACTATTGCTAGAGTTCAGTGACGTATTTGCCCAACAACCCACTGAAATAGGACAGACCGATGTTGAACAACACATCATTAACACCACAGGCTCCCCCATAAGACAACCATCCCGTAGAAAAAATCCCATACAACGCCAGGAAGAGGAACGCCAAATCCAAGAGATGTTAGAGGCCGGAATTGCTACCCCGTCCATCAGCCCCTGGTCTTCCCCTGTTGTCCTAGTAAAAAAGAAAGATGGGTCAACCCGTTTTTGCGTAGATTACAGGAGATTGAATGACGTAACCATTAAGGACGCTACGCCATTACCCAGGATAGACGATTCCCTTGACTCCCTATACGGATCCAGATGGTTCACTACCCTCGACTTGCAAGCAGGGTATTGGCAAGTGCCCATCAAGGCAGAGGACCAAGAAAAAACAGCATTCTCCACTAGTGGTGGCCACCACTACGAATTTAACGTCCTACCTTTTGGCCTCTGCAACGGACCCGCCACTTTCTCCCGTTTGATGGAAGCGGTATTACATGGCCTTACCTGGGAAACCTGCCTAGCGTATCTAGACGATATCATTGTGTACTCACAAACCTGGGAAGAACACCTCCTCAGGTTGAAACAAGTTCTTCAAAGAATCCGAGCCGCCGGGCTGAAATTGAAACCCTCAAAATGCGAGATTGCACGAAATAAGGTAGATTTCCTCGGCCACGTAATATCTGAACATGGCATTGCACCAGACCCCAAGAAACTTCAAGCCATACAAAACCAACCCCCACCCACCACCGTTAAAGGAGTACGTTCTTTTCTAGGTTTAGCCACATACTACAGACGTTTCGTCCCACACTTTGCCGCAATAGCCAGACCCCTCCACCAACTCACCCACAAGGACACCACATTCACCTGGACAACTGAAAGAGATCTCGCTTTTAACACTTTGAAACAAAAGCTGATCCAAGCCCCTATTGTCGCTTTCCCTGATTACCATAAACCTTTCCGTCTTTATACCGACGTATCTCTGTACGCCATTGGTGCAGTTTTAGCTCAAGTAAGAGACGGAGAGGAACATGTGATAGCGTATGCCAGCTCCACACTCAACCAAGCCCAACAGAATTATGCAGCCACCAAGAGAGAGTGCCTAGGGATTATTTGGGCACTCAACCACTTCAGGTCATTTGTGTTGGGCGCGAAACTAGATATAATAACCGACCATCAATCTTTGCAATGGTTGCGTAGGTGCGAAACCAACTCAGCCATCTTGGTACGCTGGAGAGAGACACTAAAGGACTACGATTTTACAATACAGTATCGTCCAGGTAAACTTCACACCAATGCAGACGCCCTGTCACGTTTGCTAGTACCGAAAGACCCCCCCACCAACCTAGCCGCCTTACAAAACACTGAGCTCTTACATACCCCCATCAACCAACATAATTCCCCCCCAGCCCCCTAACTAATTCAATCTTGGGAAACAAGGATCAGACCACCCTGGATACCGTTAAATATCTTCAAGAAACTGACTCGCTGGGAAGATCAACTTGCCACAGACTCCGGTCACATAGTCCTAGACCCCATCATTGCCCACGACTACATGATTGCCATCCACGAGGGAAACGGCATACACCTTGGACAAAAGAAAATGTTAAAAATCTTCGCGGATCAGTACTGGACCCCCAACCCCTCCAAGATTGCACAATGCGTGACAGAATCCTGCAAACCTTGTTTATTGGGGAAGGATAGATTACGCACCCCAGGCCCAGCTGGTACCAATTCTGCCAACAAACCGTTCCAAGTCCTATCCCTCGACATCATGGGCCCGTTTCCTTCTTACGCTGGCAACCGCTATATCGTCACATTTGTTGACGTATATTCAAAAATTTTAATAGCCTGCCCAGTTAAAAACCACATAGCCACCACCGTCACCGCACTGCTTGCCACAGAAGTGTTCCCTATATTCGGCCTTCCCCTTGCTCTTCTATCCGACAATGCCCCCGAATTTAGTGGACACGTTTGGCACCAGTTCACCCAACAATGCGGTATTAAAATCAAACACTCATCCCCGTACTGGCCTCAAGGAAATGCTATATGCGAACGCAGCCATCGCACCATCAACAACCAGTTACGTACCAAAATGATTGCTCTTAACACCTCAGACTGGCCATCACAGATAAAAATAATACAATGGGGCATGAACACCTGTCCCCGAGAAGACGGTATTTCACCTCATGAACGTGTTTACGGCGTACCCCCCCTGTTACTGCCGTTCCACCATCACGCTCACCTCCCCTCCAACACCTCCACAATTGACCCATTGCAACATCTGCAAAACACCCTCCATACCACCCAAACCTGTCAAGACACCAAAAATGATAACCCTGATGATAAAAACCCTTTCGCCATCCATGACACCGTAATGGTAGCCAACCTCCCTGTCACCAACAAATTAGGCCCTCGCTATGTCGGACCCTACACCATCATCAAAGTCCCAAATGCCTATCAAGTCATCATTGATTATCACGGCGTGACTCGCACGTTCAGAAATAGATTAGTCCGAGCATTTAAACCTCTAAAACCACAAGACATTACCCCACCCCACACGTCCGACCCTGAATTGAACACCCCTACTACCCCTCCCACTCAGGCTATGAATGTTCCCCTACAAACCCCTAAAGGCCTAAACCCTCCAGCACAGAACCTGCCGATCATTCCTCAACCTACCCCCCAAACTAACCTCCACAAACCCCAAGCCCCCACTATCACTCCTTCCTCCACCATGACCAATTCCTTCACTTCTGATAGTCAAGTACCTCCCCAAAATATTAAAGTACGAAAACCTCCACCCACAACAGAAACCCTCCCGTCTAGCCCTGAAGTACCTCCACCAGGCACCACAGTAAGAAAACCACCACCCCCACCTAAAACACAAGTAGACACCCAACCGCACCACACAATCTACCCCAGTCACCTCACGCTACAACTTATGCCCACGACTGAAATCCTTTAAACCCTCCAGAAAACACACCCTGATAACAAAGTTCCGTAGAGCTGCCAGACCACTATCCTCCTCCTCCTCTTCTTCTTCGTCGAATTCTCCTCCACAAAGGGAAAGAAGACGAATAATCACAAGCAAACACCATCACCCTTCTAACTATATTCCAAAAATAACCACCCCCACCCTCCCACGAGAGCAAATAACTTCCCCTTCAACCTCATCCCCTCTCAACCCCCACCTCATCACCCCGAATGACCTTCTAGATCTGCCCCCCCACCAAACTCCCACAATACCACCTATTTCCACCACCATCAAATCACCAACCCCACCAAAGAACGCACCCAACACACTTTCCTACCCCCAACCCTCCAAATTAAACCTCCACTCACTCCCCACTCGTCTAGCCCCCCCCCCCCCGCATCCACCCCCTTCCCCTCCACTATCCCTGCGATCCCACCCACGCATCAACCAACCTCATCATCTCATAAAACCCCCAACCAACCTCCCCCTAAAGACTACCCTATGCCAACGACCAACCCCTCCTCACCCACCACGTCTACCACACAAGTAACTCCCAACCAAAGCCCCTCCAAAATGACGTACCCGACCTCCACACCCCCACTTAAATCCCCCCACAAAGTCGCCCCTCTGAGAACCCCCATCAATATCCCCACCCAATCCTCTCCCATTCCTCCTACCACCCTCACTCGACAAAAACCTCCACACGCATCTACCTCTCAAATAACCCCCTACATCACCCCCACTAAATGCCCTCCACCTGTAAAGCGTTCTTCCCCTCAATATAAAACATCGTCGAGCGACTCAAGTCCCACTACAAAAATCTACCTTCCCACCAGAACCTCCAAAGGTAGAATCATCAACAGACCCATCAGATTTGAAGACAGTTATGTAAAAACAAAACCCCTTTCTTCCACTAAATGCCCAAGCCACACAACACACACACCTCCTCTTTCTCACACACCTCCATCACGCACCTTACCTAAACCAATATTGCACATTGCCTCCATATATTTTCCCAGCCTGCAACACCACCCAAGACAACCCCAAAAACCCAAGACTCATATCCCCCCTTCACCCCAAGCTCCGCCTTCACGCGTTAGTCCCTCCCCTTCAGTTGTTAACCCCTTCGCCACACTGAAGAGGCCTCCTGTCAGTCCCACACACCTCACTCAATACCTGACCTCCACCATGAACACATCCACACCATTCGTCGCTCCCGTCCCTACCCCCACTGAGGACGAATATACACCGTTCATAAGACATATTAAATTAAAAACGTCCACAGGACGCTTACCCCGTCTACAACGGCCACTTCAAGCCCGGGCAGCCGCCCTCCACAACACCGAAGACACATTCCTACAGGTCTACATAGACCTGCACAAGAAACCTGACCCTCGCTCTCTTGCCTGGTGGGACCTTCTACACACCCTCCAAATGACCCACCATGACTATACTTCTCTTAACTTCACCCTTGAGGCTCGAGGACGAGCCTACAATGAAGGAGAGGGAAGTAAAATGCCCCAGAACGAGAAGCCCACCACGGAAGCCACGAGCGAGAACAACAAAGAAACGGGAAGAGAAACACCCGAAAGAAAGGCCCACAGAACGAAAGGACCAGGTGACCAAGCCAACCAGTTCAGACAGGCCGAAGCCCGCAGGGCTAAGCAGCTCCAAACCACACCTGCCTATCGCTTCTAACCACTGACCCTTCCCCCACCTCGCGTATCCACTACCCCTCGTGTCCTACACCTCTTACCCGCCAGACTCTACCTACATGATGATGAACATGAATACACCTTAATTTAATACACCCATGCCCTGTCCCTAAGTTAAGATATCAATATCAACATACACTAAAATACCTTGTCTTGCCAGACTAAGTTTCTGAAGACCAACCGCCCCCATAAATCTATGTATGTTCTTCCATCCGAGAAGTAATATGTTAACCCCTGTCTTGCCAGACTAAGTTTCTGAAGACCAACCGCCCCCATAAATCTATGTGTTCTTCCATCCGAGAAGTAATATGTTAACCCCCTAAAATACCTTGTCTTGCCAGACTAAGTTTCTGAAGACCAACCGCCCCCATAAATCTATGTACTGTATGTTCTTCCATCCGAGAAGTAATATGTTAACCCCCATGTCATAATTGATAAGAAACTATGATACCCACGGGTACACCATTGTATATATAACCATTATTCCTGTAAGACTTAGACAGAGATAATGACTGAAGATGTTAGCAACCATGCAGTAACTCTAATTCTTACCCCAACCAGAGATTGTATAGATAAACCTCTTTTACCATTGCCTCGACGCATATCTACCACGAAACAATAACGAAGCTACCCCTACGAACTGCCGCTTTCTTTGGTATATATTTCATAGAAAACGCAGTTCCCAGGGACAACTAGATCAGCAAGAAATCGTGTCAACTAATAGTGTCCATAACCCCTCGTATTGACGATTAATAGTACACTATGATTTTCTCTACTTTTATCCACAGTCAAGCACACACCTACAGCTAACCTCATCTTCCCCACAGTCCACATGATTCTATAATTTCCAGACTCATATACCACCACCTATTGCTCATCCCCGGTAGCGTTTGATTACCCTACCTTCCCTGTCGGTAACCCCCAGTCTAAGATACCAACTGTAGCCTAATGCCACCCCTACGCCCAGCGACCTTAGGGTCAAACTTCCACGTAGACCACCCACTAACCCTCTCCCTCTCGTTAACCCCCCACGCTCCTCAACTCCCTCCTAACGTAGCCTCACCACCATACCCCCTGAATATCCTTAACTTTTCCGTTACTAACATTCTCAAACCTTTTGTATATATACTCCTATCCAGCCTACCTTCCCCCAGTAGGAAGGAACACCATTAGAACTTTACTAACCCTTTGCATGCCATCTATTCCCTCAAAACCCATTCACAACCCTGTACCAAATGATCGTCAGTGCGAGGCTAGCCGCCTCGCCAGTGACTAACTTCTATTGCCATACTTCCAGATAAATGTGGCAGAGTTAGCAACCCAGTCTCCACCACATCCAACAAACCATGCAATTAACAACCCAACCAATTAAACCAGCTGATCAAGGCACCTTCGGTTTTGGTATTGCGAACACCCACATCTGTCTCATAAACAGAGGGTTATTACAAACACTTGTAATATGGCAAGCCCCCAGCCACAGCCGCCCAGACGACCATCACAGAGAGAGGACGCGCACCTACCCCTTTCACCCACCCGAGGAGGGAGACCCTACCCCTGCGGAGGTATACCTGACCCCTGTTTTGACTTCCGGGTCATTGCCAGGTAGCACAGGAATTCTTCCTATCAATGAACTAACCATGTATGACTAACACCCTTACTAACCTCTATTAACCTCTGAAGTGCGCATGGGGGTAATTGGAAACGTCCCCCTGTGCTGACGTATTTGAGGTGTTTCCGCCACTAAAATATTCATTGTGCCATTAATAGCATTAATACTTATCCATATGCGCCTATTATGGGTTGATTATAAAGGTATTAACCTGAAACAACAATAAAACGAGTGAAAACAGCGTTTGGATGGTCAAAATCGGAGATATAGCCCGCGAGTTGTATAATGTATGGGTGAGGCAATCTGCTTTCCCGCCAATTTCCCCCAAGGCCACTGAGACACAGTCGATCGATACTCTCTCTCTCTCTCTTGCACTCGCTTGCTATCAGTGATGACCACACCCTCCAATCGGATTTCTAATGTTAGCACGAAAATATACCTCAGAATAAGGGAATAACAGGGAAAATAGGTGATAACTGAAGGAGAGGAGGAAAGTGGGGAAGGAGGGGAGGTAGAGGACTGAGATTTTGCATGGCCCAGGGGCCAAAAAAAAAATAAAAAATAAAAAAAAAAAATTTTTTTTTTTTTTTTTTTTTTTCGATGTCAAAAGTTGATTTTTATTTTCTCTGACTCTTAAGAGTCTCCCCGCAGTGCGCCGGGGGAACTCTTAAGAGTCTCCCCGCAGCTCCCGGGTTAACCCACAATAACCCATTAACCTTTCTTGCATACTCCGATAACCAAATTAGCACCTCAGCTATACCATAGAATGAAGACTGAGCAATCTAAGAGAGACGCTCCTATCAAAGATGTCCCAAACCTCCTCGCAAAGTAGATCCAGTCTCTCTCCCCTAAATACTTCAAGTATAGCCAAAATAGTACCTCTTACTAAGGCTCAGTTATATCACACTATGAAGGCTCCATACAGCCATGTGCCACAACAGTAATCACCACCTTACCTAGTTCCCGTATCAATTGAGAGCTCAAATAAGTCCATCAAAACTCGAGATCCCTATTGCCTACAGGGTCCAAAACCGAACCTATAAACCAAGCTCCAGCCCCCAGTAAAATCAGTTGAAAGATAGACACCAACCAGTGGTTGGTCACTTGAGTTGACCTCTAGCTCTATCATTGTTTGTTCCTGAGAATTGAGTTCCAGAGCCGGCAGACTCCGTGGCAGATTTAGATAGAAGGATCTGTCCACGTAAAAGAAATCTATGTGCACCTTATAACCTTAATACAGACCGGGAAGCTGAGCGATCGACGTGAGATGCGCTTGGCGTTAATTCCGATCCAGATTTACAGGAAGATCCTAATATCTGTGATTCAGGTCTAGAAACCAGAGGGTATATAAGAGTGTAACCAGCAACGATCGCCAAGAGATCCGTCTTGAGAACTTTCTACATATGGACCATCTGGACGGCCGCGGAACCAGTCGTTAGCCCCCAACATCACGGACGCAAGATAACCAGGACCAGACCAATCAAATACTACCCAAGATTCACTCTATCAGTGCTACAGTGTTACAGTGCTATTTAGAGATTCACTTATTAATATTTCTATGAAGTGGCTATATTTTTGCCCCAGTATAATTTATATATAACCATTCCATTAGGAAGTGCTAAGCGTATCAGTGTTTATTAATTAACAGGCGATATTAACTCTCGTAATTACTCATATATCCAGATATTATTACATAGCAGCGAAACCCTAGTGATATCTGATATTCGCCCACTGATTTGCGTTCTATGTGTTTCTGATACAAGAATATAAAACTTAGATCAGTACCCCCCTGAGGTTACTAGAATTCCCGTGCTCTAAAATATGCGTGTCTAATCTAGTCTGTGAACTACTACTTGTGCACCAGAGCTACCAGTGATAAATCTAATAGTGAATATGAATCTATAAATAACATTGATGGTCTCCAGTATATAAACTTGTGAATAAAGCAAGTGATCAGAAGATTAATACCTGAACGTTGGAAGTGGGAGACTAGGCTCCATCCAGATCCACTTAATGCTAGTGTTGTTCAATTCTATCATTTGTCTTGTACGAGCATTCATATCTTCTTATGCTTCATATTAATCATCATCAAGAAAACTACAGCAGTGTGTACATCAATAAAAGTGATCGTGTGTCTTGTTACCGTGTGCTTATTTTGTGTTCTCTATTCCTCATACCTTGTTTTGTGCATGCAGCCTTCTATACCCAGTCAGTTAGAACTCACATTACATAAGTTAATCCTGTAGAAAAACAGGGCATAACAGTAAGGAGAGGTAGACAAGAGGAAGAGAGGTAGAGAGAGGAGGTAGGGAGGTAGGGAGAGGCAGAGAGGTAGAGAGAGGAGGTAGGGAGAGGTAGAGAGGCTGCTGGCTGTGATAATATGTAGAGAGGTAGAGGGGAGGAGAGAAGCCAGGGAGGGTAAAGAGGAGGTGGTAGGGGGAGGTAGAGAGAGGAGGTAGGGAGGTAGATAAAAGGTAGAGAGATAGAGAGAGAAGGTAGACAAGAG
Source organism: Paralithodes platypus (assembly GCA_032716605.1). Taxonomy (NCBI): domain Eukaryota; kingdom Metazoa; phylum Arthropoda; class Malacostraca; order Decapoda; family Lithodidae; genus Paralithodes; species Paralithodes platypus. Next base: position 18,260,820 of record CM064503.1, read on the forward strand.
TTAGGGAGGGTGCTGGCAGTGATAATATGTAATAACAGGTGCATCCGGTGCAAGCGGTGACAGTGGTGGTGGTGGTGTTCGTTGCTTTCACTCCTGCCTTGGTGTTTGGGTACAGGCAAAGTCAATGGTTCGACAAAATGGAGGATGGTTCGTGTGATTGTGCGAGAAAGGGATATAAACACGACTACGATGCTAAGGGGGTAGTACTCTCTTTTCATGGACCCCCTTCTCCCTCATGTTTAGCATATTAGCTTTGAGGTTTTAAGAAGTTTGTTTCGTTAGTTTGACGATTTTGATACTTTTCGCCTCATTTTGTTGTCAATATTAAAACCTTTCGTGCCCTTTAAGTGTCGATTTTTTCATGGCGAGCGAAAGCGAGCCTCTAATTTTAGAAGGAACCGGCCTTGGGCCGGGCCATTTTTCTACAGAAAAATGTACAAATTTATCTTGAAAGGAGGTCTAAGAGGTGTTTTTCTAAGCTTGATGGAGGTCTAGCTAGGACACTCAAAACAAAATTAAATAATAAATGTATAAACCAAAAACCAAGCACTACCCCCATAAACCAATGGTCTGGGGGGTTTCCATCTGACGGTAATCATTATTTATGTCTCCTTCTTGATTACTCGGCTAGTATGAACATTGTGAAGCCAATTATGTTATGTATGGAAACTTGGCATTAACCTAAGAAGTGCGCATGGGGGTAATTAGAAACGTCCCCCTGTGCTGACGTATTTGAGCTGTTTCCATCACTAAAATATTAATTTTACCATAAATAGCATTAATACTTATCCATACGCACCTATTATGGGTTGATTATAAAGGTATTACCTGAAACAACAATAAAATGAGTGAAAACAGCGTTTGGATGGTCAAAATCGGAGATATAGGCCGCGAGTTATATAATGTATGGGCGAGGCAACCTGCTTTCCCGCCAATTTCCCTACTGAGACACAGTCGATCGATATTCTCTCTCTCTCTTGCCCTCGTTTGCTAACATTGATGACAATGCCCTGCTTGCAACTCGCTAATGTTAGCACGAAAATATACCTCAGAATAAGGGAATAACAGGGAAAATAGGTGATAACTGAAGGAGGGGAGGAAAGTGGGGAAGGAGGGGAGGTAGAGGATTGATATTTTGCATGGCCCAGGGGCCCAAAAAAAATAAAAAAATAAAAAAATATATTTTTGTTTTTGTTTTTTCGATGTTTAACCCCTCCAACCCGGAAGGGCTCTTGAACGCCCATAACAACCTCGGCCCGCGCAACCCGGAAGGGCCCTTGAACGCCCATTGCTTGCGTGAGTGCTTTCGAATGCCGCGCGTACATTTTCGGTATCGTGGGACGGTAGGTGGCGCCACCAGGCGTAAACTACGCCACAGCAACAGTATCTACCCCGACGCCATCATGGACAGTACGCCAAATGTGATTCCGCTGTGTCCGATACCGTGCTTCCTACGACGCCCTTGCTAGTTCGTCGCGCCTTACCCCGACGCCATCGCCTAAATGTGTTATCTCCCGGAGGTATTGAGACGACATTGAGACTTTATGAGCGAGCTGATGCCAAGCATAATGTTGATGATGAAGTCAGTGACGACTCCAGTAATTATAAGTCGAGTGATTATGGCCATGAGAGTGACAAAGAAGAGCAATTCCTGGGATTTGCGAAAGAACATGACAGTGATGAGAGTGATGAAGGTGATGTACCAGTTGTTGAGGAAGCTGGTTTACCTAAAGACAGTGAACTTGAGAGAGTGAGTGAGTGAGTGGGAGAGTTCAAGGTCACTCACCAAATTTCGCATAAGTGACACGACGCCAAGCCCTTCCCCAGGTAAATCGCCTTTCAAGCTACATTTGTATAAGCAGAAAATACTTGAGAAGGCGGCCGCGGCAGCTAGGGAACAAGCAAAACTACTTGGTGAGGATGAGGCTGTGAGTGAGGGTCAGCGTGGTGACCCTTCTCATCCGCCATTGTCTCCCTTATCTACCCACGCCACCCAAGATGACCCGGATGCCCCGCATTCTTCCCCACCACCCCCACCATTGCCAAGGGTTGAGGACCCCCCACTTTCGGCCTATTTGCCTCCTAGGTCCCCCGACAGGAGACATACTGCTGCCGAAAAGGGGAAAGGTAGGAAATATACCAAAAAAATTAAGAAAAGTAAGAGAGTTTTGTTCGAGGCTCCCGCGGCGTCCACCCCGGCCGGCCCCAGCCATACGTCCCCGCAACTTTCCCCACGGTCCTCCCCACCTCTCCCGCCTTCAACATGTCTTCCTGAAGAAGTCTTTGAGCTCGCATCACCAATACCTGGGCCTAGTGACAGTGAAACTTTGCTTTCTGTCACTCGTCGCAGGCCAAGGAGCCCAGGACCTCGGGGGGACACAGCCTCACCTGCCACTCCTTCCCCACCTCGCCCACCCGCACGCCGCCCACGCAGCATCACTGGTTCCCCGCCAGATTATGTGGGGGCCACTGATGATGAAGGGCACCTCTCTGAAGACTCTGGCCATGATTACATAGGTCCACCGTCAGGGCAAGATGACCACTCTGACGATGACTATATGGACATCGACGACCCTCGACCCATCCGCTTGGCCCGGCGTCGTGCTGCCCGTCGTGCTGCCCGCCTCCCTGGCCGCCGCCCTCGCCGCCCTAGGGCACGCGCCTCCCGAGTTGGCCGTGGGCGTGCTGGGCCACCAGCTGGAGCTCCTCGTCAGCGTAGACAAGACCCATTCTACGTTTTTCAGTGGCAAGACGTAGTTGATGAGGATGGATGCAACCCTGATGTGCCAGCTTTTGATGAGGTACTGGAGGGTTCAGGCATTACCCCCAATTTTCCTGCAGGCCCCAATGCTCCACCACACGAACTATTTGAGGCCTTCTTTGATGAGGAGGTGGTAGGCTATGTTGTCAAAGAGACAAATAAGCAGCACCAATTCCAGGTCCACTTTTTGGGAAAGGTGACCAAGGGCCACATGAGGCAGTGGACCCCAGTGACTCATAAAGAGTTCATGGTGTTCCTGGCACTCACCATGCTAATGCCTCATGTCAAGAAGCATAGGTTGCCTGACTATTGGATCACCAATGATCTGATATCCACCCCTGCCTTCGGGAAATATATGTCTCGCGACCGGTACCTTGATATCCTCGCAGCGCTCCATCTTGTCACCAACCTTGACGTCCACCTCCCAGACAAGCTGTGGAAGATTAGGACGTTGTACGAGATGATGCGAGAACGCTTCACCTCCTACTTCAAGCCCTTCCGCAAGGTCGTCATTGACGAGTCTCTTGTGCTGTTCCGGGGAAAACTCAGCTTCCGGCAGTACATCCCCTCAAAAAGACATCGCTTTGGCATAAAATTCTTTGTGCTGTGCGACTGCCAAACTGGCTATGTCCTGGACTTCCTGGTCTACAGCGGGAAGGAAGGGGACTTGCTTGTGGACCCCCTCATTGGCTTTGGCGGAGCAGTGGTGCAAGCCATGATGGACCGCTACTTTCACAAGAATCACGTCCTCTACACGGACAATTATTACACGTCCCCCACTCTCTCACAGTACCTGCATGAGCGCAAGACGGGGACTGTAGGCACAGTACGAGGGAAAAGGAAGGGCATGCCACCTTTCCCTCCAAAGACCAAAAAAGGTGATGTGTTCAAGAAGAAGTCGGGGCCCATTCTGGCTATCCACTGGCACGACCAGCGGAAGGTCAACCTCCTGACCACCATCCACAAGGGGGAAATGGTGGAGACTGGCAAGGTGGATCGCCGCACCCAGGCCAGGGTGACCAAGCCCGATGCTGTCCTGGACTACAACATCAACATGAGGCTGGTGGACAAGTCCGACATGCAGATAGGCTTCATTGACTGCCTGCGTACCTCATGCAGATGGTACAAAAAGTTCTTTCTGCATATGGTGGACATGTCAGTTCTGAATGCCTACAACATATACAAGCTTCGGAATGTGAACACACCCATGAAGTTCAATAGCCTGCGGAGGTTCCAAAAGCAGGTGTTGACGGAGCTCCTGGAGAAGTATGCTACGCCACAGAGGGCAGTGGCACATCCTGGGCCCGCCGTTATTGACCGCTTGCAGTGTGCTCAATACTTGATTAGGCACAGGCTTGGTTCCCTGCCTCAGAATGAATCAGGAAGAACACAGCAGAAGCGGTGCCATGTCTGCTACAACAGCAGGGTTAGGCCGAGGTCAGGTAAAAAGTCAACCATGGAGTGTGTGGAGTGCAAGGTGGCACTCTGTGCTTTAGAGTGCTTCTTTGATTACCACTCCAAGCTGGAGTTCTAATAATCATACTGAAATTGCCAAATAAAATGACAATATGTACACTATAATTATATATAGGCAAAAAGTGGAAGAAAACCAATTTATTGTAATACAAAAGTCATGTATTATGAGAAAATTGATACAAATACAATTACACCATAATAATATGTGAAAGTGACACATATGTATATACCAAGTGACATTCATATGATTAGAACCTATAGAAATATATAAATCAGTGAAAAAAGACACAATAAATTGTATATAAAACATTTACAAATCATATAACTAAGTGAAAGTGATACAAGACCTAATATTTGATGGCCAAAGTATAATAAATACCTGTGATAACGAATAATCAGTGCCTAATACAACAATAACCTACCTCAATTACTAATAAAATGTACGGTATCGAGTGAAAATGAGCATTATCAGTGACAGTGACACTCTCTAAAGCATATTTGTCAAAGTGAAAGTGACACAAGACCTAATATTTGATGGCCAAAGTATAATAAACACCTGTGATAACGAATAATCAGTGCCTAATACAACAATAACCTACCTCAATTACTAATAAAATGTACGGTATCGAGTGAAAATGAGCATTATCAGTGACAGTGACACTCTCTAAAGCATATTTGTCAAAGTGAAAGTCACACAAGACCTAATATTTGATGGCCAAAGTATAATAAACACCTGTGATAACGAATAATCAGTGCCTAATACAACAATAACCTACCTCAATTACTAATAAAATGTACGGTATCGAGTGAAAATGAGCATTATCAGTGACAGTGACACTCTCTAAAGCATATTTGTCAAAGTGAAAGTCACACAAGACCTAATATTTGATGGCCAAAGTATAATAAACACCTGTGATAACGAATAATCAGTGCCTAATACAACAATAACCTACCTCAATTACTAATAAAATGTACGGTATCGAGTGAAAATGAGCATTATCAGTGACAGTGACACTCTCTAAAGCATATTTGTCAAAGTGAAAGTCACACAAGACCTAATATATGATGGCCAAAGTATAATAAACACCTGTGATAACGAATAATCAGTGCCTAATACAACAATAAGCTACCTCAATTACTAATAAAATGTACGGTATCGAGTGAAAATTAGCAATTAAAATGTAAAACTTGCAAACTAAACAAACCAAAATTGGGACAAGGACAATATAAAGTCAAATTAAATTATCAAAATCGCTATGTGGAAACAACGCTTACTAAAATGAAAATTATTAAATAAAAGAACACAATCCACCACATAGGGTGTACATTACTACATAAGCAAGTTAATCTGTTTCCCAAGCAAACTAATCGCACATATAACAACGCACTATCGTCACGTTAAAGGAAGTAGTCAAGTTTGGGAAGTCCGGGACGTTCTGGCAAATTTTACTAAACTCTGCATGAATAAAGAAACTACATGTTAAATGTCAAAATATTATTTAAAATCAAATTTGCAACATGACAAGACATTAACAATAGTACAAAATACAAATATTGATAAGATATCTATACTATTACAAAATAATATATAAAATACAGTACAGCACTCACTAACGATAGTGCTATCGGGTAGGTACCTGTAAGCATAGCATGCCTCAAGTGACCCCTATCAATAACTACCCTACAAATAACCTACATTTATAGCACAAATAAACTAAGGAAATCGCAAAAGTAAGCAATTGATACTATCGACAATGAATACATATAATATAAAGACAAATAATTGCAAAATATGAAGTAACAACAGATTTAAACAAAGAGTACTCTTTTAACAAGAACAATAAATTTAAAAAATCATCAATATTAATAATAATAATAATAATAATAATAGAAAAAGAAAAGATAAACAATAAATACAGACAAAAAGTAAGCAGAGGTTATACAAGAAACTTCAAGTTAAAAATGCTTGATTAAAATTATTGATGTCAAATTTTAGAATACAGTCACAATAATTGACCCTAAAAAGATTAAATTTATGGAATAATTTACTTGCCTCAAAACCTCTGTCCACTAAGAGTCTGTATAGTAACCTAGCTCTAGCCCAAAAGTCATCTACTTTAGTGCAGATTTTACAAAATCTTATTAATTGGGAATAAAAACAATTATGTTATTTTACTATCGATATTACTACTAGGGAAAGGAAAGTTTATTACGTTAAAATTAAAATCATCAACTTTGTGATATACTTTAAGTATGCACTGTTCATTAACAATCTCTATATTTATATCAAGAAAATTTTCAACTTTATAATTTACGTTACATTGTGTGAGGGGAATAGAATTAGGGTAAATAAGTTTAGCAACTTGATTAAAATTTAACAAATTGCAAACAAGAATATCAATATATCTACTATTATTACTTAACAGTTTAGCAAGTGCTAATTTTTCTGGAATTTTATTTTTCTTGCTACTGTCAACTAAGTCTTTTATATATTTAAATTCTAAAGCAAGCAAGAATAAGTCTGCAATTAAAGGGCTAGCATTTCCACCCATAGGAATTCCTAATATTTGTTTGAAAATGTACGGCCCGAATCTAACATAAGTATTGAAAAGGAGGAATTTAAGGGCATCTTTAAGTTTAGTTCTATCAAAATATACAGAACTAGTGGGAGTAGAGCTAAGTGATGCATTATTAAAATATGTATAAACATTTATGAAATAATTACCATTCCTAACGAACCTGTCAAAGTGCAAATCTATAATAAAGCAAAGCTCTGAATATACTAAATCTAAAGGCAAATTGGTATACAAAGTTGAAAAGTCGAAGCTATGTACCGAGGTAACTTTCGGCATGGTATTTATTTTATCAATAACTTCTAACGAATTGTCAACACTCCAATAATAGTTAATGCCAGTTCTTCTCATGATGGTATTACAATATCTTTTATGAGTACTTTTAATGTATTTTAAGCAATTTACTACTTGTTCTGATAGAGTTTTAGTGGTAGCAAATTTTGCTCCGGCAATAAAGCGATATTTATAAGGTCTTTTATGAAATTTAGGTAACATGTATAATTTTGCAATGCACTTGTTCTTATCAGAAAGTTTAATATCAAATATTATATTTTTCTTGGTATGTTCATCGATTAAGTTATCAATATTCAGATTATTTTGAATTTCATAAACAGAATTACCGCAAATATTTTTACGTAATATGTTACCCTTAATACCTAATTCTTTTTTCATATTTTCAAGATAAAATTTCTTACATGTGAAGCTATAATTATTGCTGGCTTTATCTACTGTAGTGATTACAAAATGTTTATGTAAATTTATTAAATCAGCTTTAAGCTTATTATAATTATAGTCTATAAAATCTGAAAGATTAAATTCATTTTTAAGCGAGAAAATGTTATTTCTAATTAACTTAATTAATAATTTAGACCATGCTTCTAGTTCTCTCGCATTGCAGCACGCAATTTTTAACAATTTATCTTTTAATTTATTGACTGAAAAAACAATATCTTTTAAAATTATGTCCCATGTTACTTTATTACTCCCTATTCTAAATTTAAACCCTTTACGACATAGCTCCGCTAATTTGTCGTTTGCAAAATGTTTAACTAGTTCTACATCACCTGTTAATATGTGACATATCGGACTATAAATGAACTTTGCTAGTGCATCACGTCTGCTAGCTGGCATATCCATGACTCTTTCACACACGCATTTATTATTATTGAAAATATCATTATCTGAAAGACAGTGATACCCTAATAAACATATTTTATATAATTGGCCTCAAAATAACTAGAAAATATCAAATAAACATCACATTCTCAATATCAAACACTAAAATCGTCTAAGGGAAATAAATACTTTGGCGCGACGAGCGGCTAGGTGCGTCGTAGCCATGGCCGGGGCGACGCGTCCGAACGCGGGAAGAATTTGCCGCCGAAAAGCACTCGTCTTCCCGCGCTCACCATTACGCAACCAGAGGGGCTAGAGACCTCTACTCAACGCCATTCGACAGAGGAAGGTTTGTGGAACATTATTCTTTTTTATTCACAACATTACATGCCATATTCATTGACTTACAGAGTAGTTAACATAGGCCAAAGATCGTCGAAACACCCGGTACCGGAGCACAGTCGCAAGCTATAGCCCCCGGGGCTGGAAGAGTCTCTGACTCTTAACCCGTGGAGCCCCGGCTAGTTTTGTAATGTTTGTTCACCAGAACCCGGCCGGTTTTCAAAAAATGGTTTTATTACAGAAACAATAGCGAATGGGTTAGGAATAAAGGAAAAACCACGAAAAACCGCTCAAAAAGCTTAAAGAATGGTCCTACAGAGCCCCCGAAAACGTATTTTACAAGAGTAAAAAATTGAAGGCAATTACCCAAAAAAACCAGGTTATTGCACGCTCACGCGCGCGCACGTGGACTTTGAGAGTTTTCAACCATCGGCACGGTTGCGTGGGATACGTACACAGTTCCCATACAAATCTGAGCCCTCTTGAGTGGCTACACCTGAGGTTACGGTCGACGCAATTACGGTGACGTGTCAGACGCGGGCTCTGGGGCTGTGCGTTACATACATCGCCGACGCGTCAGACGCGTCGCTGGGGCTGTACATGTTAAGAGTCTTCCCGCAGTCCGCCGGGGGAACTCTTAAGAGTCTCCTGGCAGTTCCCGGGTTAAGGGGGGATGGGACGGTTTTCTGGTCTATTAATACATTTATTCCTTTACTTCTTAGTTTCCTCGCTAGACCACCATCAAGCTTAGAAAAACACTCCCTAGACCCCCCTTCAAGATAAATCTGTACAATTTTTGGTAGAAAAATATCACGTTCTAAGGCCGGTTCCTCTTAAAATTTCAGGCTCGCTAGCGCTCACCAGGAAAAATCTACACCTAAATGGCACGAAAGGTTTCAAAAATTGACAACGAAATTGAGAGAAAGATGTTAAGATCGACAAACTAATGGGGCAAACGTCTTAAAATATCAAAACTAATGGGTATAAGCGGGAGAAAGAAAGGGGACCAGAAAAACGGCCCAGCTCTCCGGGGAGATTTCCACTTGAGGGATTGTTTTCTGGATCCCGTTCTACCTCATGTTTAGCCCCATTACTTTTGAGATTTTAAGACTTTCGCCCCATTATTTTGGCGATCTTAAGAACTTTTGCCCCATTTCTGTAAATTTTAAGATCTTTCGTGCCAATTAGGTGTCGATTTTTCCCTGGCGAGCGATAGCGAGCCTGTAATTTAAGAGGAATCGGCCTTCGGCCGGGACATTTTTCTACCGAAAAATGTACAAATTTATCTTGAAAGGGGGTCTAGGGGGTGTAATCGTAAGTTTGATGGAAATATAAGGAACAGTAAAAACCTCCCCTTAATATGCTGCAAAGACCGTAGTATCATATATTAACATTGCGTCTCGAGAAATCAGTTGCTAAAGCTGACATAAAACCGATTAATGTCACGCTTTATTAGTCACACATCAGAACTGTCAGTGAAAAGTCATAGTAAACTCAAATAACTTGGAGTACTACATGTATTCATTAGCTTCATTGATCTCATTAATTAGGTTTATTTGTTAGTTAATTGGTGGGTTGGTGATAATATGAATTACAATGTTTGTGTGAAAGGTTTTATATTTATATATTTAATTAGATTATTTATTTATTTATTTATTTATTTATATATTTATTTGTTTATTTATTTTGCTCCCTAAAACCTGTATCAAACTTAAAAAGGAAAAGGAGAGAGAGAGAGAGAGAGAGAGAGAGAGAGAAATTCACCTCTAAGAACCCCCTCAAAGAAATGTGACAGGTTTAACAATCGCCAAACTAATGGGGCGAACGTCTAAAAAATATCTAAACTAATGGAGCTAAACATGAAGTAGAAGAAGGTCCAAAATATCAACAAATTAACAAATAAACCCACAAGCAAACTATATATTTCGACTGTACATGATCAGACTAGAACACACACAGATGGTATCAATATTAGTACACAGTGTATGCATATTAAGGGGAGGCAGACCGTTTTTTCTGGACCCCCTTCTCCCTAATGTTTAGCCCCACTAGTTTTGAGATTATAAGACGTTCGGCCCATTAGTTTGGCGATTTTAACACCTTTCGTCCCATTTCGTTGTCAATTTTAAGACCTTTCGTGCCATTTAGGTGTCGATTATTTCCCGGCGAGCGATAGCGAACCCAAGGTCTATGTAGACCTTGAGCGAGCCTGCAATTTTAGGAGGAACCGGCCTTCGGCCGGGACTTTTTTCTACCGAAAAATGTACAAACTTATCTTGAAGGGGGGTCTAGGGGGTGTTTTTCTAAGCTTGATGGAGGTCTAGGGAGGAAACAAAATAAATATATGAATAAATGAATGAATAGACCAAACAAACGGTCAGTCTCCCCTTAATATGAACTCATTTCAGTATGACGCTACTGTATAATATTGTGACGTGAATCAGTATAGTATGCATCCTGAATATGTTAACCCCTTCAGTACCGGCGATGTCTTTTTTATGTTATTCTAGCTACTATTAGACAATTTTATTTAGTTTAATAGCACGAAACGTCTTAATATTGACACAGAAATGGAGCGAAAGGTCTTAATATCGACAAACTAATGGGGTAAATATCTTAAAATCTGAAAACTAATGGGGCTAAACATGAGGGAGAAGGGGATCTAGAAAACATCTCCCCTTAACCTTCTCACTTCCAAAATAATTCCTAAGCAAAGTAAAATCGTCTACCCATAGAATACGAGAAGCAAAGCGTCATTGTATACTGAAAGGGTTAACTATAATAAAGAGAGCAATGTAAGTATAAAAAGTAATGGGGGGGGGGGTAGAACATCCATGGAGATTGGCATATAGTAAACACGATATAATTATGTACTAGAAACAAGTGTGTGTGTGTGTGTGTGTGTGTGTGTGTGTGTGTGTCTGTGTGTGTGTTAGTTAGTTACAGTATATTATATGGTTACATATTTTTATTTATTTTTTTTTTTTACCCTAGGTGGGCCGAAGTAGGAGGAAAGGAAGGACGTATTTAAGGTATAGGTAGGAAATTATGAAGTATAGTAGTATAGTAGTATAGTAGTATAGTAGTATAGTAGTATAGTAGTATAGTAGTATAGTAGTATAGTAGTATAGTAGTATAGTAGTTGAGTACTATACTTCATAATTTCCTACCTATACCTTAAATACACGTCCTTCTTTTCCTCCCACTATGGCCCACCTACGGTAAAAAAAAAAAAAAAAAAAAATATGTAACCATATAATATACTGTATATAATATACTATATATATATATATATATATATATATATATATATATATATATATATATATATATATATATATATATATATATATATATATATATATATATATATATATATAACCATATCATATAGTGTAACTAACACACACACACACACTATAGTCCGGATAACTAACTTAATATATCAACAGTTACTGTCTTCCACCACCACCCTCTTTTTCATTATATAAATACAACGGTGGTGAGTCATTTACGGAGGAACCACCACTAAATTATCCCTCTGACTTCCACTTACCCTTCCGAATCTGAACAAAATCGTCTAATAATACTCAGAACACAGAAAAGTAATGAGTCATCAAATCTTATAATGGCGGATAGAAAACATGTTTTAGTTTACGCTAAAAATAAATTTTCTTTTTCAGTAAATACATTACAGAAAACGTTTTATAATGAGTAACTATAATAGTTCATGAACGCAGTACCACTCTCATTAACATTAAAAGCTTAATCCATATTGTTTTGGTGACAAAAATATATAATATACACTGTATTATACCGTCTCCGTGGGTTCTTCTGCTTCGCACAGCTTCTTGTTCTGTAACGGGGCACAGTGCGCTCCTGTAGGACTATTGAGTAGGCTATTGTTCGCATGTGTGGGGAGGCTCCACCCATACCGGACTTTTCGAACGAGTAGAATCAAAAGCATTACGCCTCATCAACTCAGTTATTATTACTGGTTCCCTACAATCTCTTTCTACACACCGCAATGTTGCATTTCTTTTACTCCCCTATCGCTATTCTAACAATCAGTGTTCTTCAGAGCTCTCTCAGTGCATACCCCCTCCCTTGCGGCGAGTGCGAGGCACCCGCCTTTCAACACAGTCCCACTCATATTCTGTCCATCTCTTCAAACCAAGAATTGGCAAATATTCTGTCTTTCTTCTACACAACAAGTGAACTCTGGAACTCTCTCCCTCAACCAATCTTTCCTTAATTCATCCTATTACTTAAACTGCTTCAAACTTTGTATGTCCAGGCATTTTGACTCCAACATCCCTTGAATTTGGCTTTGTTACTCTTTTGGCTTTGAGGGACACTCGTTACATGAAACTTGCCTTTTGTCTCCTTCATACACACAGGACAAATAATATATAAATAATCACCAAACAATTTGCCTTAAAACAAATAAACTGAATCAATTTAACTTGTCAATAAGTTGTAAAGTAGTGCACAAAAAAATATCGTAATTTTTAGTTTTGCTGGTGTAGATAGAGTTCAGGTGATATTTTGATAAGTGCAAGTTAGATTGATATTAATTAGTGTTATTATTAGGTTTTACGATATTTTCAGAGTTGTCAAGCCTCTGTTAATAAATATTTATCAAAGTACTATTTAAAATGGCACAAAAGTCTAGCATAACTTCAATAAGCAAAAACTGTAATTAACCATTAGCAATGACAGCTTCGTAGAATGAGGCTCCAAAACCGCACTGGTATCAGAAACTAGATTGAAGGTAGATTGTGTTAGGTGGCTGAATTTTGACAAAGTGTAGTTTTTGAAGCCTCCAGACCATAATTGCTCGTAAAAATTGCTCGAAAAAGGGCTTGTGTGACTCCAGCTTTATACACATCGTGTATTAAGACAAACAATAGTATATAAACAAAGTCTGTTCAAGATAGATATATAGATAGAGAGATAGAGATATATATAGGTAGATAGATAGATATATGCATTATAATGCAGTCATATAAAGTATAATATAATAATGGATGAATGCATTTTGAATCATAGCACAGATTTTCAAGAGAGAAATCAAAGGATATATATATATCAATTTAAAACCCATATTGGCAAGGCTACCTACATTCTGCACACTCCTATGTATATTTACCCACAGGAATTGACTGACAACACAAAAATCATCATAAAACCGTGAATTGAGCTCTGGATGAATTGCCGCTACTGCAGGACAAACTATACTCTATTATATGAACTGGGCGGACATTTTACTCCCTTAGCAGATGATTCTTTAATAATTAATGGCAATATATGAAACTACAATGTCTCTGCATCATATTATTGCCAGGTTTTCTTAGTTAACAACATACGTGGCTATAAAAACGTTGTAATAGCCGAATAATCAAGATGGGAACAAGCCATTTTCTCGTTAGCTTAAGGGGGTAGTGCTTGTTTTTTGGTCTATATATTTATGTACTACTGTAAATGTATTTTTGAGTTTCCTCGATAGACCTCCATCAAACTTTTAAAAACACCTAGACAAGATAATTTTGTACATTTTTCGGTAGAAATATGTCCCGGTCGAAGGCCGAGTCCTTCTAAAATTACAGGCTCGCTATCGCTCGCCATGAAAAAATACACATAAATTGAACGAAAGGTCTTAATATTGACAAAGAAATGAGGCGATAGGTCTCAAAATCGCCAAACTAATGGAACGAACGTCTTAACATTTCAAAACTAATATGCTAAACATGAGGGAGAAGAGGGGTCAGAAAAAGCGAATACGTGCCCCTTAAAGGTGGGGGTGCATGGGTTGAGATAAACATGGAATAATATTCGTCAGCCTACATATACATTAATTATCTTGCAAAATGCAATGGCACCGAAATAATTATTAACAATGGTATAAAGGATTTTGTGGATAGTCTAAACCGGACTTGTGACGTCATAGGAGTGCAAGTCCACCGTCCAGTCTACGATGAGGATACTGGTGTGATGTCACTATGACGTCACAGGCCTGGTGTAGACGATCCACAAAATTCTTTATACCATTGTAAATAATTGTTTCAGTGCCATTGCATTTTTCAAGATAATTATGTGTAGGTTGGCGATTATTATTCCATATTTATCTCAACCCATGCACCCCCACCTTTAAAATTACTAAACAATACACCAAATCCAATCACACCATTTTTCCATATATTTGACGCATAGTGATTTATTTGATAGTATTTGGTATATTTGTATATACACAGAAATGTGATATATAAGTTTGCATGGCAGTTATTATGGTTTTAACTGTGTTAGTGGTGTAATGGTTTAGATGCTCATGTTCTGGGTGTGGTGTCCCGAGTTCGAATCCCGGGAGGGCCATTTGCTTTCATTAGTTTATTCAAGTACATTGGGGTTGGTAATGGATGATCAATGTTAAGAACGGGGTGTTCCTTAATTTATGTACATCACATTTCAACCGTATTTCTTTGTCCAGTCAACTCGTTTGATTCGCAGAGTCTCAGAATTGTATTAAGGCTTATAAGAAGCTTAACAGTTAATGTATAAAATATATTTGCAATATATAAAAGGGAAAAGGGATGAATCAAGAAATATAAAAGCAATACAGTTTCCTACAGCAATCTGGAAAATAAAATATATGCATAACTTCAATTTTTGAGATTGCGAATTACAAGAGTGGCTCTACACATTATGGCTTTAAAGTTCAAGGTATGTAGAGGATAATTAAAGTGGCCTCAGTCATGCTCTTAGTAAGGTATATTGGTAGTAACAAACTCACTTAATATAAGGATAAAACATAAATAATTAACAATACATGTTTAGCATATTAGTTTTGATGTTATATGACGGTTGTTCAATATAGCACGCGTCGCTGGTACTCAAAGGGTTAAGGTCGTTCACTCTTCCTAGCTGCTCCCACCTCTGCCATAAACACCACACTGGACACCACCACACCTTGTACAGTAAAGAGAGAGAGAGAGAGAAGGGGTAGTCAGGAAACGCTCAAACTCTTACTCCTTTCAAAATCAGATTACTCATTTATATATTTATTTATATATTTTTTTAGACGATTGTATTCAGCTTTGGAAGGGTAAATGGCAGTCATTTAAATTTCTATGAAAACATTGGCATTAATAAATTCGCTCAATGTTTTAACAAAACATAAAAACACAAACAAATTTAAATTTCTATGAAAACATTCCACACTGATATTTGGTATTGATAAATACGCTCAATGTAGCAGACTCGCATATTCTCTTGCAAGCCTTTCATCTACCATTCACTCAACACGTCCATACCAGCACAGCACCCTTCTGTCCGACAAAATTTTCCTGCTGCCCCACTCTTACGAATTGCTTCATTCCTCAATCTGTCTCTACGAGTCACTCCACACATACTCCTCAAACATCTCGTCTCCATCACATCCAGCTTTCTTCTCTCCTTTGCTTTCAGTGCCCATGTCTCAGCCCTATACATCACTGTCGGTACAACTATCCCTAGATACATTGCACTTTTAACTTTCATTCAGAGATTTCTCACCTTCCACATACTTCTCATTGCTCCAAAAACTTTCCTTCCTTCACATACTCTCCGTTTTACCTCCATTTCCATACCTCTGTTCCTGCTTTATTATTCTTCCTAGATATTAAAAACACTACTTGTTCCAGTATTTCCCCATCCTCCAGCCATACATCTAGATTCACTCTACGAGCACCTCTATTACACACCATCACTTTACTTTTATTGACGTTCACACTCGGCTTCTTCCTCCCACAAACCACACTAAACTCTTTGACTACTCGCTGCAGTTTCTCCTCTGAATCCGCCATCAACTCAGTTTCATCAGCAAACAGCAACTGATTCAACTCCCAATCTTTATCATTCTTTCCTACTAAACCCA
This sequence comes from Paralithodes platypus, assembly GCA_032716605.1. Classification (NCBI taxonomy): domain Eukaryota; kingdom Metazoa; phylum Arthropoda; class Malacostraca; order Decapoda; family Lithodidae; genus Paralithodes; species Paralithodes platypus. The sequence continues at coordinate 18,277,000 of CM064503.1, forward strand.
ATCCTCTACCCAGTTCTCATTTTCACCTCTCATTAACTCACATCCACTCACTAATTATCTGCAGTCTCTCTTCGCCGCAATGTTGCATCTCTCACTATTCTACCGCTATTACAATAATCAGTGTTCCTCAGAGCTAGGTGTATACCGACCCCCCCTTCGTAGAGCATGTAGCACCCGTCATGCTTCCCACTAGTACAGTATATTTTGATAGAACTAAACTTAAAGATTCCCTTAAATTCCTCCTTTTCAATACTTAAGTTAGATTCGGGCCCTACATTTTCAAACAAATATTAGGAATTCCTATGGGTGGAAATCCTAGCCCTTTAATTGCAGACTTATTCTTGCTGGCTTTAGAATTTAAATTTAAAATTTATATTAAAAACTTAGTTGACAGTAGCAAGAAAAATAACATCCCAGCAAAATTGGCACTTGCTAAATTGCTAAGTAATATTAGTAGATATATTGACGATATTCTTGTTTGTAATATGTTAAATTTTAATCTAGTCGCTAAACAAATTTATCCAAATTCCACCCCCCTCACACATTGTAACGTGAATGGTGAAGTTGAAAATTTTCTTTATATAAATATACAGATTGTTAAACCGGCAAGTGCAGGCAGACTCTTAAGATCTTGGGCCTAAAAAAATCCATTTAAAACACCCCAATTTTTTTTTTTTTTTTTTTTTTTTTGTGCCCCTGGGCCATTCCAAATGTCACTCCTCAACATCCCTTCCTTCCCCACTTCCCCCCCCCCCTCCTTCAGTTATCACCTATTTTCCCTGGTATTCCCTTATTCTGTGGTCTATTTTCGTGCTAACATTAGCGAGTTGCAAGCAGGGCGTTGTCATCATTGTTACCAAGCGTGGGAAAGAGCGAGAGAGAGAGTATTGCGCAACAGTGTCTCTCCAGACATGGGGAGGAGTGGAGGAGTGGGAGGCTGCCTCAGCCTTTGGTTATGCAACTCCCGGCCTCTATTGCCGATTTTGACCATCCAAACGCGGTTTCCACTAGTTTTATTGTTGTAACTGGTTACTATCTTCATATTAATGGTAAAATAGGCGCATATGAATAAGTATTAACGATATTTATGGTAAAATAACTATGTTAGTGATGGGAACAGCTCAAATACATGCGCACAGGGGTGTGGTGTCTCATACCCCCCATGCGCAGCCAAGAGGTTAATGAATAGTGCACTTAAAATATACCAAAGTTGACTATTTTTATTTTAACGTAATAAACTTTCCTTTCCCCAATAGTAATATGAATAGTAAAATAACTAACAATTGTTTTTATTCCCAGCTAATAAGATTTTGTAAAATGTGTACCAGAGTAGAAGACTTTTGAGATAGAGCTAGGTTACTATACAGACTCTTAGTAGACAGAGGTTTTGTTGAAAGTAAATTGTTGCATAAATTTAATCTTTTTAACCCTTGTCGGATGGAAAAATTTGTTACTTTTACGTCCTGTGTCTGTGTGGTGGGCAGATTTACCCTAAACGAGCATCATTCCATGCTCTTTTTCATGCATAAACAAGAGCTAGAGCGTAATACAATTATGTATCCGTGAAAGGGCGATAGAGGTTTCCACCGACACCTGAATCATCCTTGTACGACAATGCGTTCGCTTGCAACGAGAGTACAAAAACCCTAAAATACGGTAATTTCCCGAGATTTTACCGTATATAGCGAGACGAGGGATATGTACACATGTTGTGGTGGTATCAGTGGCGGGACTAGGTCCACGCTGAACGGTCAGAGCCCGCCTGCGGTCCTCTCACCCCGTGGACTCTCTCTCATAATGCCAATAATGTGCGCAACATCCCTTGCTACTCAAGTCGTTAACCGCTCTTTGGTCCTAGGTTCTCTAAGCCAACTTAAGTCGTCAGCCGCTCTTTGAGGGTTAAGGTCAATTATTGTGACTACTTTAAAATTTGATATCAATAATTTTAATCAAGCATTATTAACTAAGTTTCTATTATAACCTCTGCTTACTTTGTCTGTATGTATTAAACCTTTCAAAATTTTATGACGCAGAGGTTGCCAGATTAGTAATAATAGAGTTCTCTTATAATTACATCTCCAAAATTAGTTTTCTGCCCATAGCGAACTCAAAGACAACTGCAGAGGTTGAAGTAACTAAACTAAAGGTTTCTAAATACCCCTGATGGTAACAAAGGCTTTAAAGTATCCCTAATAGGCTCAAAATTGCATAAAAAACGTGAGAGGGTTAATGTTGATCTTTTTCGATTATTATTAATTTTTATAATTGATTGTTCGTTAAAAGAGTACCCTTTTGTTTAAATCTATTGTGCCTTCTTCATATTTTCAAATATTAGTCTTTATTATATATTATCTATTCATAGTCAATAGTATCAATTGCTTGCTTTTGTGATTTCCTTAGCTTATTGTACAATAAATGTAGGCTATTAGTAGGGTAGTAATTGTTAGGAGTCACTTAAAGAATGCTATGCTTACAGGTACCTACCCGATAGCACTATCGTTAGTGAGTGATCCAAGTTTTTTGTACTTTTGTTGATATCTTGTCAAATTGAAAATTTAGCTTAATATAAAATTTGATATAAGTTGTAGTTTATTCATACAGAATTTAGTAAAATTTACCAGAACGTCCTGGACTTCGCAAAGTGACTAATTCCTTGAACATGACGATGGGAGTCCTGATGTGGCGGCGTCTACGTCGTGGGACCACCTCCCGGAGCTGCCAACCGCGGATGGCTGCCGACCCTCCACGGCCGGAGACAAGATCAATCGACCAGTGGAGGACAACCGGATGCCGGCCGCGGGAAGCAGTTTCGGGAGCCAAACCGTCACAACTATCCCCTGGGGGCACGGGTCCTTGGAGTGGCTTCGGTCGCGCCGGGAATTTCCACACCTCTCACACCACACACACACATCACACAGTTTTTCCTACACCGAGAAATGACTCTCCGGCTGTCATTTCTCGTAGACTTCTTCTAGCCGGAGACATTGAGAGCAACCCAGGACCCACCTACACATACATATGTCCAACTTGCTCAATACCCATCACTTCGAGCCGCCACACTAAGGGTTCAGTTCTCTGCAATTCATGCAGGAACTGGACCCACTTCACCTGTACAACACTTGCCTCCAAGGAACACTACACAAACACCTGGACCTGTTCCTCATGCCCCTCCCTCTCCCAGTCAAATCCCTCGCCTAAAACTCGTCCACCTCTCCTCCCCAACCCACCTAGCCTTCCCATATCATCCACTCCCCCCCCTAAAACCCGTCCACCTCTCCTCCCTAACCTTCCCTAACCTTCCCATACCATCCACATCCTCAACTCAACACACCACACCCCATCCTAATCCATTCCAACCCCATCTCCTGCTCCCCAATCCCCACCCCAACCTCACCCATCCCAACCTCCAGCCCCTCCCTCACCCCCACCCCATCCTCGTGCAGCAGCACCCAACATACATCGTGCACATAACATTAACATTCTCCAATTGAACATAGATGGCATTAACACAAAGAAACACGAACTCTCACACTTCATCAAACAACACAACATACACATTGCCATCTTGCAAGAAACAAAACTCCGCACATCACAAAAAACACCCACATTTCATAATTTCACCACCATCAGACAAGACCGGGCCGTCGGCGCATGAGTCCACCGCCCCGGTGGACTCATCACCCTGGTACACAATGAAATATCATACATAGTAACCAGTGTACAAACCAAATCCCTCCTCCCCCCAAATGATAACACAACAGAAATACAATCAATTAAAATACGCACTGGCAACAAATCCAACATAACCATCATAAACACATACATCCCTCCCCAAACATCCCCTACAGTACCAAATGAATACAGACCACACTTACAACACATCACAAACACCCCACACGTCATCCTGGGTGGTGACTTCAACGCCAAGACGTCGGCCTGGTTTGTCGACAACCCCGACACAGACAGAGGGCTGGTACTACAAAACCAAACAGATAACCTCATCATCCTTAACGACATCCATCAACATACCCATATTCCTCACCAAGCCCTCTATAACCCATCATCTCCAGACATCACCTTTTGCTCCCCAGAACTCGCCCCCACAACATCCTGGAGGGTGGTCAGAACCTTAGGCTCTGACCACCTCCCGATCATTATCACCACCAAAACCAGACTCATCCCAGCTAGCCACAAACACACATACACCAATTATAAAAGAGCTAACTGGGAAGCATTTACAAATGAGACAGAACAACACTTCACAACTCTAAACAGTACACCCATCACTAACATCAACAATGCTGTACACATACTCAATAAAACTATCCAAAACGCTGACAAGAAACACATTCCAAGAGGTAACAGAAAAAGACAACCCCAACTTCACACCAGAAATTCAAAACCTCATCAGACAACGCGACACACTGAAACACTCCCCAGCACCCCACACACAAGACATCACACAACAAATTCAAGCACTCAACACCTAAACTAACAACAAAATACAAGAACAAAAACTAAATTGGAATAACTTCCTACAAACACTTGACCACAAAACAAACCCCAAAAAACTCTACAAAACACTAAACAGCATCACACTTTCCAACAGCAACACAACACAATCACATGCTGCAATCACAACAACAGACTCTACTCCTTCATGTAAACAACAAGCAAACACTCTCATCAATCACTTCTCACATGTCAGCCACCTAAAACCTCACAAAGACGACCGACGTGTCATCCGACGTAAGAGACAATTCCCCACAGACCCTGACTATACACCCTTCACCAATCACCAGACAAAGCATATTATCAACAATCTCAAGCACTCACCCGCCTGTGGCCTAGACAACATAAGCAACATACACCTCAGACCACAATAGACCAGTCAAAGTAGGGCTGGACTTCGAACAAATTGCAATAGAAGGTTTTTTGGCTTTAACTGGTTTATTAGGTCCCTCTGATGAACATATAAAAAGTCTCCAACTTTTGGACACCGGGAAAGTGGTTAATATGCATAAATTCAAGATGGCCGTCGTCCAAAGCTTCAATTTACAGATAACTTTTTTCTGGTTGCTCCTAGACCCTATAAATGTATTACAAACAACGTTTTTTGGCTTTAACTTGTTTATTAGGTCCCTCTGATGAACATATAAAAAGTCTCCAACTTTTGGACACCTGGAAAGTGGTTAATTTACAGCCAAAAAACCTTCTATTGCAATTTGTTCTAGGTCAAGCCCTACCTTTACTGCACATTATTGTCTATTACATTTTGCCTAGGCCTATACTAATCCCATCATCTTGTTTCTTGTTTCAACAGATTGGTGCGACATCTACCGAAGCCATGGAAGAAGAGGTGGTGCATAATCCCTGCGGCATTTGCTCAAACACGTTAGACGAAGGAGAAACAGTCAAGCTGAGGGCGAAGGGAGCAGATACTATCAACAAGGCCAATACTGAACGTGGAACGCCATCAATTACCGTGTCCGAGGGCCAAACGGTGCACATTGATTGCCGAAAGAAGCATGTCAATACGAAGCCAAATAGAATTCCTGGGAAGCAGAAGAAACGTCCTGAAAAACCTGCTCTTCGTTCTCAGACACCAGACTTTTGTTTTACAGAGAACTGCTTTTTTTGTGGTACAAAAATCTATTTGGACACAAAGCATGATTCAGAAGAAGTGTATCCAGTACGCACCTTCAACTTTCAAAGGACAATACTTTCTGCATGTGATGCCAGGGCTGATGAGTGGGCTGACACTGTTAGAGGCCGAATTAACTTTGCACGCAATCTTCCAGCAGCTGACGCAATATATCACAAGCAGTGCAGCTCAAATTTCCAGACACATAGGCAGATCCCCTCCAAATATCGTGATTCCGCAGACAGTGAACCTCCTCGCAAGGGTCGCAAAGTAGATGCCTCACGAGAGGAAGCATTTCTACTCGCAATCGAGGACCTAGTCAGTGGCAATGATGATGAACAGACTACAGTGGTTGATCTCGTTGATAGAATGTCCCAGTTGTGCCCTGATGTTGAAGCGTATAGTGTAAAATACATGAAACAGAAACTTATTTCATATTTTGGGGATGAACTGGTTATTAGTAACGTGCATGGACGCAGCAATGTTGTAACTGTCAAAGAAAGTGCTGCAAAGATTTTGCAACAATTCAAAGACTCACCACAGACTGATGATGAGGAAGCAGAACAAAGAAAGATAGTCAGGGCTGCGGCACGGTTGATCAAAGCAGATATAAAGAACATTGATACATGTAGAGATTTCTATCCAGATCCTTCTGAACTCCGGTCGCTGGAAAAGAATGTGGCGTACGTTCCGCAGTCCCTTCGTATATTGCTGCAAGAGACGTTCAGTGGCAAGTCATGTGATCTTGAAGTTGCATCAATTGGACAAAGTATCGTGCAACTTACCAGACCAAGGGCCATTGTAGCACCCATTCAGTATGGACGGTTATAAATCAGGACCTACTACCAAGGACATGACACACAATCGACGATCAAAAGGAGTCTTTGGTCAAAAGGTGATGTTCACTCCAACCATGCCCCTTCGGTCAAAAAAGGAAAACTTCTTGTCAAACTCGGACAATAAGCAAAACTTCATTGACTTATTGTGTGAAACATTCAAGGCAAATGGAATTGACTGTGTCAATGCGCCAGCAGATGCAGATGTCATGATTGCGAAGAAGGGAATTGAGCATGCAAGGGAAACCGTGACATATGCGATAGGCGAGGACACAGACTTGTTGGTGCTGTTGTGTCATTATGCGGAACGAGGGATGAACGATTTGTACTTCAAGTCGAGCAAGGAAGGTGGGAAATGTTGGCATATTAACTCAGTAGCAGAAGCTCTCGGTGAAAGCATCTGTCGTGTCCTGCCAGTTGTCCATGCACTCTGTGGATGTGACACAACCTCACGACTGTATGGTATTGGTAAAGGGGCTGCCTTGAGGAAAGTGAGGGAAGACAACGGTTTCTTGAAATGTATAGAAGCATTCTGTTGCCAAAGTGGAAGTAAAGACGCGATATCATCAGCTGGTGAAAAGGCCTTGGTTTATTTGTACGGGGGAAAAGGAAATGACACCCTTGACGGACTGCGAAAGACAAAGTTTTGCAACAAGGTGGCAAAAAGTTCAACTACCGTTGAAGTTCACAGCCTTCCCCCAACAACCGATGCAGCCAAATACCACTCGTTCCGAGTTTATTGTCAGGTCCAGGAATGGATGGGGAACTGTGTGGAAACCGAGAAATGGGGCTGGTGTCTGCGGAAGGGACAGCTTGAACCGAAGACGATGGATTTGCCAGTGGCTCCTGATTCACTACTGAAATTGGTCAGATGTCAGTGTAAGGGCAACTGTGACACTCAACGCTGTAGTTGCAAACGGAATGAGCTTGAATGTTCCAGTGCATGTGGTCAATGTAAAGGACTGTCAAAATAGCAACTTTGATGCAAGCACCGATGATCCAAGTGAATACGAACTCCTATCATGAATTACATAATTGGCTCTGAATGACGTCATACTAAGTCATGTTTTTTTTGTTTTTTTTTTATAAAAAGAGGGACAACAGGTCAAAAAACCCATACAAGCACAAAGTGCCTGTGTCACCCCTTGTGAAAGAGACAGTTCAGCCTGTCTGTAAGGTTTTTCGGCTGTAAATTAACCACTTTCCAGGTGTCCAAAAGTTGGAGACTTTTTATATGTTCATCAGAGGGACCTAATAAACAAGTTAAAGCCAAAAAACGTTGTTTGTAATACATTTATAGGGTCTAGGAGCAACCAGAAAAAAGTTATCTGTAAATTGAAGCTTTGGATGGCGGCCATCTTGAATTTATGCAAATTAATCACTTTCCCAGTGTCCAAAAGTTGGAGACTTTTTATATGTTCATCAGAGGGACCTAATAAACAAGTTAAAGCCAAAAAACCTTCTATTGCAATTTGTTCTAGGTCCAGTTAAATGATTGCTAGATTTACTGGACTACAAGGCATACAAACACTCACTAACATATCAAACTACAGCTACTCACACAACACAATACCAGACATTTGGAAGCATGGTATCATCATCACATTTCCCAAACCCAACAAAGACCCCACGCTACCCTCCTCGCACCGCCCCATCACACTCCTTTGCTCCCCCTCCAAAGTCATGGAACGCCTAGTATTACATCTAATTACACCCGACCTACCCCTAGCTCCAACACAACATGGCTTTAGGCCACTGCACTCCACAAACACTCTTCTCACAGACCTTACACAAAGAGCTTTCGACGGCATCAACTCAGCTAGACCACCACACAGATCACTATTAGCCACACTCGACATTAGTAAAGCCTTCGATGCCATCCCCCGCCACAACCTAACAAACAAAATCTACAACACAAACATGCACAACACAAAAAGGTGGTTGGCCAACTTCCTAGCAGGCAGATGTGCACACGTATCTTTTGCCGGTCAGTCATCTAAAATCAGAAACTTTCCAAACGGAGTCCCACAAGGATCCGTCCTATCGCCCGCACTCTTCAATCTGTACATGCACGATATAACTACACCCAATACTCCCCAAATAAACTTAGCCTCCTATGCAGATGACATAACACTCGCATGCACACACCATGACCCAAGAAGAGCAACAGATCTCCTTCAACCCTATCTCAACACTACATGGCTGGTGCACTACAAACAGACTTAATCTAGCCCCAGCCAAATCCACCGCAACCCTGCTCACAAACTGGACAGGTGAACACTAATACATCCCTCAACTCACCATAAACAACACACCCCTGACACATACACACACACCCAAAATCCTAGGAGTAACATATGATACTCATATGACATTCAAACAGCACACCACAAACATTAAAAAGAAACTGACACCCAGACTGAATGCCCTCAGGTCACTTGCTCACACAAAATTTGGACACAACAAAGAAACTACCACCACAGTATATAAACAATACATAAGATCAGTAATGGAATACGCAAGCCCAGCCTGGGCTTCTAACCTAGCTGAAACACATCATAAGACCTTACAGACTATTCAAAACAAAGCCCTGAAGATCATTACAGGCTGCACAGCTACTGCACCCACAGATCATCTACATCAAGAAACCAAAATCCTCAAAGTCAAAGACCATCTGGACATGAGAGGCACTCAATTCCTGGCAGCAGCCTCCATGAACCAAGACCACCCACTAAACTACATGGCAACACACCCACAGACACCAAGAAATATCAAAACAACACCCAGCACACGGTATCACACACAATTATTGTCCCCTCTCCCTCCCTGCCCACCCCGAACCAACTTCCAGAAGCACATCCATACTCATATCTCTCGCCAATCCATCCACTCACTCACAGACAACACGCAGCTGCATGCACGACCTCCCGAAATCCATCCTTCCGAATCCTCCCTCCCTCGCGAGGACAGAGTCCACCTGGCCAGGCTGAGATGCAGACACCATCCAGCTCTCCTGAGCTATCAGAAGAGACTGGATGACTCCGTTGTCGACGCCTGCCCGGGATGTAACACAGCACCCCATACCATTAAACACATCATCGAAGACTGCATTTCACACAACCACTTACGCCAACAACACAACTCAATGAGAGCTCTGTGGGAAAGCCTGATCGTGGCCATGGCCTTCCTCAGGGACTCGGGGCTGTTCGGCCAGGCAGCTTAGGGAACAACAACAACAACATGACGATGGTGCATAGTTATATGTGCGATCAGTTTGCTTGGGAACCAAATTGACTTGCTCATGTAGTTGTGTACACCCATGTGGTGGATTGTGTAGTTTTATTTCAAAATTTTATTATATTAAGCGTTATTTCCACATAGCGATTTTGATTAGTTCTTTTGCATTTATCTTTTATCGTCCCAGTTTTATGGTTTATTTTGCAAGTTTTACATTATAAATGCAACACATTCCCACCCCTACTCTCTGTAACTCTCCAACCTAAGAGTGATACGCTATTCTCAATCTTCCTTCTATTCAATAGCAGAACTCTGGAACGCTCTCCCAGAATCAGTCTTTCCTTCATCTTTTGACTTAAATTGGTTCAGGCATTTTGGCTCTAACATCCCTTGATTTTGGCCCGGTCACTCTTTCAACTCTGAGGGAGGCACTCGCTACAGGCAGTTCTGCCTTTTACCTCCCTCATTCACATAGAAAAAAATAAATAAACAAAATAAAAAACACCATCCATAGGCTATATACATTAATTAAACAGGCGCGGTGACATTACACAACTCTGTTGCAGACCTACATTTACCTCAAACCATTCGCTCAACTCATGATTTCCTATTCTAACACACGCTCTGTTCTCTTCATAAAAACTCTTTGACTGCTCTTAACAAATTTCCTCCAATTAAGGAACACTCCGTTCTTAACATGAATCCTCCATTACAAACCCCAATGCACTAACAAATTAATGAAAGCATATGGTCCTCCTGGGATTCGAACTCGGGACACCACACCCAGAACATTAGCATCTAAACCCTTACACCACCAACACAGTTGAAGGCTATGTACATTATCACGATTAATATCCAATTTTGAATTTTGGATATTAATCTAATCATGTACTTAGACCCAACTGCATTATGGACAGCATATGGTTTAGTGAGAGGAAAGAGCAATGAATGGGGCCAAGATCACTACGACCGGCGTCGCTAGACATTAGCGACTGAACCTATAGAAATCAAGGAACACCCCGTTCTTAAAATTAATCCTCCATTACAAACCCCAATGCACGTGAATAAATGAAAGCATATCCTTAGCACATTCCACATTGCTTCTCGATCCACATGATCACAATTTTTTTCCAAATCCATAAAAGCTCAAAATATCTCCTTATAGCGGTCTTACTGCAAAAATCTGATCCACACACCCTCTTCCCCTCCTAATATTACTTATTTTACTATTTTTTTCTTCTAGGAACCAATCTTTTTATAAAGAATTCACTAGCCATCAGAGAGAGAGAGAGAATTATTTATCAATAATATCATGTAATATTTAATTTGACAGATCACTTAGGATTTCACACACATTCATATGCATACTATTTTATTGATAAATGTAATTCATAAAACATTTCTATTAATTAAGAACCAAAGTATAATGTTAAAAACAAACTTTTACGTTAACTAGCATATCACATACTACCATTCTAAATAATAAAGGTACATGTGTGGAAATAGTTTTCTTTCCAATATACAAATTATTAAAAACTTCCTGAAAAATTATATGTACAATAATGTTACATATATGCCTGGAAACATATCACTAGATGTGAAAACTACAAGATATAGAGAAACAGAAACACAGTATAAACACAGGAAGCTTTCACACATATACCACAGACAACAATCTAGGATTCTTCAACTTCGGCACCAAAATCGTCCATTTAATAATAATTATGTTGTTGTGATTGGTGCCTTCCAACAACATAACATGGACAAGTGTTGCTTGTTACTATGACAACCATACACTGACTAATTAGGACTTTGTTGAAGAAATCACAAGGAAGTAAAACTAGCATTCAGGAAAAAAAAACTTTAAATACTGTACTGCGCTAACAATCTAATACAATTATGAATAAAATTTATTAAAGTTATCAAGAGTAATTAGTTCTACATAAACTTTTTAAAGAATTACTCATGAATTTCAGTATACAGAGTGGATGTGGGGTCACTTCTTGTATTTGCAGCCTTTGTAAGTCATCCAAGCACTAGTGGTTTTCTCTGGACAGAACTGGGGCATTTGAGAAATAAGACCAGATTAATATTATAAAGTTTCCAATTTATCCTCTAATAGTTTATATTTTTGTTCAGAAATGGTTTGACAATTCTACAAATCATTACTGGATGTTGGCAGGGTACCCTCTGCCTCCCAAAGTATCCCCTATCTGCACCTGTTATCAATCTGGGATCTCTGGAAGTCTTATTCTTCTTGTGGGTAGGGATAAAAATAAATGGTTGGATATGATAATGTATTCAAGTAAGCTGAAAAAATATAAGACCGACTGTGGCTAACTAATATAGAAAAGCAATAGTTCCTCTCACTACAGTGTAGCTGAATCTGTAAGGATGAAACATTATGTCAAACAAATCTACAGTAGGAGAGAAATGCAAGAAATAATATCAATGCAAGTACAACTCCAGATTATATAATTATATTGGAATGCTACCAGTATCTAAATACAGAAATAAAATAATCCTTTGGTGTACAGCTCTTAAGAGTTAAATATATAATGTTTTCACTTTCTCATCTCCATACATTAATATTGCTATACTGTAAATTATTGTACACATAATTCAACAGCCCAAGATTCTAAAAACAAAATAACTCATCACAAGATAATTATGGAATCACTCATTATTGAAAATATTTTTTTTGTAGCCAACATGCAGTATCCTCCTGTACTGTAGTTGCAAATGGATCTCCACTTGGAGTTTAATCTTATACAAAAACCAAGTGTCAAATTCAACCACCCAAACTCTATCTTATCCCAGCGCCTCACCATGCATACAGACACTCCTGAGCCGACGGGAAGTTGTAAGTCTGTCGGGAGAAAATACAAGTTAATGACCAGTTATGACATCATAAATACTATAAACTTTAATTTATATGGGTAGCTATCTAAATATAAAAATACTTGAGCTTAACTTACTATCTGCATATACTGTAATACTAAAGCATGAATAACGAACACAATAATCCAATTTCCTTCTTTCTTAATATAACAAACTTCTACACTCACCTTGCTAACTGAGAATTCTGGCTGGTAGTAATCATAGACAACCACAGATCCCGGCTTGGGGTTCTCTACATCCACCTCCCTCAGGGCCCGGAGGTTGACACAGAGCTCCTCCTGATTCAGCTCGTCAGCATAGAGGGACACTTTGCTGCCATCAACCTCATAGCGCTTAATGGTGTTGTTGGCGCTCACAATCTGCTTCAAGTCCTCCTTCTCGGGAATGTAGCCAGAAATGAGGTTGATCTCCATGACAGCCATGTTGGACTGGCCGTCTGGGAGGAGATAGGCAACGCAGGCTTTGATGAGTTTGGTAACACAGGTCTTGTCTGCCACAGTCCGGGCCCACACAGTCAGGGTGAAGGCATCACTTGGCTCGGGCTCGTGAACGTTGTAGCGCAGTACGGACTGTATAAACACCAGGAATCAGGATTACATAGTTAAATTTATCAGTTATCCTAGACCATTACTTATCAGATTAGAGTGTTATGGTATCCATAATACACAAAGTAATTTCCACTACCTCAACATGGGGATGAAGATAGGCCCATGGATAGGTGTCAATAACCTAGGACAGTTAAAAATAAGGAGGCAGTGTCGAGATAGGATTCCCAACGAGAAGTTTAAATAAAATACTGGCAAAGGAATGTGCAGCAGGAGAGCTGCCAACTGGGAAGATGTGGCTGGCAAGCATGGTAAGCTACAATGCGAAGATACAAGCCGTAAAATTTCGCCAGGGTACATTCGGAGCCAGAACGCCACAGTGTGCATGCGCACTGTGGTAACCCATTTAACTCTCACCAAAAACTTACCGAACAGCTAGTCGTTGAATACAATAGAGGTTGATGAGTGCACCCCCACCCCTTGACTTATTGTCATCATCATATATAAAGGTTTCTGTTCGGGCTATGTCTCTATTCTGCCACCCCCAGCAATGGGGTATGTGCCTGAGTATATGCATACATACATACATTCACACATATATATGTTGCCAGCAGGGAGCAAAATATTGCACATGCACACTGTGACGATCTGGTTCAGAATTAACCCTGGCAAATTGTCACATGACACCGGTAATCTATAAAGACAAATTATAAATTTAAGGGGAATCATAAATTGAACAAAGTAATCCAAAAAGATAGGATTACTTTATTACTTTTAAAAAATAGGAAATATATTGTAGCTACATGATTATTATAAATTCTATGTAGTTATTCAATAGGCTATACCTGGAAGATGGCACATCCCTGTCCGACCATAGAGAGCGAGATGGATGCTGGGAGGTCGGGTATGGTGACCAGTTGGGTGAGGAGCTTGTTGTTCTCGTCCACAGGGAAGGAGTGGTCCAGTCCTGGAGCCTTGATGGTGGCCACCAGGTTCAACTCTCCCTGGAACTGGCGAGACTCGTAGCTGGCCATGGCTTGTAGGGCCACCACCGTATCCTGGAACACACGAGCAATGGAGATTTATAGTATTAGTAATCAGTTTAATACCCATTGCTTGCACCCTTTATAGCAACTATTCACATTTCAGGCTTACCAAATACACAACAAATCACAAACGCCCCACACATCATCCTGTGTGGTGACTTCAATGCCAAGACGTCTGCCTGGTTTGTCAACAACCCGGACACAGAAAGAGGACTGGCCCTACAACGCCAATCAGGCAACCTTTTTATCCTTAACGACACTCATCAACATACCCATACTCCCCACCAATCATCTCCAGATAACACCTTTTGCTCCCCAGAACTCTCCCCCACAACATCCTGGAGGGTGGTAAAAACCTTAAGCTCTGACTATCTCCCGATCATTATCAACACCAAAACCAGACTCACCCCAGCTAGCCACATATACACCTACTATAAAAGAGCCAACTGGGAAGCTTCCACAAACGAGACAGAACAACGCTTTGAAACTCTAAACAGCGCACCCATCACTATCAACAATGCTGTCCACACATTCAACACAACTATCCAAAACGCTGACAAGAAACACATTCCAAGAGGTAACAGGAAAAGACACAACCCCAACTTTTCACCAGAAATTCAAAACTTCATCAGACAGCGCGACACACTGAAACACTCCCCAGCACCCAGGACATCAAACAACAAATCCCACAGATTAACAAAATACAAAAACAACAAACACTAAATTGGAATAACTACCTACAAACACTATCACAAAAAGGACCCCCCAAAACTCTACAAAACACTAAACAGCATCACACTTTCCAACAGCAACAGAACACAATCACATGCTGCAATCACAACAACAGACTCTACTCCTTCATATAAACAACAAGCAAACGCTTATTAATCACTTCTCTCATGTCAGCCACCTAAACCCCCATAAAGACAAACAACGTGTCATCCGACGTAAGAGACAATTCACCACAGACCCTGACTATGCAGTATGCACCCTTCACCAACAACCACACAAAGCACATAAATCTCAAGCACTCACCCGCCTGTGGCCTAGACAACCTAAGCAACATAAACCTCAGACCACAAGGCATACAAGCACTCTCCAACATATCAAACAGTTATTCACACAACACCAGACATCTAGAAGCAGGTCATCATTACATTCCCCAAACCCAACAAAGACCCCACACTACCTTCTTCACACTCCTTTGCACCCCCTCCAAAGTCATAGAACGCTTTGTACTACAACTGACCACACACTCTCTATCCCTAGCTCCAACACAACATGGCACTGCACTCCACAAACACTATTCTTACAGACCTTACACAAAGAGCTTTTGACGGTATCAACTCAGCCAGCCCACCACACATATCACTACTTGCCACACTCTACATTAGTAAAGCCTTCGATGCCATCCCCCGCCACAACCTAACAAACATAATCTAGGACACAAACCTGCACAACAACACAAAAACGTGGCTGGCCAACTTCCTAGCAGGAAGATGTGCACACGTATCTTTTGCCGGTCAGTCATCTAGCATCAGAAACTTCCCAAACGGAGTCCCGCAAGGTTCCGTCCTGTCACCCGCAGTCTTCAATCTGTACATGCGTGATATAACTAACCACACATCCCAAATAAACATAGCCTCCTATTTATTTATTTATTTATTTATTTATTTATTTATTTATTTATTTTTAATATTTTTATGAATAGTTTAACCAGACCACTGAGTTACAACATGTCTCATAGGGCTGGCCTTCGCAAAAGCCAAGGATTCGGCAATAAAGAGAATAGAGTCATGGATCAAAGAAAACTAAAATGAGCAAAGCAGGTCGGGACAGGATTAATCAGATTTCACCAATAAGTGAACAAGATTTAAGAAAATGAACAAGACGATATATGGAAAAGGAGGGAGAGCCCGTCAAAATTTCAGAGAACGTTTTCTGGACATAATATAGCGTACGAGGACGGGAATAAAGAGGGCATTCATTAATAATATGACCAACAGTGAAACGGACATGGCATGGCAAGCAATCAGGGTGCGGTTCATGGTGCGATGACATCAAATAACCATGGGTCAATCTAGTATGGCCTATGCATAGGCGTGCGAGTAATACTTAGAGGGAACGGGAGGGCTGTATAGACGATTGCCACTAACAGGGTGTCTTTATTAGAAGGCAATTTGTTATCAGGAGATTGGGAAGCCCAACAACAGCCGCCACCTCTGTCGAATTACATACTCCATGGACACCAGCCAGTCCTCCACTGGGAGACTGGATGGAGATATGGGTATAGCAACCGCGTCCTTCGCAGATCGATCAGCATTTTTTTTTTTTTTTTTTTTTTTTTTTTTTTCTATGTGATTGAGGGAGGCAAAAGGCATAACTGCCTATAGCGAGTGCCTCCCCCATAGTTGAAAGAGTGACAGGGCCAAAATCAAGGGACGTTCGAGCCAAAATGCCTGGACACACGGAGTTTGAAGCAATTTAAGTCATAGGAAGAGGGAAAGACTGATTCTGGGAGAGAGTTCCAGAGCTCAGCTGTTGAGTAGAAGAAAGTTTGAGAGTAACGTTTCACTCTTGGGTTGGAGAGTTGCACCGAGTAGGGGTGGGATTGAGTTGCAAGACGGGTACCACGTGCCCTACGTAAAGGAGGTGGTATGCACTGGGATAGCTCTGAGGAACACAGATTATTATAGTAGCGATAGAATAGCGAGAGATGCAACATTGCGGCGGAGAGAGTGCTAGATTGCAGAGAGTTGGTGAGTGGACGGGAGTTAATGATACGAAAGGCCTTCCTTTCAACTTTGTCTAGGAGAGCGGTGTGAGAGGAACCTCCCCACACATGTGAACAATACTCAATACAAGGGCGCACTATGCCCCTGTACAGAGCAAGAAGCTGTGCAGGGGAAAAGAACCCCCTAAGGCAGTTGAGCACACCCAGCTTCTGGGAGGCTGCCTTAGCAAGACTGGTAATATGGTCCTTCCAAATGAGAGCAGAAGAAAAAGAGACACAGAGAAGATGAAGGGTTGATTTTTGTATTGTTGAAGAATAAGGGATAGTCCGCTGGGAGATCCTGACGGGTAGATAGATGGAGAAATTGGGTTTTGGAAGCATTAAAGTTAACAAGGTTTTCTCTGCCCCAATTGGAAATAGTTAATTACCAGTGATCCCTACAGTTTCTTACAGTAGATCCTCTGGAAAAAGGCAAAGTAGGCCTGTGTATCTAGCTCAGTACCAGTATTTCACTGCTGCGGTCGTTCACGGTGTTGGCGGTGGCGGTAGCAGACAACATTTTTACTATTCTGTATTTTTGCTTTATAATCATACTTCAAATCTTGTCTTCCCCATGCTTTATCAAGATTACTTTCAAACTCCCTTATTGATTCGGAATCGACTAAATACTGGGGCAGTGCGTTCCACTCATTTACCACTATCACAAAATGAGTTCTTTGCCTTCTCTAGCCTATTTCTTTCTTTGTAAATTTTCTTAGAGTGTCCTCTCGTTCTTGTTCCCTCCCGCATCAAGAAGATACCTTCACACGCATCCTCATCATACTTTCCTGACACTATCTTAAAAGTCTCTATCATATCCCCTCTCTTTCTCCTATATGCTAGTGTCGGAAGCCCCAGTGTCCTCAACCTATGCTCATAGCCCGCGTTCTTCAACGTTGGTACTAGCTTGCTAGCTCTTCTCTGCACTTTCTCCACTGCTTCTATATCCTTTACCATATATGAAGCCCACACGTGGTTCGCATATTCCAGGTGCGGCCTAACCAGCGCTTTATAGAGATTCCTGAAGATTTCTTCGTCAAGTGACACAAATGTCCTTATCAGCCCTACAATTCTATTATCTTTGTTTATCTTTTCCGCTAAATGTTCTGAGAAATTTAACTTATTGTGTATCACTACTCTTATATCCTTTTCTGCATTCACTTCCTCCATCGCTTCATACATACTGTATCCTACCTTGTCTATCTTGCTTGTCCCAATCCGCAAGTACTTGCATTTTTTTGGATGAAAAGGCATTAACCAATGCTCAGACCATCCCTTCATGGGCCGGACTCCAACATATCAGAGCCCAGCGGGCAGAGCCATGTAGTTCATGTAGGGAATGTTGAATATGGGCAATCAATGTGTGCCGTGGGTTATAATGACCAAGAGCTTTGACAGCACTATGGGACTTACTATAGGCCTATATAACAAATCGACCAGAAGGGGATTGTAGGATGATGTTAAGAGCAGCTTGAATGGCGAATAGCTCAGCAATATAGATGGTGGCATACGAGGGGAGGAAGAGTTGGACACAATGGTTGTATGGCACTGCAGCACAACCAACTCTAAAATCTGATTTAGACCCATCAGTATAAATAACAGTGTGACTACCCTTACGTCGCATGTGTTTGAGAGTATGTTGGCGTAAGACCTCAGGAGTAGGAAAGGATAGATACAGACAAATTTGAGGCAGATGTAATGTCCATGGGGGGCATGAAGGGGCTGGGCGGAGAAGACTGAGGGGAAGGTTTGCATTACGGAGCAACGGGGTAGCATGGACCGGAAAGCTTGTGACATGTGTACATCGGGAAACGTCTGGCAAGTCAAAGAGAAGTTTGGTAGGAGAGTCACTATTAGTAATCCGAAGCGCACTACGCATTGTCACAAGGTCTCGATGAAGGAACAAAGGGGGTTCACCACTATCCGCAAGAATCGAGATGGTGGGCGACGAGCGGAAGGCTCCAGTACGGAGGCGAATGCCCTGATGGTGAAGCGAGTCTAGTGAGCGTAAGGACTCTTCTGAAGCAGCACCATATACAGAACAGCCATAATCAATAATTATAGATAAGACGGTAGCTTTGTATAACATCAACATAGTGGGCCGACGGGTGCCCCAAGTAGTATGGGACAATTTCTTCAGTAGGTTAAGGGCACATTGACCCCTTTATTTAATATAGGAAACGAGCTTTCCAATTCAGATGAGTCAAACACCAGTCCAAGAAATTTGTGTTCACGGCAGACTTCGAGAAGAGTGGTCGAGAGACTTAAATCAAGTACTTGGTTTTGCGTCCACAGTTTGTCACGGTAAAAGGGCATCGCATTCGTTTTGTCAGGAGAAAAGAGGAATCCAACCGATGAGGCCCAAGATTGTACTTTAGCAAGTGCTGAATTGAGTACTCGCTGGGCATGACCGAGATTCTTAGAGGCATAGTAGATGGTAAAATCATCAACATACAGGCTATGTTTCACACCTGCGGGTAAATGTAAGGTAATAATATTGATCGCAAGAGGAAGAGTGCTGCGGAGAACACAGCCTTGGGCTAGACCGTACTGAAGTGGAAACACATCAGAGACAGTAGTTCCCACATGCACACTAGACATTCGGCCAGACAAGAAGTTTGAAATAAAGTGAGAGATATCCCTGGATGCCAGCGGAGTGGATGGTACAAAGTATTTGAGGACGCCAGGCAGTGTCGTAAGCCTTAGAGATATCAAAGAAGACAGCAACTGTCAGGGACTTATTCGAAAAACCGTCCTGAATAGAAGACTCCAGATGGGTCAAGGAGTCTAAGGTGGAACGATGCGGTTGGGAACCAAATTGGAAGGGCGTCAAGACTCCAAATTTACGGAGAGTCCACACATAGCCTCCTATGCAGACAACATGACACTCCCATGCACACACTAAAACCCAGACAGAGCAACAACTCTCCTTCAACCCTACACTACATGACTGGTGCACTACAAACAGACTCAAGTTAGCCCCAGCCAAATCCACCGCAACCCTCCTCACAAGCTGGACAGCTGAACATAAATACACCCCCGCAACTCACCATAAACAACACACCTAAGATACTCGCACTCACCCAAAATCCTAGGAGGAACACATACTTAAATGACATTCAAACAACATACCACAAACATATAAAAAAAAAAAAAAAATTACACTCAGACTTAACGCCCTCAGGTCACTTGCCCACACACAATTTGGACAACAAAGAAACAACCATCACAGTTTACAAACAATACACAAGATCAGTGGTGGAATATACAAACACTGCCTGGGCTTCTAACCTAGCTGAAACGCATCACAAGACCTTACAAACTATTCAAAATAAAGCCCTAAAAATCACAGGCTGCACAGCTACTAGGCTACACCTATAGATCACCTACATCAAGAAACCAAAGTCCTCAAAGTCAAAGACTATCTGGACAGGAGAGGCACTTAATTCCTGGCTGCAGCCTCCACCACCCACTAAACTACATGGCAACACACTCATAGACACCAAGAAATATCAAAACTACACCCAGCATCGCACACAAATACTGTCTTCGCGCTCTCCCCGACTACTCCAAACCAGCTTCCAGAAGCACATCCATACTCATATCTCTCGCCGTTCCATCCAATCACTCATAGACAGCTGCAGGCATGACCTCCCGAAATCCATCCTTCTGAATCCTCCCTTCCTCGCGAGGACAGAGTCCACCTGGCCAGGCCGAGATGTGGGCACCATCCAGCTCTTCCGAGCTATCAGAAGAGACTGGATGTCTCCGTCGACGACACCTGCCCGGGATGTAACACAGCACCCGATACCATTGGACACATCCTAGAAGACTGCATTTCACACAATCACTTACACCAAAAACATAATCTACACTCCTTGAGAGTTCTGTGGGAAAGCCCAACCGTGGCCATGGCCTTCCTTAGGGACTCTGGGCTGTTCGGCCAGGCAGCTTAGGGAATATCGACGACAACAACATTTCAGGTTAGCTAGCCAAGATTCTGAACATATCCAAAGGCATCTTGATAACCAGCTCCCTGGAGACTACAGTAGGTCAAGAAAACCTCCAGGGTCTGTTTCAACCTTTGAACTCCACTCCCGAAAATGGGAAGGAAAGGCCAAGGACATTCGTCAGATTATACTCTACTCGAGATTCTATCCAAGGATTAAAAATATGGTATAATAAAGGCTTCCATATTTTTAAAAAATGAGTTGGCATTATTTTTCAATTCTACAATATTTTTATCAGTGCAGAATAAGCACTATCCTTTGACTTCAAGAGGCCCTTGCAAAGTTGATTATTCAGTAGTCGTGCGATTCAATAAATTAAATAGGTCTTACCTGAGTGGAATAGAAGCCTCCCCTACCATTCCGCTTGGCTGTGATCCACTTTACAACCTTTCTGGCTTGTTGTTCGTATGCGACGGGATCCACGGTCATCATTGCAAGGATAGCGTAACCAGCAGTCTCCACACCAAGAGAGTTGCTGCGACCTGTTTGAGAAACCAATAAAAGTAAGAGGATAGGAAACTAGCAATATAACAAACTGCTGAATTATTCATCCACTTCATGCAATCGAGCCAGAACCTGCATAAAGCTTCAGAGTGCCTGAGTATTGGTTATTAACCCGGGAACGGCGGAAAAGCTCTTAAGAAGTTTTACTGGGCAACGGCGGCAAAGCTCTTAAGAGGGAAGGCCTAAACAAAACATTTTAAAAGGCCCCAGTAGCACTAAATATATATAGATTTTTTTTTTTCCTATACCTCATATCACTCTTCCACATCCCCTCCTTCCCCCCTTTCCCCTCCCCCTTCAATTATCACCTATTTTCCCTGTTATTCCCTAATTCGTTGGTATATTTTTGTGCGAACATTAGCAAACTGTGTGGAGGATGTGCTTATGTGCCTAGCGAGTGTGTTACACAAGCGAGTGTGAATGAGTAAGCTCAGTCAGGCTTGAGGCCTCGTGATGGGACGGCTTGCCTCAATTTGCTCCATAATTCATGAATGGGCTGCTCCATGTATATTCGTGATTTTGACCTGAAAAATTATATTTCCACTGGTTTTATTGTTGTTACAGGTTACTATCTTCATAGTGAAGGTAAAATAGGCGCATATGAAAAAGTAATAACGATATTTATCATAAAATGACTATTATAGGCATGAATGGAGCCTAATATGCTCGCCCAGAACAGTGGTGTTCAATACACCCTGCTCGCGGTTTATAGGTTAAATATAGGTTACAAAATAAAACTAAATGAAAAACCCTAGAAAAAACTAAACAAAAAGGAAAGCCTCAGATAGAACCAAGGACCATAAAAACTTCATAATAAACCAATAGATACACTAAAAAGAGAGAACAATAGGGAAACTCAACAAAACCCACCAGGACCTCTGGGCAGTTCCCAGTGTGTGGAATTCTTGGCCACCACTGCTTGTTCCATCAACTGCTGCAACACTTCCTCAGCCTGGGGTAGCTGGGCCAGAGCCAGTGCATAGGCCTTGAGAGCCAGGGTGTATGGGTCACGGGTGGTGTGGGAGGCAAGGCAGACGGTGGCATTAATAACGGCAGAGCTGGTGGGGTCCTCACCGCCCTCCAGTAGGGACACCAGTGCATACGCAGTCAGGGGCACTGGGGAACTGGTGCCACTCACACCTCCCTGTTCACATACAGTAGTATCAAATTATATATTGTGCCATTACGACTATATTTAGAAAAGAGTACAACCAAAATAAACTGTTCATCAAAAACCTTATGCATAACGTGTGCAATTGTAAGTTATTATACACTTTCCCTTGTTAGTCCTCGTGTGTTTCTAACATCCTGGGACTGGTACAATTTGTTTCCCGTTGGTGAAGTGTCGAGTTAACGTCTCTCACTCTAGATAAAACAAATTATCTTCAAGGCTTTCAGCGAACTATTGATTTTGGCTGTACATATATTACATAAATCACTATCGGTACAGAGTATCAACAAAATTGGGAAATTCACTCCCATACAGTATGATAAATCCCACAAAGATAACTTATCAAAGATTATTGATTAACTTATTTTCATTAAGACAGAAGACTGAAACCATAATTATCTACTATGGACCACTGGCTTAAAAAATTGTTCTATATAATAAAAATAGTAAGAAAGAATATAAAACATTCATAATTAACTACTTCAATCTCACTAATTGGATGCATACCAGCATGTAGCAATAGGATTACAGGAAGTTGAGCCACGCTAACTGCTTCCTAATACCATACCTTATGTTTCTGTTTGGACTGTTTCAAGTCGGCCACCCCCAGCTATGGGCCATGTGCCTGAGTATATACTGTACATACATAAAGGCTTGGTCCTTGGCTAATGGTATACAAATAATTACGAAGGAGGAATAAAAACTCAAACCCAATCAGAAGTAAATACAGTCACACACATACTTGACAAGACCATGCAATTTATTACTAAAAGAAGAAAAGTTGAGAAAAATTCAGAAATCAGGAAGTAATCACAGTAACAGATACAGATACATACACACACTAGATAATGCTCTGCAATTTATTACTAAATGTGGAAAAGTGGAAAAAAAAAAAAGTAATCACAATTAATCAGTCGGTCACACAAAGTCAGTCTCGCACATAGTCACAATCTCCGTCACACACAATTACAAAAGGGATAATTGATCTATCTACCTATCTATATACTCAGGCCCAATCCCCATTTCCAATGTTTTTTTTTTTTGGGGGGGGGGGGATTGGGAGACTAAAGACAGAGCCCAAATAGGGACAACACAACAGAAAACAATGAACACACAAAAAACAAAATACAAAAGGGATAACTGATAATGTGCAGGTATTCCTCACCTGCATACCCTTACTAAAGACCTTGCCAACAGTTCGGAAGCAACCGTTCTCTTCCTGTGTGTCCTTCAGCCAGTTCAGAGTCCTTGTCAAACTCTTATTGTCAATCTAGTTACAGAGAAGGATTAGTTATTAAAATTTGAAGGACAGCTTTGGTAAAAAATTCTAAACATCTCTCCTAAACCCTCCTACTACAACAAAGCAAAACTGGACAGCATGTGGTCATCAATACTATATTTCAACATCGATGCAATAATTATAATTTAAATCTTTCAAAATAAACAGGAACGACAATATAAAGACAAAAGAACTTATCAGAATCAATATATGGAAATAACTATTTAGCAAAATAAAATGTTGAAATAAAACAAAACCACCACGTAGAATGTACATCACTATAAGAGTAAGTTAATTTGTTTCCCAAGCAAATTAATCGCACATATATTAACATACTCATATTCAAGGAATTGGTAAATTTGGGAAGTTCAGGACGTTCTGGTAAATTCTTTTAAAGTCTGTATGAATAAAGACACTACATTTAAGACAATATATTCTATTTAAACACATTTGCAATTTGACAAGATACAGTATTAACAATAGTACACAATGCATACAGCCCTCACAAACGATAGTGCTATCGGGTAGGTACCTGTGAGCATAGCATGAACACATGACCCCTAAAACTGCTACCCTACAAATCTACAAATAACCTATATTTATAGTAAAAATAAAATAAGGATATCACAAAGGCAAGCAATTGAGACTATCATAAGTGAATAGCTACAATAAAATAAAGTAGAATAATTACATGGAGGGATAGACAGACTAATGAGGAAGTAAGAAGGAGGTGTGGTGTGGAGGTAGATGTGCTGGAAAGTGTGAAAAGGAACAACTCGAGATGGTTCGGCCATATGGAACGTATGGAAAGCGAGAGAATGACTAAGAGGGTGTACGAGAGCGAGGTGGAGGGACAGAGAGGGAGAGGTAGACCAAATGAGAGGTGGAAGAATGGAGTGAGGAAGTACATGAACGAAGGCGGTGCTGGTTGGGGGGAGGGGCGTCGACTGACTGGGGACAGGTGCATGGTGGCGGTTCGTTCGTGGCCACCCCTTCGGGGATCATGGCATCAGGCAATAGATAGATAGAATAATTTCAAAATATGAAGAAGCAAAAACAGATTTAAACAAAGAGTAGGCCTACTCTTTTAACAAGAACAATGAAAATTATAAAAAATCAATAAATACAGACAAACAGTAAGCAGAGGTTATACAAAAAGTTAAAAATGCTGGATTAAAAAATATTGGTATAAAATTTAAGAATACAGTCACAATAATTGACATTAAAAAGAATAAATTTATGCAACAATTGACTCTTTTCAAAACCTGTCCACTAAGTCAAGGTCGACGCTATGGACTGTACAGTAAAACTCCTCCCCTTCGTATTCCTCGCATCCCGAATACCGGCGCTTCCGGAATTAATTTTGGTTTCGGACTCTATTCGCCCTTTCGTTTTTAGTCTGAAAGAGAGAATACAATCCTGAAGATCCGGATCGTATTCCTTCTCTTTAGTTTTTAGTCTGAAAGAGAGAATACAATCCGGAAGATCCGGATCGTATTCCTTCTCTTTAGTTTTTAGTCTGAAAGAGAGAATACAATCCGGAAAATCCAGATCGTATTCCTTCTCTTTAGTTTTTAGTACGAAAGAGAGAATACAATCCGGAAGATCCAGATCGTATTCCTTCTCTTTAGTTTTTAGTACGAAAGAGAGAATACAATCTGGAAAATCCAGATTGAATTCTCTCTCTTTCAGACTACAATACGAAAGAGGGAATTAATACGCTCCGGATCTTCCGGATTGAATTCTCTCGCTTTTGTACTGTAGTCCGAAAGACAGAGAACACTCCGGATTCTCAAGCTTCCGGAATTTTGCTCTTTCGGACTGTTAGTTCCACCCAATTAGTCCGAAATAGGGATTTTACTGTACTGAAGTCACTTTCAGCATGGTATTAATATTATCAATAACTTCTAATAAATTGTCAACACTCCAATAATATGTAATAATATGGGATGCCAAACAATTTTCATGATCAGTAAAACTAAAATATTAAGTCAAATTAAGAAGGGTCTTGCATATTAATTGTATAATTCAAAGATATTTAGTTTATTTTTTATTTTAGAGGTTGAGGAATTCTATAAGAGACTAACTTTGAAGATAAGAAATGTAGAGATTAGGGATTACCCTGGTCCTTCGATTTCTCCCAAACATAAGTAATTAGTCCGATTAGAAACTAAGAGACCTACCGAAATAAACGCCTGGGCCTGAGCGAAGGACTTTAAGACGAAAGCTGTGAGCCACGTGGAGCCAGATTCATCTGCATTACCGAAGGCACTGAAGGCACCGTCACTGTGGCGATACAACAGTTGTCGCTGGTACCCTGAAACCAAATAGAGTTTTAATAAAATATCACCTGAAACTATCAACAAATAGGATTAGATCACAATCATCATCCTTCAACTTTGCCCTCTCTGGTGCAGAACAGATCCAGAACACTCTTCCGGAGCAAATAGTAACAGCACCGGCGATTGCTGCATTTAAGGCAAGGTACGACAAACTATACGACATGAAGTGCAGGCAATTAATCTACAGGAGGTGGGGGATACCACAAGAAGGAATCTTCTTATTCCCCCCACTACTATTGTTTAGGTAAGCATGTCAGATAGTGTTGAAACCTCTCGCTCACAACTGACCTGTCGTCATGAATCGCAGAAGCTTCTCGGTGGCTTCGGGGGCTTCCTGGCGTGTCACTCTGAGGTACTGCAGGATGTAGATGTTGGGGGCGAAGTTCACCATGTTCTGTTCTCCACACCCGTAAGGCATCCGGATCAGCCCACCCAGGTTCTGAGGAGCGGAGAATATAATGGGAGAGCTCACACGGGCGGATCTTTTGTTAGAGTGATGTGATAAGTGGCTAAAAATGTGGCACAGATATTAGTTTACTTCATTCAAAAGCTTACATTTGCTCAATGATGTCATCCAAGATCAAGTTAAAAACAGTAAGGATTCTAAATTACATTGATGGGCCCCGTCAAGAGTTATGGAGCATTTGCAAAGGCACACATCTATCCTTCAATCAAACAAATCTGACAATAATTGTGAATATACCATGCCACAGGCTGTGGCATGGTCAGTAGCGTGTCTGGCTGCTGATCGAAAGGCCGGCAGTTGAAATGCCAGGCCGTGACATTGGTAGAGTTTGGACAGCTCAGTGTAGAGATTCATGGCAATGTATAGTGAAGTCCCTGTAAAAAGGGCATGCCATAGTCTTGTTCATCAAGGGAGTTCACAGCGTTAAAAACTGCATCAATAGCTATGATTTACTAACCTTCAATGATAGTGCCAGTAGATCGCCGACCACCGTGACCCAGCCTCGATCAGAGCCCTCTACAATGGCTGACGGGGCCGCCACTTCCCATGTACCCAGGGAGTCGCTACCTTCCTCCAGATCTGAGGGGAGTCAGACAGTAATCCTTAACCCTTTCAGTACCGGTTAAGTGTTTTTTATTTGATTTCAGCTACATTT
Organism: Paralithodes platypus; assembly: GCA_032716605.1. NCBI lineage: Eukaryota > Metazoa > Arthropoda > Malacostraca > Decapoda > Lithodidae > Paralithodes > Paralithodes platypus. Next base: position 18,304,409 of record CM064503.1, read on the forward strand.
AGACAATTTTATGAAGCTTCGGAAGAATATATGGCAGCTAAAAGGATTGAGATAGTCTGAAGCCTTTTAATTTGTAGACATCTCTCCTAAGCTAAATAAATTTGTCTAATAGTTGCCAGAATATAATGAAAAGGATGTCACTGGTATTGAATGGGTTAACCATTCCAATATTATGCTGCTTTTCATTAGACAGTTTCACATTAGGAAGGACCTATGGAAGTTAAAAAGGCTAATTATTTGTAAAGAAAACATAAAACTTTAGTCTAGCATGCAAGTGTGGATATCAATGAGAGACTCCAAACTTTCTTAGTGTAGCTTTTCAGAAAATAATCAGAAACAAGAGCTCATGGGACTTTATACCTTAAGGGGCTAGCGGCAGTTTTAACCCCTTCAGCACCATGACGCACTTTTACCTTTGATTCTGGCTAAAATTAGAAGATTTTATGCAGTTTAAGAAGGACCTATGCAACTAAGAAGGTGCATTGAGATAGTATTTACCCATTTGAGTTGCATAGGTAGATTACAAACCAAGGAAAGTCGTCTAATGGTAACCAGAATATGATGAAACTTAGTCATGGTGGTGAAAGGGTTAATGGTCTAGACAAACACCCCCTAGACCCCCTTCAGGATAAATTTGTACATAGAAAAATGGCTGGTTCCTCTTAAAATTACAGGCTCCTATCGATCGCCAGGAAAAATTTACACCTAAATAGCACGAAAGGTCTAAAAATTGACAACGGAATGGGGCAAAAGGTGTTAAACTCGCCAAACTAAAATGGGCCAAAAGTCTTATTTCTCAAAATTAATGGGGCTAAACACTAGGGAGAAAAGGGACCAGAAAAACAGACTATCTCCCCTTATAAGGAGAGATGGTAGTTTTTTTCTGGACACCATTCTCCCTAATGCTTAGCCCCATCAGTTTTCAGATTTCACGACGTTCAGCCCTTTAGTTTAGCGATTTTAAGACCTTTCCTCCCTTTTCTTTGTCAATATTAACACTTTTCATATCACTTAGGGGCCTATTTTTTTCCTGGCGAGCGATAGCGAGCCTGTAATTTAGGAGGAGTCAGCCTTCGGCATGGACATTTTTCTACCGAAAAATGTACAAATCTATCTTGAAGGGGTATCCTTTTTTTTTTTTAAAGTTTGGAGGTCTAGGGAGGAAACTAATAAAATTGTAAAAAAATAAATAAATAACAAATAAATGCATTCATCCCCTTAAAAAGTAGTAGAAAAGAAGCTAATATAGTCTTTATTTACAGTGGACTGTACATTGTCCTCATCATGATTATTTTGATATTATAAAGATTTTCTAGGAAAGTATTTTAATCGGGACAATTTTGAATAATTACCATCCAGGGAAAGTAGTTTAATAATTACCATCCAGGGAAAGTAGTTTAATAATTACCATCCAGGGAAAGTAGTTTAATCTGTTTTCCATCATGTATGGAGAGATTAGCTGCTAAGGGATTAAATTTATCGTCAGATGTGGAAAAAATACTATACTAAATAGGAGTTAGGAAAGTAGCCTATTTTAATTATGAAAACTTTGAATTAATATGATGCAGGGACAGTAGTTTCATCTTCCATCAAGTAAATAAAAATTAGCTACAAAGGAATTAAATTTACGGTCCGCTGGGCAAAAATATACTACACAACAGTTTGCAAAGGCTGTGGAAAATAATGCTCCAATAGTTTTTCCTTGACTAACCTCCGTGACATATATACTTGGTCCAGGTGCTCTCTCGTGGGAACCCCTCCGCCTCCACAGTCTCTCTTTGGCTTGTATCCATTCAGCCCCATTTAGCCTACTGTTTTACGAAGTTTACCCCCATCCAGGTGTCAATATTTTCCTGGTGAGCGGTAGGAAGCCAGCATATATATATATATATATATATATATATTTTTGTTTTGACAGCAAGCTAAATTTGTAAATTTCTCCGGCGAAACCGGATTTCTCCATACAATGCTGGCTCGCTATCGCTCGCCAGGAAGAAATAGATACCTAGATGAGGATAAACGTCTTAAAACAGTTGGCTGAATGAGACCGAATGGATACAAGCCAGAGAAAGAGAAAAGAAGAATAGTTTTTCCTTGACTAACCTCTGTGACATATATACTTGCTCCAGGTGCTCTCTCGTGGGAATCCCTCCGCCTCCACAGTCACTGGCTTGATTAACAAGTCCCTGCAAACATAAAGGCACATTTTCATTCTAGGTACAATCGCACTAATAAGAGACGTCTCAGCACCAAGTATGTTTTGATCAATAATTGGTATCAGCAATATCCAAGCTTCATTTCTTCATATGGAGTGAAATATACAAACATGTTCCTACACTCACCCACCCTATTCAACACCTGACAGACATTAATAAAGCACAGAGCAAGCCAAACGTAATGACAGCTGGGACACTACTTATTAATGCGACCGTACGATTGTTGTTGTTCCCTAAGCTGCCTGGCCGAACAGCCCCGAGTCCCCAAGGAAGGCCATGGCCACGGTCGGGTTTTCCCACAGAGCTCTCAAAGAGTGTAAATTGTGTTGTTGGCGTAAGTGGTTATGTGAAATGCAGTCTTCTATGATGTGTTTAATGGTATGGGGTGCTGTGTTACAACCCGGGCAGGTGTCGACGACGGAGTCATCCAGTCTCTTCTGATAGCTCAGAAGAGCCGGATGGTGTCCGCATCTCAGCCTGGCCAGGTGGACTCTGTCCTCGCGAGGAAGGGAGGATTCAGAAGGATGGATTTCGGGAGGTCGTGCTTGCAGCTGCGTGTTGTCTATGAGTGAGTGGATGGAACGGCGAGTGATAAGAGTATGGATGTGCTTCCGGAAGTTGGTTTGGGGTGAGCAAGGAGGGAGAGAAAACAGTATTTGTGTGGGATAGCGTGTGCCGGGTGTAGTTTTGATATTTCTTGGTGTCTGTGGGTGTGTAGCCATGTAGTGTAGTGGGTGGTGTTGATTCGTGGAGGCTGCTGCTAGGAATTGTGTGACTCATGTCTAGATGATCTTTGACTTTGAGGACTTTGGTTTCTTGATGTAGGTGATCTGTGAGTGTCTTAGCTGTGCATCCTGTGATGATTTTCAGGGCTTTATTTTGAATAGTCTGTAAGGTCTTATGATGTGTTTCAGCTAGGTTAGAATACTAGGCCGGGCTTGCGTATTCCATAACTGATCTTACGTATTGTTTGTAGACTGGTGGTGGTTTCTTTGTTGTGTCCAAATTTCGTGTGAGCAAGTGATCTGAGGGCGTTAAGTCTGGGTGCCACTTTCTTTTTCGTGTTTGTGGTGTGCCATTTGGGTGTCTTATGTTACTCCAGTGAGTGAGTGAGTGAGTGAGTGAGTGAGTGAGTGAGTGAGTGAGTGAGTGAGTGAGTGAGTGAGTGAGTGAGTGAGTGAGTGAGTGAGTGAGTGAGTGAGTGAGTGAGTGAGTGAGTGAGTGAGTGAGTGAGTGAGTGAGTGAGTGAGGAGTGAGTGAGTGAGTGGTGAGTGATTGGAGTGAGTGAGTGAGTGAGTGAGGTGAGTGAGTGAGTGAGTGAGTGAGTGAGTGAGTGAGTGAGTGAGTGAGTGAGTGAGTGAGTGAGTGCGTGAGTGAGTGAGTGAGTGAGTGAGTGAGTGAGTGAGTGAGTGAGTGAGTGAGTGAGTGAGTGAGTGAGTGAGTGAGTGAGTGAGTGAGTGAGTGAGTGAGTGAGTGAGTGAGTGAGTGAGTGAGTGAGTGAGTGAGTGAGTGAGTGAGTGAGTGAGTGAGTGAGTGAGTGAGTGAGTGAGTGAGTGAGTGAGTGAGTGAGTGAGTGAGTGAGTGAGTGAGTGAGTGAGTGAGTGAGTGAGTGAGTGAGTGAGTGAGTGAGTGAGTGAGTGAGTGAGTGAGTGAGTGAGTGAGTGAGTGAGTGAGTGAGTGAGTGAGTGAGTGAGTGAGTGAGTGAGTGAGTGAGTGAGTGAGTGAGTGAGTGAGTGAGTGAGTGAGTGAGTGAGTGAGTGAGTGAGTGAGTGAGTGAGTGAGTGAGTGAGTGAGTGAGTGAGTGAGTGAGTGAGTGAGTGAGTGAGTGAGTGAGTGAGTGAGTGAGTGTGTGTGTGTGTGTGTGTGTGTGTGTGTGTGAGTGAGTGAGTGAGTGAGTGAGTGAGTGAGTGAGTGAGTGAGTGTGTGTGTGTGTGTGTGTGTGTGTGTGTGTGTGTGTGTGATATTAGGGGTGTGTTGTTTATGTTGAGTCCCGGGACGTAATCGTGCTCTCCTGTCCAGCTTGTGAGGAGGGTTGCAGTGGATTTAGCTGGGGCTAAATTGAGTCTGTTTGTAGTGCACCATTCATGTAAGGTGTCGAGATAGTCTTGAAGGAGTCTTGTTGCTGTGTCTGGGTTTTGGTGCGTGCTTGCGAGTGTTAGGTCATCTGCGTAGGAGGCTATGGTTATTTGGGCTGAATTTGGTGTATTTATATCATGCATGTACAGATTGAAGAGTGCGGGTGACAGGACGGATCCTTGCGGGACTCTGTTTGGGAAATTTCTAATGCTAGATGACTGACCGGCAAAAGATGTGCACATCTGCCTGCTAAGAAGTTGGCCAGCCATCTTTTTGTGTTGTTGTGCAAGTTTGTGTTGTAGATTTAGTTTGTTAGGTTGTGGCGGGGGATGGCATCGAAGGCTTTACTAATGTCGAGTGTGGAAAGTACTGATCTGTGTGGTGGTCTAGCCGAGTTGATGCCGTTGTTCCCCAAGCTGCCTGGCCGAACAGCCCCAAGGCCCCGAGCAAGGCCATAACCGAGCGCCCCCACAGATCCCTCCCTGCCGACCACAATAAAGCCTGGGTGACCGAAGCCACTCCATGGCGGGGAGCCGAGGAGGGTGCGGAAACGCCCGGGAAACCAAAGACCCACCCAGGGCCCTGTGCCCCTCAGCAATTATGAAAAGAAAGTGGAGGGGCAAAGGAAAAATGTGACACTTTGGCTTCCAATCTTGGTAGATTGGGAGGTCGATCCACAGAAGAGACTCAGTCACTTGAGATCTAGAAAATATATAGGCCTAAGTAAAAGGAACATTCAGAGTAAGCTATGGGTATGGTAGAGATCGCTCAGTTCTCACTCTGATAGACCAGCCGTACGGTTGCTTGCACAAGTTAAAATGTAAAACTAGCAAACTAAACAAACCAAAACTAGGACAAAGACAATATAAAGGCAAAATAACTTATCAATATCGCTATGTGAGAAACTACGCTTACTTAAGGGGAGTCAGACCGTTTGTTTCATCTATTAATTAATTTATTCATAGATTTTTTTAGTTTCCTCCCTAGACCTCCATCAAGCTTAGAAAAACACCCTAGACCCCCTTCAAGATAAATTTGTACATTTTTCAGTAGAAAAATGTCCCACCCGAAGGCCGATTTCTCTTCAAATTGCAGGCTTGCTATCGCTCGCCAGGAAATAATAGACACCTAAATTGCACGAAAGGTCTTAAAATTGACAATGAAATGGGGCGAAAGGTGTTAAAATCGCCAAACTAATGGGCCGAACGTCTTATAATCTCAAAACTAGTTGGGCTAAACATTAGGGAGAAGGGAGTCCAGGAAAATGGTCTGCCTCCCCTTAAGTTAAGTAGCTGGAACACTTATTGTATATGATCAACTAGACTATGAACATTAATACTGTAGAGGGAAAACACAGACTTGTGTTTAAAACAAATCTTTCAAAGTACTTCATCCGCATACCCGATAAACTCAATAACATTTGCACCGTCTATTACTGCAGGTGATTTCACTAAAACACTTAAATTTTAAATAATAATGGAATCACCCTCACAGATTTTCAGGTTGTTTTACACCCACCCACACACCAACTTAAAATTTTGACTTATCCGAAAGAGGCTTTAGTCGGATGTCCTACGCTTCACCCCCTTTTGAAATACATCCTCTTCATATGCCCAATTCAACTAAGCCGGCTTGTGTGCATTTCTTTGTCGATACTCTTAACCATAATGGGAAACCTATATAAACCAAAACTGGGATTGTGTGTCACAATATTAAAGCAAAAGAACTCATCAAAATCGCTATGTGGAAATAACTACTGTATTTAATCCAATAAAAGAACACAAAGCCACCACATAGGGTGTACCCAACTGCCTCAACTCTCCAATAGAACCCATTTCTTTCACTCTAACCCTACATATTATTATCAATAATTTAACAATCAATAAATCATTTATTTATATAAATTGTTTAAAGTTTGGCTATATCAGTCTGAAACAGTGGCACCACTGATACACTATCCATGAAATGATTGTCTGAGGAAATTAGAAATAAGCCGAGAACTTTGAATCAAGTTCACCCTCTGATTTAATTTAGTTATTATAGTTCTGATATAAGTTGTCTACTCATCTCTGAATCTAGCTGTACCATAATTATAATTATATAGCTGTACAAAAGTAAAACTTTTAGGGCCCTTGAAGCAAAACTTAATTAAGAGTGTTATTGTGTAAAGTCAGTGAAAATAGGTTAGCCTAAACAGACCCAGATGCGGAAATTACTTGAGCCAACCATGCCAAGTGAGATATCATTCTTGGTGTCACTGGTAGTGTTGTTGTTGTTGTTCCCTAAGCTGCCTGGCCGAACAGCCCAGAGTCCCTGAGGAAGGCCATGGCCACGATCGGGCTTTCCCACAGAGCTCTCATTGAGTGTAGATTGTGTTGTTGGCGTAAGTGGTTGTGTGAAATGCAGTCTTCTATGATGTGTTTAATGGTATGGGGTGCTGTGTTACATCCCAGGCAGGCGTCGACAACGGAGTCATCCAGTCTCTTCTGATAGCACAGGAGAGCTGGATGGTGTCCGCATCTCAGCCTGGCCAGGTGGACTCTGTCCTCGGGAGGGAGGATTCGAAAAGATGGATTTCGGGAGGTTGTGCATGCAGCTGCGTGTTGTCTGTGAGTGAGTGGATGGATCGGCGAGAGATAGGAGTATGGATGTGCTTCTGGAAGTTGGTTCGGGGTGGGCAGGGAGGGAGAGAGGACAATAATTGTGTGTGATACCGTGTGCTGGGTGTTGTTTTGATATTTCTTGGTGTCTGTGGGTGTGTTGCCATGTAGTTTAGTGGGTGGTCTTGGTTCGTGGAGGCTGCTGCCAGGAATTGAGTGCCTCTCATGTCCAGATGGTCTTTGACTTTGAGGGTTTTGGTTTCTTGATGTAGGTGATCTGTGGGTGCAGTAGCTGTGCAGCCTGTAATGATCTTCAGGGCTTTGTTGGGAATAGTCTGTAAGGTCTTATGATGGGTTTCAGCTAGGTTAGAAGCCCAGGCTGGGCTTGCGTATTCCATCACTGATCTTATGTATAGTTTATATACTGTGGTGGTAGTTTCTTTGTTGTGTCCAAATTTTGTGTGAGCAAGTGACCTGAGGGCGTTAAGTCTGGGTGTCAGTTTCTTTTTAATGTTTGTGGTGTGCTGTTTGAATGTCATAAGAGTATCATATGTTACTCCTAGGATTTTGTGTGTGTGTGTATGTGTTAGGGGTGTGTTGTTTATGGGGAGTTGAGGGATGTATTCGTGTTCTCTTGTCCAGTTTGTGAGCAGGGTTGCGGTGGATTTGGCTGGGGCTAGATTAAGTCGGTTTGTAGTGCACCAGCCACGTAGTGTGTTGAGATAGGGTTGAAGGAGATCTGTTGCTCTTTTTGAGTCATGGTGTGTGCATGCGAGTGTTATGTCATCTGCATAGGAGGCTAAGTTTATTTGGGGCGTATTGGGTGTAGTTATATCGTGCAAGTACAGATTGAAGAGTGCGGGCGATAGGACGGATCCTTGTGGGACTCCGTTTGGAAAGTTTCTGATTTTGGATGACTGACCGGCAAAAGATACGTGTGCTAGGAAGTTGGCCAGCCACCTTTTTGTGTTGTTGTGCATGTTTGTGTTGTAGATTTTGTTTGTTAGGTTGTGGCGGGGGATGGCATCGACGGCTTTACTAATGTCGAGTGTGGCTAATAGTGATCTGTGTGGTGGTCTAGCTGAGTTGATGCCGTCAAAAGCACTTTGTGTAAGGTCTGTGAGAAGAGTGTTTGTGGAGTGCAGTGGCCTAAAGCCATGTTGTGTTGGAGCTAGGGGGAGGTCGGGTGTAATTAGTAGTAATACTAGGCGTTCCAGGACTTTGGAGGGGGAGCAAAGGAGTGTGATGGGGCGGTGCGAGGAGGGTAGCGTGGGGTCTTTGTTGGGTTTGGGGAATGTGATTATGATACCATGCTTCCAAATGTCTGGTATTGTGTTGTGTGAATAGCTGTAGTTTGATATGTTAGCGAGTGCTTGTATGCCTTGTGGTCCCAGGTGTCTGAGGTGTATGTTGCTTATGTTGTCTAGGCCACAGGCGGGTGAGTGCTTGAGATTGTTGATATGCTTTGTCTGGTGAAGGGTGTATAGTCAGGGTCTGTGGGGAATTGTCACTTACGTCGGTCGTCTTTGTGAGGTTTTAGGTGGCCGATATGTGAGAAGTGATTGATGAGCGTTTGCTTGTTGTTTACATGAAGGAGTAGAGTCTGTTGTTGTGATTGCAGCATGTGATTGTGTTGCGTTGCTGTTGGAAAGTGTGATGCTGTTTAGTGTTTTGTAGAGTTTTTTGGAGTTTGTTTTGTGATCAAGTGTTTGTAGGAAGTTTTTCCAATTTAGTGTTTGTTGTTCTTGTATTGTGTTGTTAGTTTGGGTGTTGAGTGCTTGAATTTGTTGTGTGATGTCTTGTATGTGGGCTGCTGGGGAGTGTTTCAGTGTGTCGCGTTGTCTGATGAGGTTTTGAATTTCTGGTGTGAAGTTGGGTTGTGACTTTTTCTGTTACCTCTTGGAATGTGTTTCTTGTCAGATAGTTGTATTGAGGATGTGTACAGCATTGTTGAAGTTAGTGATGGGTGTACTGTTTAGAGTTGTGAAGTGTTGTTCTGTCTCATTTGTGAATGCTTCCCAGTTAGCTCTTTTATAATTGGTGTATGTGTGTTTGTGGCTAGCTGGGGTGAGTCTGGTTTTGGTGGTGATAATGATCGGGAGGTGGTCAGAGCCTAAGGTTCTGACCACCCTCCAGGATGTTGTGGGGGCGAGTTCTGGGGAGCAAAAGGTGATGTCTGGAGATGATGGGTTATAGAGGGCTTGGTGAGGAATATGGGTATGTTGATGAATGTCGTTAAGGATGATGAGGTTATCCGTTTGGTTTTGTAGTACCAGCCCTCTGTCTGTGTCGGGGTTGTCGACAAACCAGGCCGACGTATTGTCGTTGAAGTCACCACCCAGGATGATGTGTGGGGTGTTTGTGATGTGTTGTAAGTGTGGTCTGTATTCATTTGGTACTGTAGGGGATGTATGAGTTTATGATCGTTATGTTGGATTTGTTGCCAGTGCGTATTTTAATTTATTGTATTTCTGTTGTGTTATCATTTGGGGGGAAGAGGGATTTGGTTTGTACACTGGTTACTATGTATGATATTTCTTTGTGTACCAGGGTGAGGAGTCCACCACCCCCGCCGACAGCCCAGTCTTGTCTGATGGTGGTGAAATTGTGAAATGTGGGTGTTTTGTGGAGTTTTGTTTCTTGTAAGATGGCAATGTGTATGTTGTGTTGTTTGATGAAGTGTGAGAGTTCGTGTTTCTTTGTGTTAATGCCATCTATGTTCAATTGGAGAATGTTAATGTTATGTGCACGATGTATGTTGGGTGCTGCTGCACGAGGATGGGATGAGGGAGGGGCTGGGGGTTGGGATGGGTGAGGTGGGGGTGGGGATTGGGGAGCAGGAGATGGGGGTTGGAATGGATTAGGATGGAGTGTGGTGTGTTGAGTTGAGGATGTGGATGGTATGGGAAGGTTAGGGAGGAGAGGTGGAAGAGTTTTAGGGGGGGGGGGGAGTGGATGGTATGGGAAGGCTAGGTGAGGAGAGGTGGACGGGTTTTAGGCGAGGGATTTGACTGGGAGAGGGAGGGGCATGAGGAACAGGTCCAGGTGTTCGTGTAGTGTTTCTTGGAGGCAAGTGTTGTACAGGTGAAGTGAGTCTAGTTCCTGCATGAATTGCAGAGAACTGAACCCTTAGTGTGGAGTTTCGAGCAAGTTGGACATATGTATGTGTACGTGGGTCCTGGGTTGCTCTCAATGTCTCCGGCTAGAAGAAGTCTTCGAGAAATGACAGCCGGAGAGTCTTTTCTCGGTGTAGGAAAAACTGTGTGATGTGTGTGTGTGGTGCGAGAGGTGTGGAAATTCCCGGCGCGACCGAAGCCGCTCCAAGGACCCGTGCCCCCAGGGAGGGGGCAGGGGATGGTTGTGACGGTTTGGCTCCCGAAACTGCTCCCCGCGGCCGGCATCCGGTTGTCCTCCACTGGTCGTTGATCTGGTCTCTGGCCTTGGAGGGTCGGCAGCCATCCGCGGTTGGCAGCTCCGGGAGGTGGTCCTACGGCGTAGACGCCGCCACATCAGGACCACTGGTAGAGTGTTCGCCTCATAGCCGAAGGGTCCCGGGTTCAATCCCAGGCCCTGGCAAATTTTAGTGAGGCTATTTCAGCATCTAACTAAGTTTAGGTGTGTTGGTAGAATTGTTAAGATGGTCGAGAGTAAGATCGGAGCTCCATAAATCCTCTTTCGGGTATGATGTAAAAACCTATTCCTACAGGGCAAGGAAGGAGAGGAGAGAACAAGGGAGTGTAGGGAGACTCTCAAATTGGGCTTTGGTTGTGGAGTTGCCAACTGGCCGTTTGTGTGTGTGCCTGTGTAGCACTGCCCAGTGAAGTTGACTCACCATTCCCTATCGTCTCTCGGACGGACTCGCGGTCGTTTCGGCTCGGGCTTGTTCCTCTGTTTGTTCGGAGCATTCGCTTCGGTGAGTAGTGTGAAGTAGTGTAAAGTCAGTGAAAATAGGTTATCCTAAACAGAACCGGAAGCGGAAATAACTTGAGCCGACCATGCCAAGTGAGATATCTTTCTTGGTGTCACTGGTAGAGTGTTCGCCTCATAGCCCAAGGGTCCCGGGTTCAATCCCAGGCTCTGGCATTATTTGCGAGGCTATTTCAGCATCTAACGAAGTTTAGGCGTGTTGGTAAAATTGTTAAGATGGTTGAGAGTATACGATCGGAGCTCCATAAATCCTCTTTCGGGTATGGTGTAAAAACCTATTCCTACAATTGAATAATTTTTTGTTTTCTTTTTATGGTTGTGGAGAATTAGTGATCGTGACAATATAGCTATACCTTCTAGTGATGCTTGCGTCCACAGTACCACAGTTGTCAGGGTTCTCGTGGTCAACTGTAGCTCCCACGGTGATGTTGACCTCGCCCAGCGCTGTGGGTTTGATCCTCGCAGTGACCACCACCTTACTCTGGGCCGCGACACACACCCGCGACATGCCACCCGCCGCACCGTCAACCAGCTCGTAATCCACACTATCTTGGACTGTGACTGCAACCTAGGGAAAAGGAATAGTTATGTAGCTATCTAAGGAAGAGGAATGCTTATGTACAGTTGTGTTCCTTAACTTGAAACACTTCGAAGCCTCGAACTGAGGAAGCGAACCTCCGAATTACAAGAATCAGGTAAAAAAATTAAGCTACATGCATCAACTTACTCTATTCAGAATCACTTTCACACCTCTGATCTAACCATGTAAACCAAACACTCACTGGCAAGGGTAGATCAAGGTAGTTGAACACCGAAATCTTGACGGCCAGGATTTCCCCGCGCTTCATGGAGGGCGGAAGGGTAAGGTCCAGGAAGAAGGGGGTGAAGGTGGTGATGTTGACCTTCTTCGTGAGGCCGATGCCCTCCTGTGGGTGGACACACACGGCCTTACCCACCCACTGTGTGATGGTGTCTGGCAGGGTCAGGCTCTGGCTCACCTCGCCCGACTCACTGAAGGAAAGAAGTCCATTCAAAATTCTATTTCTATTTACTCAGGCCCAATCCCCACTTCTCCTATTTTTATTTGATTTGATTTGATTTTGATTTTTTTTGGTGGGGGGGTATTACTTTAGTCAATATACGGTACTATCCAAGCATTAGTTGGTCGCTTAACATTAGCTAATTCGACGTTTGAGATATTATACAGTAATTATGATTATTATGGATTTATTTATATTCTCATTTTATGAGGGACCTGATCGCAAAACTTTTCATAGCTCTTGTTGGATCATTGCTATTCCAAACTGCAAGAAAGTGTGAAGGTGACGAAAAATGTGTGTAAATATGTAAATGTTCTGTGACTAGTGTTTTTAGAACCTGGTGGAAAATCTAATACAGTACCTTAGCAGCCGATTTCTAGATCTTTAACCCTTTCAAGATCCGAATACGCATTTCTTGTCGGTTTTCTGGCTATTACTAAAGGATTTTTATTCAGATTAGAAAGGGTACAAAGGAGTACAAAGGAGTACAAAGGAAATCAAGCAACAACAGATCTAGTGACCCTTCTAGGCTGCTTGTCCTCCAAAACACTGAGGATCAAGTGTCCAAACAGTGGTTTAGAGTGGGTAAGGGAACATTGGACTGGGAACTACTGCCCTGCCACTAACGTGGCAGGACTAGGAAGTTAGTAGGGGACATATGGGGTAGTAACTGAGGGGAGGATAAAATATAGTTATTCATTTACAAACACAGTCATTCGCGAGTTTGATGCGAGATATTTGTCTAGGCGGAATTTAAATGAATCAACGGTGCTGCAGTCTATAACGTCTCGGGGAAGCCCATTCCACAAGTCGACAACTCGATTGAAGAAGAAATTCTTAGATTCGTGCGAGTTAAAAGATTTACCAATAATTTTGCAATAGTTTCCCCGCGTGTAATTAGATTGGTCGATAGTGAAGTACTTACTACAGTTCATATTGTCGATGCCTTTGATGATTTTGAACACTTGAATTAAGTCACCTCTTAATCTGCTGCTGGGTTAAAGGAAATAGGTTTAATTCTCGAAGACGCTCTTCGTATGGTTTGTTCTTTAGGCTAGGTATCATTTTGGTAACTACGTTGAACTCGTTCTAGTTTGTTTATGTCTTTTTGGTAATAAGGGCACCAGCATTGAACGCAGTATTCCAGAAGAGGGCGGACTAAGGAATTGTAAAGGGTTAGGATTAAGTCTTTGGATTTATGCTCAAATGATCTGCCTATAAAGCCAATTATTTTGTTTGCCTTCTTAACAACTTCTGAACATTGTTGACTCGGTTTTAGGTTACTCGATATTGTTACTCCCAGATCGGTTTCTCTGTTTACATTCTTAAGCTGAGTGCCATTCATCGAATAGTTTGCCTTCTCATTTAGGTATCCGATATGTAGTACTTTACATTTATCCGCATTGAAACTCATTTGCCAAAATTGGGCCCAATGTGACAATTTATCTAGATTGTGTTGCATATCGTCAACTTGATCTTTTGAGAGTACGCCATTTGCAAATTTTGAGATTGTACAGGTGAGACCCTCAACTATGTCGTTGATTTAAATTAGAAAGAGAATTGGTCCTAGTACAGATCCCTGGGGTACCCCGCTACTTACATTGGTCCATTTAGATGCCTTACCGTTTAGGACTACTCTTTGCTTTCTGTCGCTGAGCCAATTTTCTATCCATTTCAACACACCGTCTTGTATTCCATGCGCTTTTAGTTTTAGCAGTAAACATTTGTGGGGAAGTAAACGTTTGTGGGGATATATGGATGGCAGAGGGTTAATCGAGATAGTCTTTACCTTTCAATTTCCACAAGTCTATCCTAAGCTGCATAAAATTGTCTAATAATAACCGGAAGGAACTGTCAAAACGTCAGGATCATCAAAGAGTTAAGGGGGGGGGGTCACCGGCTTTTTTTTATCTTTCTCTTTTTCTCTCTTTCCCGGGCTTGTATCCATTCGGTGCCATTCAACCAACTGTCTTAAGACGTTTATCCCCATCCAGGTGTCTATTTCCTCCTGGCGAGCGATAACGATCCAGCATTGTATGGAGAAATCCGGCTTCGCCGGAGACATTCTTCTTACGAAAAATGGACAAATTTAGCTTGCTGTCAAAACAAAACAAATATATATGCTGGCTCGCTCCCGCTCGCCAGGAAAATATTGACAACTGGATGGGGGTAAAAGTCTTAAAACAGTAGGCTGAATGGGGCCGAATGTATACAAGCCAAAGAGAAAAAAACGAGGTGGGATCCCTTAATGAAAAATTGGAACTATGAACTATGTCGACATCCCATTACAGATCCTGAAGCGAAGAAAATTAGCCATCTTTTTCTTTGAGTGCCATTTTGGTGCAGCAATTATCAAACAAGGTTTTTATTTTATTTGTGATCACACTGAATGTATATTATCTTAACACCTTAAGAGCGGGTGGTGGAGTATATTTGTGATCACACTGAATGTATATTATCTTAACACCTTAAGAGCGGGTGGTGGAGCATATTTCACTGTGCCGCCCAGCGTTTTTTTTTTACCATAAATAGGGTAGTTTCCGTGCTCTTTTTCATGCATAAAAAAGACCCAGAGTGTAATAAAAGTATATATCCCTGAAAGGGCATAAATTGAGCTTTCCAATGACATCCGAACCATCCTTCTACGATCACTGGTTGTCTTGCAACGATCGTGCAACCGAAGAGCAAAATCGCTAAAATACGGTAATACGGTATGAAAGTCTTAAAACAGTAGGCTGAATGGGGCCGAATGGATACAAGCCAAAAAGAGAGGGAGAGAAAAAAGTGAGGTGGGTCCCTTAACCCTTGTTTATCGGGGCCCGACTTAAGTCCGAATCGAAAAATTTGGACTATGTGGCGGGGCCCGACTTAAGTCAGTGTGCAATTTTGGCGCAATATTGGCTCAGAGAGAGACAAGCGACGGGAGGAGCCTGGGTTACCTCATGACCGCTCGCCACGGCCACCGTGGACCAACTGAGATGTACTCTACTTACATCCACCCTCACTCCCTCGCTATATAATTACGTATGTAGCGAGGGAGTGAGGGTGGATGTAAGTGGAGTACAGTACATCTCAGTTGGTCCACAGTGGCCGTGGCGAGCGGTCATGAGGTAACCCAGGCTCCTCCCGTCGCTCGTCTCTCTCGGAGCCAATATTGCACCAAAATTGCACACTGACTTAAGTCGGGCCCCGCCACATAGTCCAAATTTTTCGATACGGACTTAAGTCGGGCCCCGATAAACAAGGGTTAAGGGACCCACCTCGCTTTTTTCTCTCCCTCTCTTTTTGGCTTGTATCCATTCGGCCCCATTCAGCCTACTGTTTTAAGGCTTTCACCCCCATCCAGGTGTCAATATTTTACTGGCGAGCGATAGCGAGCCAACATATATATATTTTAGTTTTGACAGCAAGCGAAATTTGTAAATTTTTTAACAGAAAAATTTCTCCGGCGAAGCCGGATTTCTCCATACAATGCTGGCTCGCTATCGCTTGCCAGGAAGAAATAGACACTTGGATGGGGATAAGTCTTAAAACCGTTGGCTGAATGGGGCCGAATGGATACAAGCCAGAGAAAGAGAAAAGGAGAGAAAGCTAAAAAATGCCGGTGACCCCCCTGAAGACCAAACTATACTGTATATCCTGTATAGTCTCTAGCCCACTCATACACATTTGTAGAGATCATGCACCTATTTCTAATTATGGAAACTAATATATGAATCCAATTTTCAATTAACTAAGTAAGTATGTATGTATTGTATGTATGTATGTATATACTCTGGCACCCTCCCCAGTTTGCCTTTGAATTTGTTTCCCCCCCAAGTACCGTACAAAACTACATAGGCTACATAATTTATGGAGAAGAAAATTCTATAAAAAAATGGATCCAAATACAGTAGATATAATTGCATACAGAAAACCATAGGGGGTCCACAAATGCTTATGAGCGAGCTAGAGACTACTGTATGGTATCCAAGTGTAGCCTACCAGTATTTCTGACAGTTTTATTATGGGTATGGAGATATTGGACTGTAAACAGAAGAAACTATTACAAAATATACCCAGAATTAACCTCTCCTACTACTACTGTACTAATAATAAAAAATAAATATAAATAATATTAAACATTCATTAACAAAAACAAATAATAAAATACTATAACACTAATATATCTTACGGCAGCATTTGTAGGTCCCAAAGCCAGGTCTCTGGAAAGTCTGAGCGAGGGTCTTCCTGGGAGGTGGGTACTGCCTGTTCATTGGCCGTTTCCACCGAGCCTCCGAAAATGCGGGGAGGAGAGGCAGCAACCTTTGTCCGAACCGCAATCAATCCTCTGTCATTGTCCAGGACGTGTTCTCGGTGGTATGAGTAGTGGCTGTGGTACTCTGAAATTGCGGAAAGTGCACAACATAAGGAAAACTGAAATCTTCAAAATGCCTACTGGCTCACAAGAGGCAGATCCCTGCTTTCCTACACCCCTAGTCAGTTTTTCCTTGCATCCACCATATCCCAAACCTAATTTATGTTAGGACTAATTTAGAATAATCCCCAGCCTTTCCCTACACTGAAAAACATATCCATAAAAATAACCGTAATAGACCGTAAATGATTACTTTCGAAAACCATATTCAGGTTTACAGTTTGACTATTATGCTTTACTATTGTTCATAAAAGTATGCTTACGAAAGTGAAGAGTCATTTTGAGACAACTACCGACACTGAATTGTTCTACATATTGTGGAGTCCTGCATTCACACGAGTAAGGACACAGTTTTGAATGGTGGTAATGGTATGCTCTTAGGATAAATCTAAATGTACGGCAGGATGGGGAATTACTGTAGAACAGGCAAGAGAAGTGGTAATGAATAGCAATGAATGGAGAATGTTTGTGAATAGAGGAGTGATAACGCGGTCGTTGGGAGAGGGATTCGGGTGCCAGTTGGACCAGATAATAGTCAGTCAGGCTCCTGGATCAGGGCGCCAGTGTATATGAAGGGTCATGCCTAGATGTGAGGTGGGCTGGCGTTGTGGTGTGCTTCGCTGCATGTCTGCCTGTGGGACCGGAACCTCTCCGGGAGGTCTGGGGCCGGGGTATCTAGTTTTCTCCTGGGTCACCTAGATGAGTGTGAATTTGTATTTTGTTTAAGTTGTGTTGTCCCTGTTCAGGCTCCGTCTCGAGTCGGCCACCCCCAGCTATGGGGTATGTGCCCGAGTACCGGTATATACATATACTGTATACATACTGTACGTACACAATAATATAACATAGAATTGGATAAATCTAAAAGTTAAGGAAAAAAATACAATAAACCACAATTTTAGCAGAAGAGAAGCTAGATAAATTAGATTAGTTACCTTGTTTTTCACACGGCCTGGTTTCTACGTGCAAGTTGGAGAAGATAAACAATCCTGAGTCCTGCAAATAGGTTTAATTAATTATAAATAATCTTTGGCACTGTATTACATGTATGTAAACTCCCAATATAATCCATAATTTTGTGCTCTTCATTATTAACACATGGTAAAATACATCAATATAAATTAATTTTATCTCAACAAAATATATGACAAAACAAATAAAAGTCTAGAACTTACATCAAACATCTTTAGGGCATCTACATAGTCCGTGAAGTAGTTCGAGCTATCTGGAAACAAAATATGAAAAAATAAATAAATAATACATACACACAATCTGTAATTATATACCATTATCCACGCTATACCCTGTTCCTAATAGTAGGCCAGAAATAGTGAACCCTAACCTACATAACTGAGAAATGGGCATATGGGCTGTAAATATCCACACCTATTCCCTGGCTAACCTTTCCCAAACGGTAGAAATATTAAGAGGAATAAAATCACAAGCGAAGTCGCAAAAAGCGCCATCTTTATTTTAATTCTCCAAAACATTTCGACATCAGTGTGTCCTCATCAGTAATCTAGAAATCAAAATATATTTATTTTGATTTCTAGACTACAGATTATGACACGGATTTCGAACAGTTTTGGAGAATTATAATAAAGATGGCGCTTTTTGCGACTTCGCTTGTGATTTTATTCCTCTTGAAATTGAGGTTCTCCACGATCACTCTTGTATCCGATGTAGAAATATTAGCTTGATCACTAGTCCTTTTTTAGTTAAAGAGGTTAGTGGTCAAGAGTTTTGGCCTACTTGAATGGATTTTTCCTATGTCTCCACCTCGGGACTGTAGGCTGTTCAGTAGCCTGTAACTCTTACGAGGCCCCAAAACTATTAATTGAAGCTTCGAGATGTTGGGTGCTTCACATGTGTCTCACTAGATGGTCTCGGTGGAGTTTCAAGGTGTTGGTTGCTTCCTTTCTGCCACACTAGATGATGACACATTTATACAAGTCACTTGAGTTGGAGAGAGCAGCTATACAGTTGTTCACAGCATCTTCGAATATGGTCAGGCATCTTCTATGCTATGAATTGATGACGATATAGGGGGTGTTTTATTGATGTGTCAGTGTAGTCAGGATAAGTGTAGAACAGCAGGAATGATCAGATCACCTCTGAAACACACTGAAATTTGGCAATGAAAACCAGAACACTTTAATATGAATTTGAGTAAGAACTTTTAGGAAAAAAATAAAATAAAATTAGCAGGAATTAATTCTTAATACAGTGTCAGGACATCGCATATTTGTACCCACCTTCTTCATCAGCGTTGAACTGGTTGCGGCAGTAAGCATAGTTGTCCACCTGCGCCCCACTCCACCGACCCACTTTGTAGTTCTTGAGAGGGTTGAAGAGAGCCGAGAGAGAGAACGGGTCACCATTGGGGTTCAACAGTTCCACGCTCTTGTCTACCACACCTGTAGGAGTACAATTTATTTCCACTTTAATAAAACTCTCAAAATATTGACAGAACGGATTACAAACTGAGGAAGAGCACTTTTGCTAAGTTATTGAAATTTCGTATCTAGCTATTACAAGAGAGACTTACTTGTAACTGTTGCCATCAGTATATGACCCCTCTTCCCCTGGGGTACAAGGAACTATCTGCTTTGCTCTTTGACAGTTCAAACAATAATATTTCACCTGTATACCACTATAATGGGTTGGTGACAACGAAAGGCATTTGTCATCCACCCACAAACCAAACCCTCAACTTCATTGCAATTGGAGTTAGGAGCTGCTATTTACACATTTTTAAAGACCCTTATTATTCCATTAACAAAAAATAAAAAAGAACAATGAAAGAGTGAGAAAAAAAAAGTGCTCAAGGAATCATGAAAGTCGTTTACATACTGTACATACAAGGGTTTAACGTAGTTCTCCATGACATACATTGTAATGGCTCAGACGTGGTTACCTTTCCACAGTTGGAATATAATACAATAAAGTCCCATCACAACACCGGCCCATTATCTCATCACTTTGGGTGATGTTGGCATAGTGTTAACCATGCTGTTGAAAGACTACTAAGTACAGCTGCAGCACCTGCACCTGCAGTATTTGCAAACCACACCAGCCTCAACAGTGCTACACCAAGACAGTACAATACCAAGACTACTGTAGCCAATATTAGGAAACTTTGAATTATAATGCAATACATGCAAAAATATAATAAACCAAAACATGAACGGTACAATATAAAGACATATTGTACATTGAATCTGTCTTGCCACAACTCTGCCCCACCATGTAAACATTGTGGCCAACTCGGGTGTGGCTGGGGCTGTTCGGCCAGGCAGCTTAGGGAACAACAATTCCGGTGTGGCGCCAAACAGCACTCGAGTAAGACTAGTAGAGTCCCCTGTGGCACCTATCCGCACCCCATTAGCCTCGGCAGCGCCAATATTTATTGTATAGTTGTAGTTCCCCAGATTGTCTGGCCGATCAGTCCTGAGTCCGGTAGACCAAAGCCGCTCCAAATGCTGGGGCCCCCGAAGGGGCCAGGTTGATAAGAGATCTGTCAGAGAGGGCAGCAGTGGCGGGGATGATCAGCCCACGGGCTTGGACCCCCAGGCCAATGACCCCACCGTCCATAGCCCCCCTTGCAGTGCCTCCCAATTAGTCGATCTCGCTAGCACCTAAAAGGAAAAGCATCACAGGAAGAGACAGACAGAAATGGCTAACATTGGGTTGAGGATGCCAAACCTCACTCTGGATAAGACCAGCCTTTTATAGTTGTTGTTGTCGTTCCCTAAGCTGCCTGGCCGAACAGCCTAGAGTCCCTAAGGAAGGCCATGGCGACGGTCTGGCTTTCCCACAGGGCTCTCAAGGAGTGTAGATTATGTTGTTGGCGTAAGTGATTGTGTGAAATGCATTCTTCTACGATGTGTTTAATGGTATGGGGTGCTGTGTTACATCCCAGACAGGTGTCATCAATGGAGTCATCCAGTCTCTTCCGATAGCTCAGAAGAGCTGGATGGTGCCCACATCTCAACCTTGCCAGGTGGACTGTCCTTGCGAGGAAAGGAGGGAGGATTCAGAAGGATGGATTTCAGGGGGTCGTGCCTGCAGCTGCGTGTTGTCTAAGAGTGAGTGGATGGAACAGCGAGAGATATGAGTATGGATGTGCTTCTGGAAGCTGGTTTCGGGTGGGCAGGGAGGGAGAGAGGACAGTATTTGTGTGTGATACCGTGTGCTGGGTGTTGTTTTGATATTTCTTGGTGTCTGTGGGTGTGCTGCTATGTAGTGTAGTGGGTGGTGTTGGTTCGTGGAGGCTGCAGCCAGGAATTGAGTGCCTCTCATGTCCAGATGGTCTTTGACTTTGAGGACTTTGGTTTCTTGATGTAGGTGATCTGTAGGTGTATTAATTGTGCAGCCTGTTATGATTTTTAGGGCTTTATTTTGAATAGGTCTTGTGATGTGTTTCAGCTTGGTTAGAAGCCCAGGCAGGGCTTGCACATTCTATTACTGATCGTATGTACCGTATTGTTTGTAAACTGTGGTAGTTTCTTTGATGTGTCCAAATTTTGTGTGGGCAAGTGACCTGAGGGCGTTAAAAGTCTGAGGGTCAGTTTTCTGTTTTTATGTTTGTGGTATGTTGTTTGAATGTCAGAGTATCATACATTATTCCTAGGATTTTGGGAGAGTGTGTGTGTTAGGGGGGGAGTTGTTTATGGTGAGGTGCGGGGTGTATTTGTGTTCGGCTGTCCAGCTTGTGAGGAGGGTTGTGGTGGATTTGGCTGGGGCCAACTTGTGTGTTTGTAGTGCACCAGTCATGTAGTGTTGAGATAGGGTTGAAGGAAAAGTGACTTAGTTCGGTTTGGATTTTTGGTGTGTGCATGCGAGTGTCAGGTCATCTGCCTTGTATAGGAATGTCTGTTGGTTCACAAATCTACCACCATCCCCCCTATTAGTCGCCTTGCAAGACATGCAGTAGGAAAAGTTTGTACTATTTAAACAAATAAAAAATAAACTAACATTACCTTAGAAACCGCCACCTACTTACATACATACAAGTTTAAAGACAGTTTGTCCACAGAAGCTGTGGTTACAGTCTCACATCCTAAATGGCAGCTTTCCAGGCGGTCCTGTCAAGGGCCGCCTGTGTTGTCAAGTTCTTTATTTTGAGATCGGACCGGAGTACCCGAGCCCACGTCATTCTAGGTCCACCCCTATGCGCAGCTCCCCCAAAGTTCACTGTCTGGCATTTCTTCACCCAGTTCTGATCATCCATTCTCTCCACATGTCCAAACCAACCAAGTCGGCTCGTGCGCATCACTTCACCGATACTCCTAATGCCCAGACGCCTTCTCAATTCCTCGCTCGATACCCTGTCCCTAAGATCAACCCCACACATCCATCTCACCATACTTCAAAACTCACTTAACCTCACAAGACCACATGCAATATTATCAGAAATACAGTGACTTCAGACATACAAATACACCCGTTCAGCCTCTGCGGAGTGGGCTAGCCATATCGGTACAGTGATTCAATCCCACACTTTGGCTCCGGAAAGTTTATTAAACTGCTAGAACTCTCGGATCATTAGGCTACCAGAGTTGTGAATCACGCTTGACCTACAGAGTATGGAATGGATGCAAAATAAGAGCTTGGGATGCATAGCTTTCAGGACCATGACACACCCACCCATATTTGCAAACAAAACTCACCTAAACTGCAGAAGGAATTGGGAGCTGCAGTGAGTTTGAGCTGGGCCTGGTCACCAGGCTGCAGCTTCGAGTGCGACCAGGTCAGCTCGGCCGTGTTGCTCAGGCAAGGTTCAATGTTCAGTTCTCGAGAGTCTGACACCACCTCACCGTCACTCCGCACCATCCACACTACCACCTGGACACACATTGGAGAAAGAGTAACTTAAATATTGTAAGTAAAAATCCATCTAGAACAGGGTTTCTTAACCGGGGGGGGGGGGGGGAGCGCCCCCCCCTGGGGGGCGTTTGACAATGCTAGGGGGGACGTGGGGTAATCAAAGTTCAAGATAGGGCTAGGCCATTCAAATGCATACAGGGTAATCGCAGATATATATAAATAAGAAACTTTGATTGGAAAAATTCACAACTGTCATTCCAAGCAACCACATGTAGTGTTGACATAAAACCATTATAATGTAAAACTTGCAAAATAATAAGTTTTAATCCTTGTATGCAGATTCGCTATATTTTCGCCCTTTTTACAGTATCTTGCGTCTTAAGCATCCATATGGAATGGATAACAAAAAAATCTAGGCATCAGAGGTGTGGGGGAGGGGGGGGCATCATGAATACAGTCCTGACCAAAGGTGGGCGCAGTGCTAAAAAGGTTAAGAACCACTGATCTAAAACATTATAGCTTTCACACAATTGGGAATAAAGCGAGGTTAATATTGCAGATAAAAATATATCTAAAACATTAGTGATTATTTTGTTTTTTCAGCCATGTCTATGAACATGGGAGTTGCCTAGAAAAGGAGGCTAATTAAGATGAGATTGTATCCTGATTGGAATGACAAATTTAGAAAGAAAATATTACATGGTACAAAAGACATGATAGGAAATCCAGAATGTTTTAAATACATACAGTATATACATATACAGTATAAAAGTTTAAAGACCGCTTCGTCCACAGAGATTGTGATTACAGTCTCGCGTCCTAAATGACGGCATGCATACATATGAAGATACAGTAGTGATCCATAGGAAGTAAATTTTTAAATTATAATAGAAGATCAGATTGTAAGACTATCCATTAGAAGAGAAACAAACTGCATCTCCTGTGGATCACTCAGTCTTTAAAATTATATATGTATGAATCGTAGAACCCGATCTTCCATCTTTCTAGGTCTACATACAAACCAACAAAGGATTATAAAGCCCCTTACCCTAGCAGTAGGAGACGCGGTGTGAGGGATTGTAAGAGGGATATTGACGGTGCCCCTGACGGTGCCCGGGATAGGGTCGGGGAGAGAGCGCGCAAGGTGCTCAGGCATAATGGGCATCTCCCCTGGAACTAGTTCGTATTCAGCTTTGTGAGTCACTTGGATGCTGCGCCGCGACACAATCTGATAAGGGCAAAATGGAGCGTTTTAGAAATTCTATTTAATGACAGGTCAAATTGATTCAGTTGTCTACAGAGACCATCAAAACTAAGGTGATAACAGTAGCTGAATAATGAGGAACCAGTACTATATACAGTATTAACCCCTTCAGACTCTTATGACACAGAAGTTGCCAGATTAGCAATAAGAAATAGAACTCTCTCACTCTTATAATTACCTCTCCAAAATTAGTTTTCTGCCCACAGCTAACTCAAAGACAACTGCAGAGGTTGAAGTAACTAAACTAAAGGTTCCTAAATACCCCTGATGGTAACAAAGGTTTTAAAGTATTCCTAATAGTAATAGTTTAGTAATAGTAATTAATAGTAATAGTAATAGTAATAGTAATAGTAATAGTAATAGTTTAGTAAAATTTGCCAGAACGTCCCGGACTTCCCAAACTTGACTACTTCCTTTAACGTGACGATAGTGCGTTGTTATATGTGCGATTGGTTTGCTTGGGAAACAGATTAACTTGCTCATGTAGTGATGTACACCCTATGTGGTGGATTGTGTTCTTTTATTTAATAATTTTCATTTTAGTAAGCGTTGTTTCCACATAGCGATTTTGATAATTTAATTTGACTTTATATTGTCCTTGTCCCAATTTTGGTTTGTTTAGTTTGCAAGTTTTACATTTTAATTTTAATAGGCTCAAAATCGCATCATATGTCGGAGAGGGTTAATGCCATCTCTCTGACTTCAGACAATCTTAAAAATATTGATATACCTATAAGCTATTTAGAAATCATTTTTATACCATCAACAATGTTATGTAGTATTAATTATTATGTTCTCTCCACTAACCAACTTCACTCCTAAACTCGATTAATGAAATTAACAAACACATGTGGCAGTCCGGAGATTCGAATCCAGGACGCTCACACCGAAAATCAACACACTTCTGCATTGCACCACGAAGACAGTTATATATAAAATAAACTTTCAGGGAACAGATTTAAGTGAAAACCAAATTTTTCAGTCCAGACCAACCTAAAAATTTGGATCACACTAAAATAGGATATACATCTACAGAGTGAAGGGGTAAACACAATACTGTATATTGTAGCTATATTTTTTAATGACAAATGGCAGCATTAAACTTGCGGTGAAATGTTGCATACAAAAGAAAACTATACAAAACCAACCTGCACGGTGATGGCGGCCGAAGCTTGTTCCGAGGCGGAGAAGAATACCGGGAGGACGTGTTCGAGCCCTTCACTGCCCTGGGTACACTGCAGACTGTCCTCTGGGGCGTGGATCAGCAGCGACGAGTTGGAGGGGGAGTAATAGCGCTCAAGGGTGGTGGTGTAGAGCGATTCATCCAGCGCTGCACGGGTGGTCAAGGCCTTCATCTGGAAAGTATTGCACTGGTTACATACATATGTTTAAAAAACATTTGTACACCGAGAATGTGGTTACAGTCTCAAGTCCTACATGGCGGCTTTCCAGGCAACCCTGTCAAGGGCTATGATGCACCTCCAGGGGGCCAGAGCTGGGCCGGAGGTAGGTCCCTCCACGTCAGCGATCTGCCATGCAGCAAGTTTAAAGCAAATTTGATGTGGCGTGCCTGCTCTAACTAGCCCCAACCACAGATGTTGGCTGTGAGACTAGCCTTTGCCCAAAGGGGCTTAGCCTGCAAGGCAGCAGGAGTGGTAGTTTGTGTGGGATTTGCTCCCCTAGACAGTTTGCCGACCAAGGCTAACAAGTCCCATAAACTCTATACTGATTATACCCGAAAACTGCAAGTTTGGTTATTCCACTGCCTCTAGCAGACATACATGCATTTCATGGCAAAAATGAAACTATCTCCTGAAATGCAACAAAATGCACCTCAAAGTGCTCGATAATGGTCCATTCACATGGCCCAAAAAGGGGCCATATGGCCCATCAAAGGATTACAGTACTACAACCACAACATTTTTGTAGCCAACATAGAATTCCCGCTCCATTGAGGCAAATTACATTCCACCGTTATAACATCAATATAGAGACAAGTCACAGTTTATGGGTAAAGACACTTATGAAACAAGTAATCCCACTTGTATTTATGTGTGGTGATCACCCCATTCTGCGGTGTGGTAAGGTGGATTAATACCTTACCTGACCTTATAATAACCTATTATAATGTAAAACTTGCAAAATAAACAAACCAAAACTTAGACAAACCCAGCAAGAAGACAAAGCAACTTATCAAAATCGCTATGTGGAAACGAGGTTTAAGCAAAATAATAATTCTTTATAAATAAAATAGCACAATCCATCACATAGGGTGTACATTACTACATGAGCAAATTAAATCGGTTTCCCAAGCAAACTAATCGTACATATAACAACGCACTTTAGTCACATTCAAGGAATTAGTCAATTTGGGATGTCCGAGACCTTACCTTAACTTGATTGGTGTTGTAGTTAGAGATATAAGTGGTGATTATTCCGTTCTGTGGCGTGGTGATGTTGTAGCACGCGTCACCAGCACAAACCTCCACTGCTACCCCGGAAGCCGGGGACTTATCTGGCAACTCTGCCTTCACCTGGACAGGAAATAGGAAAAACAGACTTACTGTGAGGGATATAATTTAAAGAGGATTGAACTTATTCTACATCATAGAAGATGGAAGTTTCAAAATTACTTTAAAACTGATAAAAGAGAAACTTGCAACTTGTGAAGAAAAAAAAATCAGTTACAAAGACTTTACAATTATTTAAGAAGAAACTTGGAACCTGCGTGGCTGAGGGGAAATTATCTCATGGCAACACGCGAGAAGTTCAGGGTTGACCTCCCCACGCCCGCCCAAAAGGTTTATTGACCTGAAGGTATGGACTTTTGCACTTCTCACTACAATGGTAGACAGGTGTGTTAGACCAGTGTTACACAAGTATTTGCTAGCACCTGATCAGCATGGCAAACTGGTTGCAGACTACATTCACATCCACAGCCATTCCAACAGCATGATAATATTGCACATACTGTACACCCTTACACAACAATAGGGGAGTGGGCCAGACTGCCAGTGACTCTCCCCTGTAAAGAAGCTAAATAATCAAACTTATTGCCATAGAATATCAAAGCATATAGACAATTCATTCATGGCCACCCCATCAAGGTTCAAGGCATCTGGCAATACATAGAAGAAACTGACAAGATTAAAAGACAAATATAGATCCGTGGTTTATTAGAATATTGGCAACTATATTGACCTTAACCTTAAGGAAGCCCACCTCTTTTTTTTTTTTTTTTTCCTCTTTCCCTCTCTTTGCTTTTATCCATTTGGTCCCATTCAGCCTACTGTTTTAAGACGTTTACCCCCATCCAGGTGTCAATATTTTCCTGGCGAGCGGTAACGAGCCAGTATATACTGTATTTTTGTTTTGACCGCAAGCTAAATTTGTAAATTTTTCGATAGAAAAATGTCTCCGGCGAAGACGGATTTCTCCATAAATGGTGGCTCGCTATCGCTTGCCAGGAAGAAATCGACACCTGGATGGTGATAAAAATCTTTAACCCGGCCAGCCCCAGCGACGCGTCACCTATGTATGTAACGCCAAAGCCCAGCGACTCGCCTGACGAGTCACCCTTTTAGCTTCGTTGTAAGGCTCAGAGTGGCTCTACCTAGAGGGCTCAGATTTGTATAGGAACTGTAAGTATCCCACGCAGCCATGCCGATGGTTGAACTCTCTGACATACGGAGCCCTGTATGTTAATTTAAGAGTTAGAATTAGAGTTGAAGGAGCCCACTACCCAAAACGGTGAAGCAGACTAGCGAACGAGCGAGTGGGCAAACCATCTCTCCCCATACCAGCATGCTAGCCTTCACACCTCGATGACCGATGCTATGACGTATGATCGACGCCAGGAGCTGTGAATGGACCTCGCACCTGTTATGTGATTCGAGGAGCTATGATTGGCGCCGGCACCACCCGCCGCCTCCTGATTCGTTCCTACACCATCATTGTTTGGTATATAAGACCCGAGTTGTGGGCATTCAAATCAGTCTCATTTGGAGTTGGGGAAGGTGAACTTGCAGCTGGAGGAAGACGGGGTGAAGTATTATAATGGGATTGTGACTGTCAGTCAGATTATATAAATGTTGTTAAGTGTGTTCGGTGTAAACACTTATGTTATGTTGGTTAGTGAGATATGTGATTGGGAATTAACGTGATGTGTTTAATGTGTGTAATGTGTTTAACTATTTAATTGGGAATTAACGTGAACACTACTATTATGTGTTTAACGATTTAATTGGGAATTAACGTGAACGCTACTATTATGTGTTTAACTATTTGATTGCGAATTAACGTTAACGCTACTATTTATGTACTTAACTATTTGATTGGGAATTAACGTTAACGCTATTATTATGTACTTAACTATTTTAGTTGACTAACTTGTGGACTAAAGCAACTCTTTAAGTAATTGGGTTATGATGAAAGTAATACTATTGTTTTATATTAATACTTACGAGTTCTTTCATTTCCTTTGAATTAAGCTTACAGTGCTTAATGGTGCTTAGTACAGTGATGCTATTGTCTCGTATTAGTAATATCGCCTTAGACTAACATGGCTGTGTTAATATTACTTATAGTGATTTTCTAAGCTGAAGAAAATTCTTTTGCTTCAAAATATTATATTTTGCTTTTCATATTATTTGAGTGAGACCTGAATCGAATCTATGAAACGATCCTGTAACTTTATTTACTCCTAATCAAACCTCAATGTTACGTGGTTAAGAAATACATTTAACTAATTATTAAATATATATCTAACTTTTTAAGTGACTTTGATATTACTCCTGATGATAATAATAATAGAATACTATTAACGTAAGACAAGAACCAAGAATAATTACATTTAATATAAATAAAAGGACATAGAAGAAAACTATCTATTCATTTCAAAAAGGGTAAGAGACAGAAATATTCTTACTTTAATATTTATCTTTCAAGACTTTTTATAAAATTAATAGTCCTTCTTTAGCTATAACTTATTCGGTTCATAACCATAGCCTACTAAGCTTCGGTTAAATAATAATTCTTTATAAATACTACATGACTTTAATTAGTTTCAGTATTTTTCATAATTAAAGAGTATCAGTCAATAAAGGATACTAAGTCCTAAGATCCAAAAGGAAAGGAAGCAACAACAGGAAATTATTTTATTAGATTTTACTTTTGTTTTGCCTTCAGCTGACTGATACCTATATATATCTCTGTGCTATCTAGATTCATCAAGTTAACCACTTGAGGATCAAGATACGTAACAGAAGAGTGGCGACCTCGCCAGGATTCGTTTCATACAGTTTCACTCAGTTTCATTAACGTTTCACTACTTAAAAAACAAATATTAATCATGCCTCAACTAATTAATGAAGAAGATGCTCGAGTTTTCATAGAATCAGAACCCACATCCCCTGATATTGACTGTCTGTCAAAATCTGAACTGAAAGTGCTTGCCTCACATCTCCAATTATCTGTCTCAAACATGTCTAAAGTAGAGGTGGCTCAGACCATAAAAACCCACCTGTTCCCTGTAGAAGGCGGGGAGGGTGACGGAGCAGTTGGTGGGATCCCTAGTAAACCTAGCCAACTTGATGAACAATTGCCACCTGGTTTGACCGGTGATCAAGTACTGGAACTAGCCAGAATAAAGACCGAACAAACCAGAATAAATGCCGAAGCAAATGCCGAACAAGCCAGACTAAATGTTGAACTAGAACTAGCCAGAATAAAAGCAAATACCGAACAAGCAAACTCAAGTATAGAACTAGCCAGAATAAAGACCGAACATTATCAATATCAATATCAAACGGCTCAACTAAATGTCCATACAAATGCTCCCGAAATTGCTCCCCCTCTGGGATTGACTATGACTAGTGTCATTCCACCTTTCACTGAGGATAATGTGCAGGATTTCTTTGTTTTGTTTGAGGAAGTTGCTGGAGGTATGAAGTGGACAAGAGATCAATGGCCTTTTATGTTACAAACCGTTTTGACAGGGCAGGCTCGAGCCACGTATTTGTCAGAAGTAGCAGAAGTTAGGCAGGATTATGACAATCTCAAAGAAGCTATCTTAAAAACCTATCAATTGCAGCCTGAGGCTTACAGGCAATCTTTCCGTAAAAACCAGAAGAAAGTAGAAGAAACCCATAAGGTATTTGCCAGGACCATGACTAAAACTTTCAATCATTGGGTCAAGAGTAAGAAAGTCACAAGCTACAACGATCTGAAGGAGTTGGTCCTGTTAGAAAATTTCCTATGGAAAATTGATTCTTCTGTATCCTATCACTTAAAGGGGAAAAAGGTAGATTGTCTTGCCGACGCCGCTGACATGGCTGACACATACGTGCTCAACAACAAATTTCGTGGGAAGAAGCCCTACGATAATTCTAGTTCTAATTTTAAGTATCCCAATCACAAATCTGACGGACCCAGTCACAAGCCTATAACGTCTTCCCCAGCTAGCCAAAATAGAAATGTTCCCCCAACTAAAAATGCGACTCAGGGCAATGGTAACAGAGGTGGGCCCCAAACTAATAGTAATGCTCAAAGAGGGAACTTTCCCGTATCCCCTAAAGTATGTACTTTTTGTGGCATGAGAGGCCACCTAGCTTATCAGTGCTGGGCCAAGGAAAAAACCGAGAGATCGGGGCAGACAGTTGCCGCCGTATCTCAAATTCCAAATGTGCCTTTAATGCAGGGCTCCCGACAGAAGGAGTACCTAGCACCAAATGTTCCTTTAATGCAGGACTCCCGACAGAAGGAGTACCTAGCACCAAAAGTTCCTTTAATGCAGGACTCTCGACAGAAGGAGTACCTAGCAGCTAACGTAAACCATCTAGACAGGGGTGTAGTAGCATGTGTGGTGCAACCCACAAGGGTTAAACCAATAATAATTTCACCATCAGTGCAGGACAGTTACCGTCCCTTTATTTCATCTGGCAACGTGAGATTAAATGGTTGCATGCATGAGGTAAAAATTCTGAGAGACACAGGTTCTACTAGCACCCTCATGGTGAATCCTTACACTGAGTGCCCACCTGGCGAACCAGTTGTAATGAGAGGTGCTGGAGGCCAGTTTTATGCATACTTGGTAAAAGGCGAAATTGAATGTGAGTTACTACAGGGTGAGGCCACCATAGCTTTGTGTAGGTCCCAAGATATCCCTGTGCCTGGGGTAACACTCCTTTTGGGGAATGATGTAGCAGGTGAGAAGGTCCGACCAGACCCCATTTTGTCACTTTCCCCTGTTAACGAGCCACTAACCGGTGAGCTCGACAAGGAGTTGCCAACTGTTTTCCCTGTGTGTGCTGACAAACGTTCAATGTCTCAAGTAGCAGTTCCCTCAGACAGAAATATACCGAATGTAAGAGTTGATGAAAGGGATGATGAGAGTGTGAATGATGCTCCAACTGTGCCTGATGATGTGACTGAGGTGGATTTATCTGACACCTTTATGGCTCATCTTGACCCTAACGATGACCATGAAACCCCTCCAAATTGTCCTAGCGGCCTGGTAGAGCTACAGAGAGATGATTGTGAATGCAAGGAGTTAGCTGCCAGGTCCGTGAGTGAAGATGAATGTGAGAAGGAGGGTGGTGAATGTTTCTACCTCAAAGGAGGAGTATTGTGGCAAAGATGGAGACCGCCACACAGACCAATCGATGACGGGGCTTGGGACGTCCATCAAGTAGTAGTCCCCAAACCTTGTCGTAAAGATATCATGGAAATGGCACATTGTATACCATTGGCAGGACACCTAGGTGTGAGAAAAACTCTAGACAGAATCAGATCCCACTTTTACTGGCCAGGAATGCGTGCAGATGTAGTGGAGTGTTGTAGAGTGTGTCACACTTGCCAGATGACAGGAAAACCCAATCAGAAGGTGCCTGTACATCCTCTGGTGCCCTTGCCCGTTTTCGAGAATCCTTTTACTCGGGTGGTAGTGGACATTGTAGGCCCATTGCCTAAGACTTCCCAAGGTAACATTTATTTATTAACTATCATGGACATGGCAACTCGCTACCCAGAGGCTATACCCTTAAGGACTACCTCTGCTCCAACTGTAATCAAGGAACTGCTCAAATTTTTCACCAGAATGGGTTTCCCCCATGAGGTGCAAAGTGATCAAGGAACTAATTTTACCTCTAACATTTTCCAGCAGTCCCTGAAGGAGTTGGGTATCGAGCATGTAAAGTCTAGCACCTACCACCCAGAGAGTCAAGGGGTTCTCGAACGATATCATCAGACAGTAAAGGGAATGTTACGTAAGTATTGTACAGAGACCGGAGTTGAGTGGGATAAGGGGGTACCTTTTCTTCTATTTGCTACTCGTGAGGTTTTGGTCCTGCTCCCCCTTTTTGGCCAACCTTTATCTGCCAAGTTCAGGGGCCCATATAAGATCATTCGGAGGGTGAGCATTACCGATTATCTAGTAACTACCCCAGACAGGAGAAATCCCACGCAAGTATTCCATATAAATATGTTGAAGCCCTACCATAGGTCCCCTGATTCCTCTCTTCCAGATTCTCCCACTGTGGCAGTGAATGTCAGGACCTGTGAACAGCCTGGTGCGGACAAAGTCTTCAGTTCTCTTACTGACCCGCAACAGACTGTTCCAGAGCCTGAAGGTATCCATGCAGACTTTGACTTGTCATGTAGCCTATCCAACTTTCAGTATAATTCAGTGGCTTTGAGGGAACTACCATTTAAACTATGTCATCTTCCCTCTGATCAAGCGAACCAACTAATCTCTGTTTTATCTCAGTCTCCCAATGTGTTCCGTGATACTCCAGGGCTCACTTCTTTGGCCGTGCACGACATCGACGTAGGGGATGCAACTCCCATTAAACTATCCCCCTACCGTGTCTCACCACAACGCAGGAGTATACTGCAGGTCGAGCTTGACTTAATTTTTTCAAACCAGCTGATCACAAGGGCCTTAAGCCAGTGGAGTAGTCCGGTCATACTTGTGCCAAAGCCAGACGGGAGCCATGGGTTTTGTAGGGACTATAGGCAAGTCAATGCTGTCACAAAGAACGATACCTACCCACTGCCACGGATCAAAGATTGCATTTACCAGTTTGGCCTCATGCAGCAGTAAGTATAATTTAATGGGAGGATTTTGGCAATTAGCTCTCCCTTGTAGCGAGGTAAATATCATGCTTTTGTAGTGCGCTTTCAAGCCTTCAGCTGTGAGATAATGCCTTGCAGTTCGAATAACGCTCCAGCTACGTTCCGGCTATGTTCTGATGTGGTACCTGGAGACGTTGCCTACTTTGGGTGATATCCTTCTTATATCCTCATTATAATCTTGCTGTTGCCAATCTGGTGGTGAATCTATTTATGTATTATGTTTAATATTATGTACTATACTCCTTCAACTCTTTTCTAGGGGGGAGGTCTGACATACGGAGCCCTGTATGTTAATTTAAGAGTTAGAATTAGAGTTGAAGGAGCCCACTACCCAAAACGGTGAAGCAGACTAGCGAACGAGCGAGTGGGCAAACCATCTCTCCCCATACCAGCATGCTAGCCTTCACACCTCGATGACCGATGCTATGACGTATGATCGACGCCAGGAGCTGTGAATGGACCTCGCACCTGTTATGTGATTCGAGGAGCTATGATTGGCGCCGGCACCACCCGCCGCCTCCTGATTCGTTCCTACACCATCATTGTTTGGTATATAAGACCCGAGTTGTGGGCATTCAAATCAGTCTCATTTGGAGTTGGGGAAGGTGAACTTGCAGCTGGAGGAAGACGGGGTGAAGTATTATAATGGGATTGTGACTGTCAGTCAGATTATATAAATGTTGTTAAGTGTGTTCGGTGTAAACACTTATGTTATGTTGGTTAGTGAGATATGTGATTGGGAATTAACGTGATGTGTTTAATGTGTGTAATGTGTTTAACTATTTAATTGGGAATTAACGTGAACACTACTATTATGTGTTTAACGATTTAATTGGGAATTAACGTGAACGCTACTATTATGTGTTTAACTATTTGATTGCGAATTAACGTTAACGCTACTATTTATGTACTTAACTATTTGATTGGGAATTAACGTTAACGCTATTATGTACTTAACTATTTTAGTTGACTAACTTGTGGACTAAAGCAACTCTTTAAGTAATTGGGTTATGATGAAAGTAATACTATTGTTTTATATTAATACTTACGAGTTCTTTCATTTCCTTTGAATTAAGCTTACAGTGCTTAATGGTGCTTAGTACAGTGATGCTATTGTCTCGTATTAGTAATATCGCCTTAGACTAACATGGCTGTGTTAATATTACTTATAGTGATTTTCTAAGCTGAAGAAAATTCTTTTGCTTCAAAATATTATATTTTGCTTTTCATATTATTTGAGTGAGACCTGAATCGAATCTATGAAACGATCCTGTAACTTTATTTACTCCTAATCAAACCTCAATGTTACGTGGTTAAGAAATACATTTAACTAATTATTAAATATATATCTAACTTTTTAAGTGACTTTGATATTACTCCTGATGATAATAATAATAGAATACTATTAACGTAAGACAAGAACCAAGAATAATTACATTTAATATAAATAAAAGGACATAGAAGAAAACTATCTATTCATTTCAAAAAGGGTAAGAGACAGAAATATTCTTACTTTAATATTTATCTTTCAAGACTTTTTATAAAATTAATAGTCCTTCTTTAGCTATAACTTATTCGGTTCATAACCATAGCCTACTAAGCTTCGGTTAAATAATAATTCTTTATAAATACTACATGACTTTAATTAGTTTCAGTATTTTTCATAATTAAAGAGTATCAGTCAATAAAGGATACTAAGTCCTAAGATCCAAAAGGAAAGGAAGCAACAACAGGAAATTATTTTATTAGATTTTACTTTTGTTTTGCCTTCAGCTGACTGATACCTATATATATATCTCTGTGCTATCTAGATTCATCAAGTTAACCACTTGAGGATCAAGATACGTAACAACTCTCAAAGTCCAACCGCGTGCGCGTTAGCACGCAAAAAAAAAATTTTTTGGGGGGAAATTGCCTTCAATTTTTTACTCCTGTAAAATCCGTTTTGGGGGGCTCTGTAGGACCATTTTTTTAGCTTTTTGATCGCGTGGTTTTTCCGTCATTCCTAACCAATTCGCTATGGTTTCTGGAAAAAAAAACTATTTTCAAAATCGGCTGGGTTCTGGTGGTACATTTATTAATAACTAGCAGGGGCTCGACGGGTTAAACAGTTGGCTGAATGGGGCCGAATGGATACTAGCCAGGGAAAAAGAAAAAAGGAGAGAAAGCGAAAAAAGCTGGTGACCCCCCTTAAGCAAATACAGCAGACAGAGCTTACTATATACAGACCTTCAGCAAGTAGGGCAGATTGGGCTTTGCATAGTTATCCTTATAGACCAGTTTGAAGTTAACAAGTCTCCGGGACACAGTGGCTCGACCCCGGGCCCCCAGCACCACCCCGGTTCCTTCCTCCGTGACCCAGGCTTCCAGTCCCAGAGACCCGACGTTGCAGTCCACCATTCGCACGCGGGCAGACTCCACGAAGAAGTCCTTGCATCCGTTTATCTGACAACCAAAGATAAATATGGTTTATTTGGTATGAAGTATTTAACCTTTACTATGCCAGCAACGGACATTGGCCGTCAGTAAAAAAATCACTCTTCAGTACCAGCGATGAACGTACGTCCATAATATGCGGTCCTTGTAACTCCCAGTATCGAGCGGTACCTGGTACCATGACTTGTATGCACTGCTCAGAGACATTGGCAACACTTCTCAGCTTCGTTCCAAGCTCCCACAGGCTAGCTGGGTCAGTGCTCCTTCAGTGTTCTCTCTCGACTCTGAAGCCATTTTGGCCACATTGCCTGATACTGGAGGGTACATTTATGGTAATACCCTCTGGTACAGTGGGGGTTAAGTAATTGGAGATACCTATAAAGGCTAATTTTGTCATAGGTTGGAGTCTCGCTGCTTCTATACTGGTCCCTCTCTCAGCTCACACTCAACACATTATTGGGCCCTAACGCACAAGTTCTGCAAATATATTGAAAATCTTTATTGTTGCCCCTCACCAGAACCCCTCCACAGGTTTGACATGGCTGGATTATTCAGTCTCTACCAAAGCTTATGGAGCATAACAAATAGACATATACTGTATACCAGTAAACAAAAACAATGTTTTCAATTCTTAAAAGTTTGCTCCCTAGACCTCCATCAAGCTTAAAAAAAAACTCTCAAAGCAGATAAATTTGTATATATTTGGGTAGAGAAAGGTCACGGCCAAAGGCCTGTTCCTTCTAAATTACAGGCTCACTATCAATAACCAGGAAAAAATCAGCACCTGCTTTGGTAACTAAACTGGAAAGATTAATTCATGACCTTACATGTATCTACTGTATATCGTGTTTACAATAAAACTGGAGGGATAAAGAGTTTGTTAAGCTACCCGTTTTAGTCTCTTCCTAGAATTATCATTATTACTTCATATTTTTTGTATTTATTTATTATTTTTGTGCATGTCTCTGCAGTCTGTAACTCACCTGTTCAGTAATATTGAAATTGACCTGACATCCTTGCGACTTGTGGTTGCTTACTTCCAGACTAACATTGCCTTTCACCAGCTCTCCGAAGGTGTACCTGTCAAAGGAGGAGGAATTAATGAGTTTTGTAACCAAAATAAATACAGTACCATATAAAACGATAGGGAACAGTAGAACTAGGCCTACTTCTTTAAACAAAATATGAAAAAGTGGATCATTGACGAACTGTTAATCTCACATAATCCAAAGCATCTTTGAACTAGAGAAGCAAATAGGCTGCAACTACGATCAACAAAATACAGGCAAACTATAAAATAAACCTATTACAGCATAGTACTGTAGTTATAAACAATCGATATCAATAGAAAGGCAGTTTCATGTTTTGCACGGGTAGGCTTTGGGCGCCATACTGTACTTCAGTTCTCTGTAACATCCCCGTTCAGTCCCCTAACCCTACCGTTTTACTGTACGTATACAAAATTGTGACGTCAGAGTTACGTCACTTACAGACATGCGGAGTCTACGTAGTGTGAACCGGAAAGCCGTTTACCAAAATGCGTACCACTCAAAAAGATGGTTTAGATTAATCTTTTTGGTGTACGCACGTACGTATATTGAACATTGAAGTGAAATGTGTAATATTTTTCTGCCAATTTCCATTACATTATAGTTAATATCGCATCACAATATATGCTATATACATTATTTTAATGGCAAGGCAAATATTAAGGCAATTTAATATGTTAACCTATTGATCGTGTACCTGGCAGCCGACGCGGCACCACCAAAGTTAACACTTACTGCTTCGCGCGCCTCCATATAGAGACAATGTATATTCCTAGTTAATATGCATTGAATTACGGTGGAGGTTCATCTTCGTTCCAAATAAAGAAATAAACACCAAGAAAGATAGTTTCTCAGTCCATGTTGACCATCGTCTAGTAGGTGTTTACCGTACGCCAGAGAAGTACGTGCCCCACCCCTGAGTCTGGCCCACGCTCTGGAATGTGGTACGCATTTAATTTCAACTTCACTTCACTTCTCCGCGTCCGTTTTTTGTATGTGACTTTACAGGCCCCAAAACGGATTCCTAACAGACGGCTAGTGTGAACCGGGCTTTAGATAAACAAGACTTGTCCGTCACTCCACTACCATACTTCCAACACCCTTCAGGGGTTGTCATAATTTCTCTCCACATGGCCAAACCACCACAATCTGCCAAAATGCATCACCTCACTTACTCCATGCCAAGTACTTCTTTCAACTCTGCTCTAATTGATCTCTCACTGTGGCATCACACATCCATAAAGACGTCAATTGGCACACACATGATGTTGTAGGCTACAGGAGTAACGAAAGTAACTGAATCAACAAGAAAATTACTACTTACTTGGCATACACTATGCCTTTGAATTGAAACTAGGAAAGAACCAAGGAAGGATGAAAAACTACACAAAATAACTCTGAATATAAATCAAATGGATAACAATGAGTAATTCATCAACTCACTTGGCACACACTGTCACTTTGAACTGTGACTGGGTGGGCAAGAGGACTGCGGGTGGCTTAAGGGTGACCTGGTAACGGGGCAGCACGTATTCCTTCACCTCAAAGTGGGCGCGGCTCGTAGCATTGTCCGCTCTCTTCACGTGGATGGTGTAGCGACCCTTAAAAATACACCAGTTATTCAGCAGTCGTAAGGATAGGAGATCGATACCAGACTTCTTATGGGTCACGTTATATTTTAAAGTATATTTAAGTGTCCTACCTTCTAATCAACTTTCTTCTCTTGGCTTATTGTAAAAAATACTACTGAACCACAATGATTAAACTTTGAATGTTTAGGTCAGTTTTCACTGTTAACTAGAGATATCACCAAAATTGAAATTATGGAGTTAGGCCACTACTTTTGACTGACTAGGTATTTGTAATGTATCTGAATTCTGAAAATCCCTGTATGATGTAAGAGAGGCGGGGGGGGGGGGGCAGCGAATCAAGGCAAGGACATCCCTGTATGATGTAAGAGGGGGGGGGGGGGTCAGCGAATCAAGGCAAGGACAACTCCGAACAAAGTTGTATGCATGTACAGTATATATATATATACACAGGCACATACTCCATAGCTGGGGGTGGCCGACTCGATACAAGAGCCTGAACAGGGACAACACAACATACAAAAAAAAAAAATACAAATTCACACACATCTAGGTCATCCAGAAGACTCTGAGATCAGGGATCACTAAGGGCACTCCAGCACTCTCCCGACATCCCGGAGAAGTTCCTGTCTAAGCAGGCAGACATGCAGCGGAGCACACCACAGTGCCCGCCCATCACGCATGACCCTTCATATATACCGGCTCCCCGGGCCAGGCGCCTGACTGACTTATCTAGTCCAACTGGCGCCCGACCCCCTCTCCCAAACGACAAAGTTAATCAATAGAATTCTTTTATATTTTATTTATATATTTTTTTTACCATAAATAGGTATTACTATACTCTGCCACACATCAACAGTCAATTTAAATCCCCCAGCCAGTAATTCAATAATCACCAATTCACCATGTAAATCCCAGTCCACCAAAACTCTCATCCATTTAAAACTCATGACTCTTAAACAATAACAAATTCCCACTCCATTTAATCACAAACTCAAGCCCTTCAACTTTGAGCATTAATTTATACGGTCTTGTGAAAATTAGTTAGTTTAAACTATCAAACTAGGTTAGCACGACCATTTCAAGATACGATGATGCATTTCTTTTCTGCTTTCTGGCTATTAATAGACCATTATATTCAGAATAGGAAAGGTCTATTGAAGTCGGGTTTAATAAAGTCTATACCCTTATAATTCACACAGACCCTTCCTAGACCGTACAAAATAATGAAAACCAGAATAAGCTGAAACAAATGTCATAATCTTGAAAGGGCTAAATTAAGTTAACACAATTGAATTACATTAGCACTACAGAATTAGCTGTGGATATATTGGACATTGAATTAAGGGACTCTACCTCGATTTTTTTTCTTTCTCTCCCTCTCTTTGGCTTTTATCCATTCGGCCCCATTCAGCCTACTGTTTTAAGACGTTTACCCCCATCCAAGTGTCTTTATTTTCCTGGCGAGCAGTAGCGAGCCAGCATATATAGGATTGTTTTGACAGCAAGCTAAATTTGTAAATTTTTCGAAAGAAAAAATGTCTCCAGTGAAGCCGGATTTCTCTATACAATGCTGGCTCGCTAGGAAGAAATTTACACCTGGATGGGGATAAACTTCTTAAAACAGTTGGATGAATGGGGCCGAATGGATAAAAGCCAGGGAAAGAGAAAAGGAGAGATAGATAAAATAAAAGC
Source organism: Paralithodes platypus (assembly GCA_032716605.1). Lineage (NCBI taxonomy): Eukaryota > Metazoa > Arthropoda > Malacostraca > Decapoda > Lithodidae > Paralithodes > Paralithodes platypus. The sequence goes on from CM064503.1 coordinate 18,343,679, forward strand.
CGGTGACCCCCCTTAACCCGGGAAGACTCTTAACCCGGGAGCTGCGGGGAGACTCTTAAGAGTTCCCCCGGCGCACTGCGGGGAGACTCTTAAGAGTCAGAGAAAATAAAAATCAACTTTTGACATCGAAAAAAACATTTTTTTATATTTTTTTTTTTTATTTTTTATTTTTTTTTTTGGCCCCTGGGCCATGCAAAATCTCAGTCCTCTACCTCCCCTCCTTCCCCACTTTCCTCCTCTCCTTCAGTTATCACCTATTTTCCCTGTTATTCCCTTATTCTGAGGTATATTTTCATGCTAACATTAGAAATCCGATTGGAGGGTGTGGTCATCACTGATAGCAAGCGAGTGCAAGAGAGAGAGAGAGAGAGTATCGATCGACTGGGTCTCAGTGGCCTTGGGGGAAATTGGCGGGAAAGCAGATTGCCTCACCCATACATTATACAACTCGCGGGCTATATCTCCGATTTTGACCATCCAAACGCTGTTTTCACTCGTTTTATTGTTGTTTCAGGTTAATACCTTTATAATCAACCCATAATAGGCGCATATGGATAAGTATTAATGCTATTAATGGCACAATGAATATTTTAGTGGCGGAAACACCTCAAATACGTCAGCACAGGGGGACGTTTCCAATTACCCCCATGCGCACTTCAGAGGTTAAGAGTCAGAGAAAAAATAAATAAACATTAACCCTCCAGCCCCGGCTATGTATTATATATATATTCCTCGAAACCAGAGTGTTTTGGCCGAAAAAAGTCTAGGCTAGGCTACCGTATATTTGTTAATCTGACTGCTTCCCGCATTCCCACGCATCCCCAAGCGTAGCTGTGTTATTTACCTGTAGAATGGCATTAAGTAGAGCTCTCTAAGTCAACTGGTTGAGTTGTGATGATGATTTCATTGGAGATAACTTTATGGCCAAAACAGCCACTTTACACTACTTTTCGATACTTAAAAACAACATACAGGCACACACGAACAAGCGACGCTCTCCTTCTTGTGGCCGGAGATGCGGGGCGTTGTACCGACGCCCCGCACACTAAGCTCACAGGCTTTCAACCACTGGGCGTTCAAGAGCCCTTCCGGGTACCTGTTATATGCTCTTTTATGGGCGTTCAAGAGCCCTTCCGTGGTAAGAGGGTTAAACATCGAAAAAAAAAAAAAAATTGGGTTTTTTTCCCCTGGGCCATGCAAAATATCACTCTTCTACCTCCCCTCCTTCCCCACTTTCCTCCCCTCCTTCAGTTATCACCTATTTTCCCTGGTATTCCCTTATTCCGAGGTATATTTTCGTGCTAACATTAGCGAGTTGCAAGCAGGGCATTGTCATCTCTGTTAGCAAGCGAGTGCAAGAGAGAGAGAGAGAGTATCGATCGACGGTCTCAGTGGCCTTGGGGGAAATTGGCGGGAAAGCAGGTTGCCTCACCCATACATTATATAACTCGCGGCCTGTATCTCCGATTTTGACCATCCAAACGCTGTTTTCACTAGTTTTATTGTTGTTTCAGGTTAATACCTTTATAATGAACCCATAATAGGCGCGTATGGATAAGTATTAATGCCATTTATGGTAAAATGAATATTTTAGTGATGGAAACAGCTCAAATACGTCAACACAAGCGGACGTTTCTAATTACCCCCATGCCTCCTTAGGTTAAGGAGCATCAATAAAGTCAGAAAGCAAGCACTGGCAACCCATAGGAAATGGGCCACAACAATGACCGCTCCATCATGTGTACAGGATCGAGAGACTCACAAACAGGAAACCCCGGTGATAAGATCCTAATTATTATCTCACTCTCTCTCCACTTCTAAAAGGTGTATACTGTTCAACAAGCCCTATGTTCCTATGTCCTCAAGTTATCTAGTCATATTATTTTCACCAGCTCACTTTCTGATCCTAAATTAGAATTACCTTACTGAAGATTTCCACTTACCCCCCCCCCCTCCCTTTAAAAACACACACACAAGCGGTGGCGTGTTTATCGGTACACACTTTAATCATGCATGCTTATGAGTAAATTTTTAGTTTTTTAAACCTAAATATAACTATCTATATAAAACTTAACCTAACCTACCTAACCGAAAACACTCCATTTCAAAGTCTTTTAAAAAGGTGTGTACACTTAAACTGTCGCCCCAAACCTCATGTACCTGCAAACCTACATATTTAGTAAATTTTTTACGTTTAAGCACACCACCGCTTGTCCACATACACACATTATATATATAATTATATATATATATATATATATATATATACACATACAGTATATATAGAGCTACTAGTACTCTAATATTAAATTATAATTATATTAACATTTTCATTAATATATTTTGTAGAGTGTATATTGACCATACACGAAACAATGGATTAATTTGTTTCCAGAAGCTTCAGAACATTGCTATAAATTTCCAAGACTAATAGGCGTGTTACTCTAGTTCTCACGTCTGTACAACCTCAGAAAGTCTTGGGTTATCCTCATCCTATATGTTAGAACCAATTAAACTAAGACAAATGGGCGTGTAGGATCAGCCAGGTTAATCTCGCCCATCAAGTAATTGCGCTAAATAAGGAAAAAGGAGTTTGGTTTCTACCAGGGTTGTGGAGTCTGACTTGGGAGTTTGAGTCACGGAGTTAGTCTTACTTTTAGTAAAATTTCCAACGTTGGAGTCTGATATTTCTACAAACTCCACAACCAGATTTCTACTTCAATAAATTGATGGGGTCGTGTCTCAGAATAGACCTTAACTGTTCCATGCCTTTCATAGCATTCTCTAGATTTCCAACTTAATCATAATTCAGATTTAATTTTAGTTTGTTTTTTATAACCCTACACAGTGACTAACATAGCTATGGGGTGTATGGTGGTTGTAGGCAACAGGAAGGCAGCATCGCACAAGGTTTACCCCTTATCTCTGATGTGGCATCTTCTGAAATACACTTCTAATAATAGGGCCACCTAAAATATCCTACCTGCAGTAAAGTTATCAATAATAGTGCAACATAGTCTCAAAATGTTGCCTGAACAAGTCAACAACATCGAACTAGATTTTTTTTTTTTCGTAATTCCCGAAAAGGGGTGGCCATGAAGATTAGGCGTAGGTCAAGTTGCCCGGGCTCGACATCTACCAATAACATTTTGACAGTGAGGATTCGATCCGCAGACCCTTTGATCAGCAGCCGACGCTCTACTGACTATGTCAAGGCTCGCCTGTCATACTCTTAATATAATCGACAGCTATCCTACTCGCTCATTCAGTGTGCCTCACCTCCTCTGGCTCATCAGCTAGGGTCATCTCTAAGTGGACCAGGCCGTGGGAGTTGTCCACGTTCTTCCACTGGGCGATACGAGTCTTCGATGGTGATCTCACCCACACCTCGGGGTACTGTGGACAGGGAATAGAGGTTAAGGATTACAATAGTCCACTAATCAGTACAAAGCTTGCACTGCATTTAAGGGGGGTGACCTGCTTTTTGTTCTCTCCCTTTCTACCTCTCTCTGGGTTGTATCCATTCGGCCCCATTCAGCCTACTTTTTATAAACATTTATCCTCATCCAGGGGTTTATTTTTTCTTGGCGAGCAATAGCGAGCCAGCATTGTATGAAGAAATATGTACAAATTTAGCCTGCTGTCAAAAACATATTTAAAAATATGCTGGTTTGCTACCGCTCGCCAGAAAAAAAATTAACACCTAGATGGGGATAAAAGTCTTAAAACAGTAGGCTGAATGGAATGGAATGGATACAAGCCAGAGAAATAGAGAAAATGAGAGAAAACAAAGCAAGTCACGGTAGTCACCCCCTTAACAGTTTCATTAGCCAAGAAAGATCACAGCAAGGCCGTACACATATTGCGGTATGATGGACGGAGAGTTCACGATATGAGTTTTGGTGGTGTAATGGTTTAGGTGCTTATGCTCTGGGTGTGGTGTTCGTTAGTTATGTAGAGCAGATTAACCAGACCACTGAGCTCCATACGGAACTCTCATAGGTCTGGCCCGAAGGATTGGATCAGATTACTGAAAGGAGCTTAAGGCGACGCAAAAAACGGACGATGGGGGGGAAGGAAAATGACGGAGAATCGGATAAAAGGTCAGTGAATGATTTAGTACCAAAATAAACCGTACGCAGACGGGCAGTATCTGGGCAGTCAAAGACGTGGCGAATAGTTAGAGGGGAATGACAGGAGGAGCAGGTAGGGGGCGGGGAGTGGACATCAAATAACCGTGAGTCAGCCGGGAATGGCCTATCCTAAGTCTAGTTAGTAAAACTTCCTCACACCTGTGAGACCTGGAAGACTAGGGCCAAGGACGGACAGAAGGTTTGATTGCACGGAGTTTATTATTGCAGGGTAGAGCATCCCAATGAGATTGCCACGTGCAAAGAATAGAAGGCTTGATTAAGGACAGCCAATCACCTAACGGAAGGTGGGGCTGGCGAGGAATCATTAAAATAGCATTCTTAGCCGCAGCATCGGCGTCTTCATTGCCACGGACACCGATGTGAGCAGGAGTGTACGGAGTTCGAATTCCGGGAGGACCAAATGCTTTTATTAGTTTATTCAAGTACATTGGGGTTTGTAATTTATGATAAATGTTAAGAACGGGGCGTTACTTATTATCAACAGTAGTCAGCAACATGTCCACTACATCCCATTGTGTTGAATATGCCTGGATGACTAAAACTATCACAGTACGTTGCAGGTCACACAATAACATTTAGAGAATTTATAGCCCCTGGTGTCTGTCGAGAGCAACCAAGTTTTAAAATAACTAAGGAGAACCCTCGCTCTACTGTACATAGGCCTATGTGATTAACCTCTCTAGTACCAGAGACGGCGTCGGCAATGTATGTAGCGCTAAACCCCAGAGCCGCATAGGGTGCGTTGCGGTTAATTACTCCGGTCCTATGGCACCTAGAGGGCTCGGATTTGTATGGGAACTGCGTAGGTATCCCACGCAACAATGTCGATGGTTAAAAAACCTCAAAGTCCAGCCACGTACGCGTGAGCGCGTAAAAAAAGTGTTTTTGCCTACCCATTTCCCCATGTAATTCAGACTTTCGGGCGCCCTGTAAGACCCCTTAATGACCTAGGGAATATTTGTTTTTGTGGTTTTTCCTTAATTTCCAACTCATTCCAGGTGTTTTCTGGATGTTTTTGTTTTTTGACAACCTGCTGGTCCTGGAGTGTACATTTATATTATATTGCCTGGTGCTCAGTGAGTTAGTCAACAAATATATAAACCATTGCAGTACTAAAGAGGCTTATATCATTACATTCTTGATACCATTACATTTTATGCAACTTCACAATCATCTATAATATGTATTAAAATATATAATTAGAGCTTTGTCACTGGATACAATCCTAGCCGAAAAATTAATCCTCACATGGTCAATTTCCCAGGATAGAGACCACCTCAGAACTTAATCAGTACATAAGGAGAGAATTTACTCATGAATCCACAAGAAAAATATATCGCTCTTAAAGTTATTTGAAATACATGCAGGACAAACTATCAAATTAATTATAAAACTCTAAAAACTTAACTGAAATGCCCGCCAAACTCCATAAACAATACGATAACACGAATTGCACTTATATTAGCCAACCAAGATCACTAAATAAAATCGTGTTAAGGGAGCCCACCTCGCTTTTTTCTCTTTCTCTCCCGCTCTCTTTAGCTTTTAAATATTTGGCCCCATTCAGCCTACTATTTTAAGACTTTTACCCCCCTCCAGGTGTCGATATTTTCCTGGCGAGCGGTAGCGAGCCAGCATATATATTTGTTTGTTTTGACAGGAAGCTAAATTTGTAAATTTTTCGATGACAAATTTCTCCGGCGAAGCCGGATTTCTTCATACAATGCTGGCTAGCTATCGCTCGCCAGGAAGATATCGACACCTGGATGGGGATAAGTCTTAAAACAATTGGCTGAATGGGGCCGAATGGATACAAGCCAGGGACTTGGGGGGGGGGGGGGGGTTAGGCCCCCCCAAATCAAGGACTCAGCCCCCCAAAAAATGCAAACCCCAAAACTGCCAAAAGTAATAACAATAAAAAAAATTAAAATTAAAAAATAAATAATGCATAACCAGTTCACCACATTCACCAGCCCTGCATCCCCCCCCACCCAAAAAAATCTACTTTGTATTAATTGATCCATATAGGTTAAATACGAATTGTTTATGTAATGTGAATATTTATTCACAATTTACATAAACCTATGGCTATGACTCAAATCATAATCGTAATATTAGTAAGTTTCCCCTATATTTTCACCAAGCTTGGTTTTCTTTGAAGCTTGAGCCGTTATATTTATTGAAATTATTGGAAATATAAATGCAATATGTATTGTTTTTATGAGACTTATTATATATTTACAATATAATATATTATTTATATTAATCGCAGGGCTTTAAAATTGGTTTATTTTAATTATTTAGTCTAAAAATATACCGGTATATTAATATTATATTATGCATTTTCGAATGTTCGGAGAATCGGATTGTTTACGTTGAGAAGTGCCTGAACTGTGGCTGGTATCAGTTGTGTGGTATCCAGTGGCGTCACCAGGGGTAAAATTTTTGGGGGGCTGTAGCCCTGGCATAGATAGGTGGGTGGGTGGCGAGCGAAGCGAGCCTGAGCAGCTGGGGGGTCCGGGGGGGGGGGGGGGGGGGGGGGGGCGCTGTAAGCCCCCCCGGAAAATTTTGAAATTGGAGCAGTTTCTGGGGCCTTTTTGAGGCCTTAAAATGTGTATAAGTAAGAAACATACGACACATAAATATTGATGAGCCTGATACCACACAACTGATACCAGCCACAGTTCAGGCACTTCTCAACGCAAACAATCCGATTCTCCGAACATTCGAAAATGCATAATATAATATTAATATACCGGTATATTTTTAGACTAAATAATTAAAATAAACCAATTTTAAAGCCCTGCGATTAATATAAATAATATATTATATTTTAAATATATAATAAGTCTCATAAAAACAATACATATTGCATTTATATTTCCAATAATTTCAATAAATATAACGGCTCAAGATTCAAAGAAAACCAAGCTTGGTGAAAATATAGGGGAAACTTACTAATATTACGATTATGATTTGAGTCATAGCCATAGGTTTATGTAAATTGTGAATAAATATTCACATTACATAAACAATTCGTATTTAACCTATATGGATCAATTAATACAAAGTAGATTTTTTTGGGTGGGGGGGGGGGATGCAGGGCTGGTGAATGTGGTGAACTGGTTATGCATTATTAATTTTTTTATTTTTATTTATTTATTTTAATTACTTTTGGCAGTTTTGGAGTTTGCATTTTTTGGGGGGCTGAGTCCTTGATTTGGGGGGGGGGCTAAGGCCCCCCCCCCCCCTGGTGACGCCACTGGTGGTATCAGGCTCATCAATATTTATGTCATGTTTCTTACATATACACATTTTTAGGCCTCAAAAAGGCCCCAGAAACTGCTCAAATTTCAAAATTTCTGGGGGGGCTTAAAGCGCCCCCCCGGACCCCCCAGCTGCTCCGGCTCGCTTCACTCGCCACCCACCCACCTATCTATGCCAGGGCTACAGCCCCCCCCAAAATTTTACCCCTGGTGACGCCACTGTACAGGGGTGTATAATATCCTTACTGCCACCCCTTTTAACAGTAATGGCATCCGATATTTTAAGCTATACTTTTAGCTACAAGCAGAGTATTATAAAGTTCATCATCAATACAGGGTAATTATTGGCCAACCTCTTCCGTGGAGATGCATTTTTTTTATTTTTTTATTGATTTTCATATATCTATTTTTGTTTAGCTTAACCCTTTCACGCACATATGACGCAGAGGTTGCCAGATTAGCAATAAGCAATAGAGTTCTCTCACTCTTATAATTAACTCTCCAAAATTAGTTTTCTGCCCACAGCGAACTCAAAGAAAACTGCAGAGGTTGAAGTAACTAAGCTAAAGGTTTCTAAATACCCCTGATGATAACAAAGGCTTTAAAGTATCCCCAATAGGCTCAAAATCGCGTTATATGCGTGAAAGTGATAAAAGGGAGTCTATGAACAAACTAAAACACCCTGCTAACCTGTTCTGTGGATACGCTAAAGTCTGCCCCATCGATCGTTAGCATCCTCATTTTGACAGTCTGTCCGGGCTTGTATAGGTACTTGTCCAACTGTGTGATGGTACGCTTCAGTCCGGACTTGAGGTTGACCTGGGCGCTGTGGTTGACCTTTGAACCCGCCACCTGACCAAGGATGGACAGCTGACCGTAGTAAATCTCACCGTCGGGCACCTGTACATCTTCGCAGAATTCGGTGGCCCCTGTAGAATATAAGAGTTGAGTTTTTTCATCTACCTGTAATGTATTTCAAATTAAAGTCGACACCGCCATAATGCTGCCAGTATATCGAAGCTGATGATCCATTAAAGTCTACACTATCTATATTATTAAATCAGTTAGTGTGTGTTTGTCTGTCTATGTGTTCTTAACCCGGGAACTGCGGGGAGACTCTTAAGAGTGAGTGAAAAACAAAATCAACTTTTGACAGATTTTTTTTTTTTTTTATATATTTTTTTTTTTGGCCCCTGGGCCATGCAAAATCTCAGTCCTCTACCTCCCCTCCTTCAGTTATCACCTATTTTCCCTGTTATTCACTTATTCTGAGGTATATTTTCGTGCTAACATTAGCGAGTTGCAAGCAGGGTGTTTTCATCACTGATGGCAAGCGAGTGCAAGAGAGAGAGAGAGAGAGAGAGAGAGAGAGAATCGATCGACTGTGTCTCGGTGGCCTTGGGGGAAATTGGCGGGAAAGCAGCTTGCCTCACCCATACATTATACAACTCGCGGGCTATATCTCCGATTTTGACCATCCAAACGCTGTTTTCACTCGTTTTATTGTGGTTTCAGGTTAATACCTTTATAATCAACCCATAATAGGCGCATATGGATAAGTATTAATGGTACAATGAATATTTTAGTGACGGAAACACCTCAAATACATGCGCACAGGGGGAGGTGTCTAATTACCCCCATGCGCACTTCAGAGGTTAATAGGCGGCCGCAGTTTTGGACCTGGGGAGCTGAAACTCTGCATGTGGGTGTCAATGGGGGGGGGGGGAACAAAAAATCGTCTGCTATTTTTCCCGCCTTTGGTTCGCACCAACCTAAATTTTTTGCCATCGCATTTTTAAATCGCAGTCATCAAAATATCACTGGATTTCTATAGTCGTGAATGTTAGACATATTATGCTAACATTCTATTCAGTACATTGTCCAATATACAAAGTATTTATGATTAATAAAACATATTTGATTAGGCCCACAAAAACATGGCAGTCATTCGAAAAATAGTCCTGTTAATATTTTAATAGATAGGTATCCATGTCCTAAAATTAAAATATGTATAAAAACTTGAGATGAACTTATAAAATAATAGTCATTAGCCACTTTACTGGATATTAGATTATACAATTATAAACTAGTTTCAGATCTGGCAAGCGCATAATAAATTGATGCCAGTCTTCGCTACCCATAATAGTCATTATACGAAACTTCTGACATTAAACATCTCTTCCCCACTTAACTTACTTTGTTAAATTTGACATTAGTTGTGCATCTATGTGCACATTAGCAGTAATGGTGGTAGATATTAGTTTCTCACAGATGGAAATCTTAATATATTGTGGATTATAGTCTTAATAAAGGTAAAATGTTCAGTTATAGATTGTGTCGTGCGTGTGTGTGTGTGTGTGTGTGTGTGTGTGTGTGTGTGTGTGTGTGTGTGTATTCCAAGGTTGCCAGCGCACATCACATCTCTAAACTCGCCCAAAAGTAGCCAAATCACTTAATACCGCACAACAGACAATTTCAGCTATTTCAATCCTATCACACACATTTTCCGATATGTTTATCTTTAACAGCCATGCATGCATGATACTATGAGTTCCCCAAATATAACTAGGCCTAGTCCCATATAGCCTACTGTATGAGTAGTGGCCTACGTGTCACATCATTTAAATATTAATGAAATACCAAATACATTATCATCACAATCATGCACTCATCAAATCTGCATCAATGTCCCAATCCCCCCTCACAAACAATCTCTTAATTAGGCTATTCAGTCACCACCACATAGGCTACCATACATGTAGAAGACCTTGGCACACAAGACATGGAGATGGTAAAGAGGATGTTGGAGAAAATGTGGAGGAAGAGAAATGGGTAAGGGGGGGGGGGGGGCGGAGGTGAGGAATGTTGTTATCATCTTTTTCGAATTTCCTGCATCTCCACGTATGTAATTTGCTGCCTCTGTGTTCTATGACATTCTGATTCACATTGATTGATTTCCTGTCACTGGTCTAATAAGAAATATAGCCGGTAACATATTTAGCTGCCCGATTTGATAGTGGATTATAAATTGGTAACTTACAAGCGCACGATAGCTAGTTTTGTAGGAAAGAAACTATAGTGCGCAGACATTCAATCTGCCAAATTCTACAGCTACAGAATATAATACCGTAGGTTCATCCAATTTCTACTGAAACACGTATTTGTTAGTAACTAAAAAGGAAGTAAATACAATACTTCAATGAGTATTAAAATTTCGCCCAGCCTATCACACCACATTAGATGAAACTAAATTTCTTGTTCAATAAGCTGATATTCATGTATCAAATTATGTAAATTATTATATATTCACTGCATTAACGAGTATATAACCATCATATTATGCATCTAGTAAAAATATACTACACAACTATGCGTCATAGATAAGTGTGCAAACTGTATTAAACCTCTTAAATCACGAAAACCCTCAAACACCTCAATGGTGCATCACACACTATAGTCATTTGAATAAGACCCCCAGCGCCATCTGGATTTTTAGTACAGTTTTCCCTCATTGACCTGAGTCAGGTCAGAGGGGGCGAGGCCACGATCGGAAGTAGTTTCGAGGCCGAAATTGAAAAAAATGGCCGTTTGGGGCAAGAGGCCTCCGATCGAAAAGGTGTATGGAACGAAAGTTGTTCGCAGCCCCCCAAAATGGGGGTACGGATGAAGTCAGATCCAAAATCTGAAGTTATTTAGCGGCCAAAATAGAGGTCGCCGTTTAAGGAGGCACAGGGAGGTCGAGGCCGGTGATTATGGTAGTAGTAGTATTGTGATGATTGTGGTAGTAGGGATTGATGGTGATTATGGTAGTAGTAGTGGTGGTGGTGGTAGTGATGGTGATTATGGTAGAATTTAAACCCGCGCAACGCCGGGTACCCCTGCTAGTACAGTATTAAAGTTGAAAATAGTCTTTTCAATCACCAGTAAAGGCCTACCACCTTACACACTCACCACAAATGTTCTGTCAAAACCTCCTAGCTGTGCAAGTTAGGTGTGGGCAGACCAGTCTCTTGGTACAATCTGGTTTCCTAACCACGTCCTACCCCTCTCTTGGGGTACTTAATAAGACATGTGGCAGCCTATGTCAGCCTGTTGACCACTTATGAGAAGATATAAATATGCCACTCAAATATCACTGCAGAGATAACCACAACTCCACACAAACTCACATAAAACAAACAAAAACACACATGCAAATAACCATAGGCTACATACAGAAATTAATCTTTATTTTAGTTCTTCACATCAATCGCCTCAAAATGAAATTAATGAAAGCATGTGATCCTCCCAAGATTCAAACTCAGGACACCACATGCAGAACTTTAATGCTCTAGCCATTAGGCTACACCATCAAGGGTCTTCAAGGCAGTTAAAGGTTCTGTCCATGACTGTTTAATATCTATTTATCGAATACTGGATATCAATCTTATCAAGTAGCCTACTGGACCCAACTGCACTGTTAATAGCGCAACAATATGCATGAGAGTTGAAAGAATAATTGAAAGACAGTAGTTTGATACAAATCTCCAGTCAAAGGATTCGACCTCGTAACGAACAACTACTGAACCTGTGAAATCGATCATAATCCCCCCCCCCCCCCCCAATGAAACTAATAATAAGCATGTGATTCTCCCACAACACCCACACAAAGCCCGTCCCACTGAAACCGCCTACACCACATCAACTTCCGGCATAACCAACCGCAAATTACCCCCCAAAATATTATATATATATATATATATATATATATATATATATATATATACACACACACACACACACTTCCAAAATCACTACTGAAAACCACACAAACCCAATTATACAACCGAAGATTACCCTACGTATAGAAAACTACAGACAAATGCACGCAAACTAAAACACACTACCATACGCACAGAAAATCATACACAAAGGCAAGTCATACCAAAATAAGCTGGTGACACGAGCGAATTTCCCGGCAATTTTCGATGAGCAAGTTAGTTTTCTTACTATTTTGAGGCGATTTCGCACTGGAATCCAAAACTAGATGTAGGTGAATTATGTCGACCCGTTTGATTCTTATGAAACTTATATTTTGAAACAATTGCCCGCAAAAATTACCGGAAGTATCGCTCGTGTGACACCGGAAATACTGAAGATAGCTAAGCTACCTCAACTTCCGACATACCCTGCCACAAATTACCCTCCAACACAAAACACGCCTCTCCCTCCCGTTAGTAAGTACCTAGCCGAGGCAGGGGGACTAGAAAGATATGTACTGTAGAGTTGAGAATAGTTATTGAAACCGCTACATTCCTAACGTACGTGTGTGTGTGTATTATTACCTACGTCACGTGTATACTAACCATGCGGAACATATTTAGTAGTGGGTGGGAGAATGACTAGGCTACTATATAGCCTCGCCCCGTTTGTAGAACCTGGTGGTGTGGTATGTATACTATGAAAGTGTAGCCTATGTGATGTATGTATATATGTATGTACAGTTGCCTACATAAGTTCTGTTCCTCGTCGTCGTGATCTTATGTATGAAAGTAAAGTAGTATGAAGTATTATGTATTTTCCACCAACCAACTTCACCTCTAAACTCAATGAAAATCAACAAATACATGTGGCACTCCAAGGACTCTAACCTAGGATACTCACATCTAAATTCCGCGCACTTTTTAATTATCAGTTGACTAGTCAGGAGTTATCCACTGCGTAAGAAACTACCCTTAATTCAATCACGCGCATTTATATTTCCATGTATAAGATCACAGAGAGGAACTGAATTTGGCAACTATACACTTACTAAAGTCCATAAGTAGGCCAGCAATCGTGGAATCTAACTTCTAACTAAAAAAAACGGCTTAACCAAATGGGCTAGAAATCTCTACACCTATTCCCTGACTGACTCTTACCAAATGGTAGAAATATTATCTGGATTATTCTAGTGGTAGCATGAGGACCGTTTGTTGTTTTTGTTGTTGTTCCCCAAGCTGCCTGGCCGAACAGCCCCAAGGAAGGCCAAGGCCATAACTGAGCGCCCCACAGAATCCTCCCTTTGTTGAGTCCGGCAGCTCCGGATTATATAACTCTGGACTGCATGATTAAAGGGGGTACTACTCGCTTTTTCTGGACCCCCTTCTCCTTCATGTTTAGCATATTAGTTTTGAGGCTTTAAGACTCGTTCCGTTAGTTTGGCGATTTTGAAACCTTTCGCATATTTTGTCAATATTAAAACCTTTTGTGCCCTCTAAGTGTCTATTTTTTCCTGGCGAGTGACAGAGAGCCTCTAATTTTAGAAGGAACCAGCCTTTGGCCGGGAAATTTTTCTACCGCAAAATCTAGATTTATCTTGAAAGGGCGTTTTTTTTTTTTCTTCTAAGCTTGATTGAGGCTTCGCGAGAAAACTAAAAAAATAATCAATCAATAAATATATAGACCAAAATCCAAACACTACCACCTTAAAGGACTACATAATTCTCTGGACCCTGGTGGTATGAATATGTAGGCTATATACGGTATGTAGAAATATGTAGCCAATATAATTATACTGTATAGTCCTATAGAGAACTCACCAGCAGGGACTGGTATTGAGGTGGGATGACAAAACATTTTCATCCTGTTTATAGAGACTCGTGGTATGGTTGACTCAAGGTCTATGGGTTGAATGTGTGTATACTGATGACTAGGGCTACTATACCTGTCCTGGCTAATAGTGTGTGTGTGTGTGTATATATATATATATATATATATATATATATATATATATATATATATATATATATATATATATATATATATATATATATATATATATATATATATATATATATAAACTATCCATTAACTCACCAGCCGGGATGGGTATGGTAGTCGGCGGTAGGATGACGGTAACCTTCTCGTCCTGCTTGTAGAACCTGGTGGTGTGGTTGACGGCGAGGGTAAGGGATCCAGCGGCAGCAGAAGGGTCACTAACGAACACACACACCTGCGTCCTCTCACCGTGCACCCATTCCCGCGGCGCAGTGATCACGTAGCTTCTGAAGGAGGGAAATATTTAGGGTGATAAGTCTTAGCATCACGTAGTTTCTGAAAGAGAGACAGATTTAGGGTGGTGATAACAATAAGTCTTAGCATCACTTAGCTTTTGAAAGGGGGAAACATTTAGGGTAGTGATAGATTCTTAGCATCACGTAGCTTCTGAAAGAGGGAAATATTTAGGGTGATAACAGTCTTAGCATCACGTAGTTTCTGAAAGAGGGAAACATTTGGTGGTGATGAAATAATGTTTCCATCACTTAGTTTCTGAAAGAGGGGAAGATTTAGAGTGATGACAAAAAACTTATCACGTAGCTTCTGAAAGAGAGACAGATTTAGGGTGGTGATCATAAGTCTTAGCATCACGTAGCTTCTGAAGGAGGGACAGATTTAGGGTGGTGATCATAAGTCTTAGCATCACGTAGCTTCTGAAGGAGGGACAGATTTAGGGTGGTGATCATAAGTCTTAGCATCACGTAGCTTCTGAAAGAGTGAAAGATTTAGGGTGGTGATCATAAGTCTTAGCATCACGTAGCTTCTGAAGGAGGGACAGATTTAGGGTGGTGATCATAAGTCTTAGCATCACGTAGCTTCTGAAGGAGGGACAGATTTAGGGTGGTGATCATAAAAGTCTCGGCATCACGTAGCTTCTGAAGGAGGGACAGACTTAGGGTGGTGATCATAAAGTATTAGCATCACTGAGGGAAAGATTTTAAGTGGTGATAAAAACAGTCTTAGAATCACGTAGTTTCTGAGGGAAGGAAAGATTTAGGGTGATAACAAAGTCTTAGCATCACGTAGCTTCTGAAAGAGAAAGATTTAGGGTGGTGAGAACAATAAGTCTTAGCTTCACTTCGCTTCTGAATGACAAAGATTTAAGGTGGTGATAACAAAAAAGTCTTAGCATCACGTAGCTTCTGAAAGAGGGAAAGATTTAGGGTGGTGAGAACAATAAGTCTTAGCTTCACTTCGCTTCTGAATGACAAAGATTTAAAGTGGTGATAACAAAAAAAGTCTTAGCATCACGTAGGAGGGAAACGGTCGGGGATATAAGAACGTGATCAAATAACGTTAGCATAAGGTGTCCAGTTAGAGATGAAGTTTGTTTACAGTGGAGAATTAAGGTGGAGGTAGTTGCTCCCCCCCCCCACCCCCCCTCATGTTTAATCCCATTAGCTTTTGAGATTTTAAAATGTGCGTTCTATTAGATTGGCGATTTTAAGACCTTTTACCCCATTGCTTTGTTAATATAAAGACATTTCATGCCATTGTCAGGTCTTATTTTTTCTTGAGGGTGTGTGTGTGTTTTTTTTTTTTGGGGGGGGGGGTAAAGCTTGAGGTCTAGCGAAGTTACTATGGAAAAAAATAAAATAATATATATATATATATACACCAGGCAATAGCCACTACCACCTTACTGAGACACCTGATCCCTTATAGCTTCTGAAAGAGGAGAACGGTGTGGGGGGCCCCCCCCCCCCACACCGTTCTCCTCCTTCAGAAGCTATAAAGGGTTGTTAAAGGGTTGTTAAAGCGTTGATCATATAAACAGATTAGGGGATTTAAGGGGGGTGGGGGGGATCAAATAGAGTTAGCATAAGGTGTAGGGTTAAGCGGAGGTATTTGGTTAAAAGCGAGTACTATCGCCTTAACCCCTTCAGGACCAGTGACGCTTTTGGAGTGTGATTTTAGCTACATTTAGACGATTTTATGAAGCTTGGGAAGGATATATGAATTATATGGTACCGTAGCTAAAAGGATCAATGGAGATAGTCTGTAGCATATTAAATGGGTAGACATCCTTCCCAAGCTAAATCAAATTTTCTAATATTTGCCAGAATATAATAAATAGGTCACCGGTACAAAAGGGGTTAACTGGGACCCATTCTCGAGGCGCAGTGAAATCTTTTGTATTGGTTTTCAGCTACATTTAGACGACTATAGGTAGCTTAGGGTGGATGTATGGTAGGTAAAACCATTAAGATAGTCTGTAGCTTTTTCATTAGTAGACGTCCTTCGTAAGCTGAGTAAAAGCGTCTAATAGTAGCCAAAGTTAAGTGAAAAGGACGTCACCGGTTCAGAAGGGGAGATTTTGTTTCTTCCGTAGACCTCCATCAAACCTAAAATTACACCTCCTAGATCCCCTTTCGAGATACATTTAACCCCTTCAGTATTCCAGGACGCCTTTATGCCTTTAAGCTAGCAGCAGACGATTATCATTATAGTTTAGGGGGGAATTTTGGAACTCACGTTTATCAGATTATTAGATTATCCGACTTAGTTCATCAGACCATCAGTTTATCGGACTATTAGATTATCAGACTTAGTTATCAGACTATCAGTTTATCGGACTATCAGATTATCAGACTATCAGATTAGGAGGGAATTTTGGAACCAAGAGGTTAAGTGAAAGTCTTTATGTAACCTCTTTGATTCATAGTTTTACAAAACTGAATAACATTTACTGAATGTATTAAAACTGATAAAGCTGGAAAACTAGGGTAGGCAATTCAAAATCACCAAACTCCTGTTGGAGGAAGAGATACGAAGAGTTAAGCGCAGGGGGGGGGGGTAAGTTTGCTCCCTAGACCTCTATCAAGCTTTAACCCCTAGAGTACCAGCAACGTGTGTTATGTTGGGTTCAAGCTATATTTAGAAGGTATTGTGCAGCATAGGAAGGATCTGTGGTAGTTATAAAAGTTGGGTAAGATAGTTTGAAGCCTTATAATTGCTAGAAGTCCTTCCTAAGCTAAATAAAATAGTCTAATAGTTGCCAGAATATGATAAAAAGAACGTCCCTGGTACTCAATTGGTTAAAGAACACCCTCGTGACTTCCCTTAGAGATAAATGTGTATAATTTTCGGAAGACAAATGTCCCGACCGAAGGCTGGTCCCCACTCTTATCACAGGCTCGTTATCGCTCACCAGAAACAAACCCTAAATCTCTGGATTGAATTGATAAGATTTAGGCACAAAGGCCAAGCATCTAAATCTCTGGAAAGTCATTTAAGAACACAATTTGTTATATATAAATCAACTACCAAAGTATACAGTATATCCTGTTTATTGTAAAGCAAGTTACATCCAAAAATCAACACCGGTACCGTTAGTTATAATTACATAAAGAAAACCAGAGGGTCCACGAATTATATAAGTGACTGTACACTCGACCAAAAAACAATCTTTACACTAACGCTCTAAACATTCTGGAAGACTGGAAGTGGGTCGAAATCTTATGATAATACCTCACATACCTATGTTTCACCCGATTAATTTCGTTCACACTAGATTATTTACAGCTAACCAGTGTAAAGACTTTTTTGGTCGAGTGTACCTCCCCGAAAAACAATAATTTCCCTTTGCATGCAGCACCTGATACCGAACGCTTGTGGGAATGACAGCCGTATTCTTAGACGTGTGGGGTGGGTGTCATCCAGCCCACAATGAACGAAGATATTGGAACTTAGTGTTGATTAATGAAAGAGCTTGAAATCTACCAAGTTTTAATAGATAACAATTTATATCTTCTTACTTCGTTCATAAATAGTACGGTAGGGTTTCACGTTGGGAAGGTTTAAGAATACGGCTGTGAATGGACATAGATTCATTGGACATAGATTCATTGGAGAGAGTACAGCGTAGAATGACAAAAATGATCCATAATATTAGAAATCTTTCGTATGAAGAAAGGTTGAAGAAATTAGGTTTACATTCGTTAGAGAGACGCAGAGTTAGAGGGGATATGATAGAGGTGTTCAAGTGGGTTAGTGGGATTAACAAAGGGAACATGGCAAATGTACTAAAGCTCAGTGATAGCGAAAGAACTCTTACCAATGGTTTCAAATTAGATAAATTTCGTTTCAGAAAAGATATAGGCAAGTATTGGTTTGGTAACAGAGTTGTAGATGGGTGGAATGGACTACCAAGTGCTATAGTGGGATCTAAAACTGTAGGGAGCTTTAAGATAAAATTAGATAAGCATATGGACGAGAAGGGTTGGGTGTGAAGGGGGATCAGCCGGGTTGGGCCAACCAGCGCTCTGCAGACCTCCATAATCCTGCGTTAATCTCTAACCGTTTTGGTAAGATGATCCTCAGGGTATTAGAGTGTGAAGCCTATAATTGGGCTTTGTAATTGAATTGGGGTTGTGTGGGACAGGGATCTGCCTTGCTTAGGCCAATCGGCTTTCTGCAGACTCCCATTTTCTTATGTTCTTATGTTCTTATGAATGTTTTGTATTAACCCGTTGAAGCTCTGACGCGTTTTAGCAGTTTATTTTGGCTATCATTAGGCGATTGTATGCAGCTTAGGAAGGATCTATGTGTATTAAAAGGGTAAAGACTCAATCAACCCTCTGACTTCCATACACCCTTCCTAATCTGAATAAAATAGTCTAATAATTGCCAGAAAACAGAAAAAATTTTAGTTTTAGAGCTTGTAAGAAGAGTTAATAGTGCGCTGATTAGCACTCATTTCTATAGCTATGGTCTTTTTTTCAAGTTACATCGTCCAATTACTGCGCTGGGAAGGGTATGGCTTGTTTAAGAATACAAGCATGGCCGTTTGATCCCCCTCAGGGAAAAGTTTCATAACATTGCATTAGTGTGTTCGGAAACTGTAATAATATTTATACAACTTCTCACTACAGGCAGTTGTAGTGGCTCACTTAAGGGGGTTATGACGCGTTGTAGCAGTTTATTTTGGCTATCATTAGACATTTATACAGCTTGGAAAGTTCGTGTAGGAATCAAACGGGAAATATCTACATGGGTGACCTGGATGTGTGAGAGTTTGTGTTTTTTATCTGTGTTTATTTTTTGTTTTATGTTTTTTTTGTGTTTTCCCTGTTCTTGCTCGGTCTTGAGTCGGCTACCCCCAAAATGGGGATTGGGCCTGAGCATATAGATAGATAGATAGAATATCTACATTATCCTTCTGAATTCCATTATTCCTTCCTATACTTCTGTATTATATGTGTATGAAGGAGACTAGGCAGGCTGCTTGTAACTAGCGTCTCTCCCAAAGCAAAAAGGAGTGGCAAAGGGCCAAATTCAGCTGAAGTTGGGGTCAAATTGCTTGGACAAACTAGGTTTAAAGCAGTCTAAGTCATAGGATGAAGGAGAGATTGAGAGAGAGAGTACCAAAGTTCACTTGTTTATTAGAAGAAAGACTAAGAAAAATGGCTAATTCTCGCCGCAAGGAAGGGGGGTACCGGTATGTACGGACAGAGCTCTGAAGACCAGTTTCTTTTAAATGCGATAATAGAGTGAAAGAAATGCAACATTGCGGCGTGTAGAAAGAGATTGTAGGGAATTGTTAAGAGGTGAGTTCAGGCGAAATGCTTTTGACTACCTACTCTTTCGATAACCAGAATAATATAAGAATGTGTCTATATATTGAAAGGGTTACGTTCGCTCCCTTTCACTTATTTTATGCATGAAATTAAAAAAAAAAAAAAAAAAAAAATGAGACTTGAAATCAAAGTTTGCTAGCCTATACCGTACCGTAGTTACTGTAAACTAATTATAAGAATAAACATAAGTATTCCACAGACACTGTAAATTACATCTACTTCCAAACCGACTCCCTAATATATATGAGACAGACAGACAGAGACAGAGTGAGAGTGCGAGAGAGAACTAGATCATTTGCACTAAGCCAGGACACAATCACCTCCTCCCCCCCCCCCCCCCCCCCCATGTTGTAGGCTGGTTGGGTAGTAACACACATTCACTATAGGCTTTATATTGTCGACCCCCTTCTCCCTTACATTTACCCCCATTAGTTTTGACATTCGAAGACGTTGCTCCATTAGTTTGGAGATTTTAGGACATTCGCCCCATTAGTTTGGCAATTTTAAAACTCTTCGCCCCATTTCTTTGCCAATATTTAGACTTTTGTGCCATTTAGGTGTCTATTTCTCCTGGTGAACGATGGTGAGCCAAGCCCAATAATTTAGGAGAAACCGGCCTTTGGCCCGGACATTTTTCTACCGAAATATGTAAAACAAAATCTGAAGGGAAGATTGGTAGAGGTCTAGGGAGCAAGCTTTAAAAAAAAAAATAGATCAACAAAATCTTACTTTGAGAGTCTGATTTTATGTTTATTATCCACTAATTAGAATACCGGTACATTTCCATCACACTTTATATCAATTTGCAACAGACCTACCAACACCTAATGTTAAGGTATAGATTGTCTGGATAGGTTCGTTATGTACGAAATTTAACATTATGTAAACCTACAAAGGCACATAGAGACCAAGATAATGGGCCTATTGCTTACATATCTGATAAGTGATAAGTCTCCTTAGAAAACCCATAAAACTACAAATTGAGAGATTTTCTCCCTCTTATATCTGACCTTGGCATTGTGTGTTTGGGGAGGGGAAGGGGGGGGGGGGGTTGTGACTGTGTGTGTGACTGTGGGTGTGTGTGATAGAGTGGATTATAGGTACCTTTTCTTTTCTTTTTTATAATAGGTGCCAAGACTCTCATCGAGCATTATATACGGTACGACTGCCAACACTATATTCGTTCATACCACACCTGCGTAGGCTGTCAGAATGGTGTGACCGTACAAGGCAGGGATGGTCATAAACACATTTGTACCGTAGATCATAATTATATACAATATTTTCACTGAATCTCGAACATAGCATTATATTTTTTACTAAATAAGGCGTTTGTTCTATTCATATCAATTTGTTAAAGCTTTGACTGAAAACTAATAATTCGTAAACAGTACCGGTATTAATTTAGTAGAAGAAAAACTAGGGATTAAATTAAATCAACCTTGCCTGTAATCCCCCAAACATTGTCACCGCGCAAAAAATGAGGTGCACAAATATTTCGCTGAACAACTCATTCCGCTTCACAATAGACGGTAATTTTCGGCAATGAGAAAACCAAGGACTTAAATGATAGTGATCCTCATCCATCACAAACACTTTTAGGAAAACAAAAACTCCGGGAATATAATATAAACACTTTAATATGGTTGCTCAAGTCGCTTCCTTGTTTACCTAAGCAATTTGTCACTCACAAAAGGTGACATGTACTTATATAGACCTAAGTATTTTAATGTGCGTACGTGTGAGCAGGCGTGTAGCCTGCTCCCCATGCATATAGGCTACATACATACACACAAACTGTACAGTGCCTATATAGGCCTAGTGTGTACATAAATCTACAAATACTGTATATGCATGTGTGTGTCCTAGCCTCAAAACCTTTGGAACATGGAGATGAGACTTTGTTGGGGTACTCACGGGGTCCTACGCTATGAGAAAGAAATAAACTCCATAGGCTGTGTATAAATGCCACATCATGAAAATTCAGCCCATTTATACAAACTAAGTAGAACAAAAAAGTAACAACAATAATTAGGACAGAAAAGTTACATAGCAAAGGAGAGTGCTACAAATCCCAAACAATTCAAAGATAATGTCAATAATAATAGGCAAATTAAAACCGGAATATGACAGCTAATTAAAGGTGAGCAAATAGTAACGATACAAAACATTGCAACTTTGCTTAATGAATATTTGTGTTTCGTATATACACAAAAACATTCTGAATTACGGATCTACTGGTACAGGATATACAGTTCAGTAACCGGGCTTAATTTCTACATGATCAACAATAAAATATGACTCCCGTTGTTTGGTAATTAGGGTGACAAACCTGTCAGCCTACCTGTACAGTGTTGTGTAGGGACGGAGTGGAGTGTGAAAGGTCAAAGGGAGTGTAGGACAAATTTAGATTGTTGCAATATTTTTGTATGTTAACTACCCCAGGGGCATAAAGGAAACTTTGTAAATGTGACAACTGATAATAAGGGGCATAGTCCTAGTCATGGGAATGGGTTTTTTTTTCGAGTGAGCACGCCCTTTGTTTTCCACGACCGGCCTTTGTATCGATAATACCTCTTAGTACTGTATATCAGTACGAGGGAAAGGATATATAGGATCATAGAAGGACAGAAGAAACGGTGGGAATGTTAATGTAAGTAGTAGTATCCGACTGTACAGCCACTTTTAAAAGCTCGTGGAGCAGCCCCTCCACCCCCCATCCCACCCCAATGGTTATCTTTATTCAATTATGAGTAGGCTACCAGTTGACTTTTGCATGGAACGAGCTTCTCAAATATCAATAAATAGTACATAATTATATATTTATGTTGATATATACTGTACAGATAACTTTTCATAAATTTGTTTTCAGAGATATGCTTCCATAATTATAAATAGGCGAGGTTCACGAATTTGTAAGGGACTAATTTTATCTCTCTCACTCCCAGCATCCCTCGCTTTCCCCTCTCGTGCGCTATGCAACATATTCCCCTTCTATATAGTATTAGTCACCAGCATGAACGGCACCAAAATGTCGTCCACAGAAAGAGGTGGCCGTTCTCGTAACCCCCAGAATCTCTCTGTGGGGGGGGGGGCAACGAGGGGACAATACGGTTCAATAGAGCCATCACGGGAGACAGTAGTAACGAGGAAATGAACAATATTGGCCGTCCTGGTTAACAAGAGGGTTCCTGTCCGAGGGTCTTGTCAGTGGAGATGTACAGTCGCGCTAATAAGTGATGTTTCGGCACCAAATATGTTTTAGATCAAGAATTGGTATCAGCAATAGCTAAGCTTCATTTGTTCATGTCTAGTGAAATATACAAACATGTTCCTACAATTAGCCACCCTATTCAACACCTGACAGACATTAATACAGCACAGAGCAAGCCAAACGTAATGACAGCTGGGACATGACATTAGCGCGACCGTACGTAGGTTGGCCAAATAAGTCATGTCTCCGCTGTCATTAAGTTTTGCTAGTTGTGTGCTTTATTAATGTCCGTCATATGCTGAATAGGGTGTGTAAATATAGGAACGGGTTTGTATATCTCACTCGAAACTATGAATTAATGCTTAGATAGTGCGGATACCAATTATTACTGGAAATATACTTGGTGCCGCGACAATCGACATTACTTATTTGGGCAACTGTACACTCTAAATAAGTTTTTCGTAGCCATCTCGAACGGAGTCGAATTGTAATGCCCTCGAAAATATCCCGCAACCCCAATAATGTACAGTCTACGACAGAACTTGTTGTCATGGCCTGAGACAATGTATTAGTTCACTCATCTTTTAATAGATGGCCCTTTAATCGCTTCTAATAAAAGGGGGCGGGGTTAATATAGAGGTTGGAAGGAGGAGGAGTCAAACATGTGTGTGTGTGTGTGTGTTCTAGAACAGCACGCAGAATAAGTTTATTTTAACATAACACACAGGCTATTAGCCCATGCCGGATCACAAATTAGTACCAAACATCAGGTGTTGCGTTATTTATGGCATTTAACTTAATATACAGACAATCAAGTTTCTATCCTTCGAACTTCCCATTCCCCCCTCCTCGCCTTCTCTCTGCTGCCTTCCCTTATCTCTCCTAACCGAATATATAATTTTCCTCATCATCGTGTTCAAAGCTGTCCATAAAAATTACTATGGCGTTTTAATAATACTGTTCTTTTTACCTTTACTGATTCTCAATTATTAACTCTTATTCTATGCTTTACCTTATACAATGTGTTATAGAAAATAAATAGATATGCTCCGTTGCAAAACACTCAAAGTTGCCAACCTTGGCGTCCTGGTTAGTGTGAACAATCGTATAAATATATAAGTAATTGAAACGGGATGTTACAATCCACGCATCAAGACAAGTTGGATCACAATCATTGTAACCTAGCTTGGACCAAATTATAACCAAATATATATATCATAAAGACAAGATAATATCGGCTCAGTTAGAGAAAACACTTTAGAGGAGCCGAAACGTGTTTCCTTTTAATAAAAACACATTTTGATATTAGAGTAAATATTTATTTCTTCCATACCACTATTCACAGCACTGTGATTGACCAATTCATAATCTACCTTAACATGTAATATGACACGCTATGATTTTTGCATTATACTTTTCTCAGTAGATTCCTAGTTACTTGCTTAATTACTGTGGCTTCCCATTATCAGTAAACAGTTCGGCGCTACCCATTGTAATGATTTACTATAAAGCAAGTCATCTAATTGAACAATTAACGATAATTCAAGCAATCTTTTAAAGTTTATATAAATTGTTTAGGCTTTATTTTACTTCAGTGTTTAAATTATCCTCCAAACATAATTAAACGTATACTATAGCTCTGTGTATGTTACCTTGAATTTAATTTAATATGTATTATTTCATCATCATTATGTTACGGTGAACATTGGAAACATATACACATTATAAAATATATATAAAGGGTTCTTAAATGTAAACATTTACAATTTATCTTTATTCAATCAATATGATCTCCACCCACAAGCTGCATCAACTACCTCTTGTATTCTCGTCGATTTAAAAAAAATCCAACTTCTATTAGGGCGGCGACATTTGGAAACGAAGGCTTAGGGTTAATCTGTACGGTACCATTCTCACTACGGTACCAGTCTCACCCGAAGGCTTAGGTTGACCAGTACGATACCCATCTCACCTTGTAACCGATCACCAACCCCAGATGGGACGTCACAACTTCGTCCACTTATACCAGGTTCCTATTTATACTGCTAGGTGAACAGAGGCTACACTGTTAAGAGACTTGCCCAAATGTCTCTTCCCCGCCCGGGTCTCGAACTCGGGACCTTCTGGTTGTGAGCCAGACGCGCTATCCGTTACGCCACGGGGAAGTGTGTGTGTGTGTGTGTGTGTGTGTGATTCACTCACTTGTTCGTCAAGGGGAATCCACGCAATGCGAGCTAAGCTCATTATTATCGCACCTCCTTAACTGGGAATGTATTGCGTGAAATGCATGTTAAGTGCTTATGTATCGTTGGAATGGCTGTGGATGTGTGTGTAGTCTGTATTTTAGCCAATTGGCGACATCTAGAAACGAAGGCTTAGGGTTAATATGTACGGTACCATTCTCACTACAGTACCAGTCTCACCCGAAGGCTTAGGTTGACCAGTACGATACCCATCTCACCTTGTAACCGATCACCAACCCCAGATGGGACGTCACAACTTCGTCCACTTATACCAGGTTCCTATTTATACTGCTAGGTGAACAGAGGCTACACCGTTAGGAGACTTGCCCAAATGTCTCTTCCCCGCCCAGGTCTCGAACTCTGGACCTTCTGGTTGTGAGCCAGACGCGCTATCCGTTACGCCACGGGGAGGTGTGTGTGTGTGTGTGTGTGTGTGTGTGTGTGTGTGCGCGCGCGCGCGCGTGATTTGTGCCCATTACGTTGGATGTGATCATGTGTGTGATGTGCGTTTAATGTTATCGGGTGTGAGTGTGAGTGTTTTGTATCCTGTGTTAGTGTTGGTGTGGGTGGGTTTGTGCTTGCGTGTGATGGACAGAGGAGAGAGGTTGAAGCGTCGTCTCCCCAAACATTACAAATTGTAGGTCATAAGTATATGTATTATTAAACTTATTCCTTAAGCCAACACAAATAACTTTAATCCTAAGTGTTATTGTTACACTTAATATATATACAAAGAAATATAGACGTGTTCTTCGGGAATCGTAGCTTAAGTAAGAATAGGAGAGCTAGCGAGGCAGCAAGCAATATTTGTTGTTCGCTGCCTCGCTAGTTATCCTATTCCTAATCAATATATGTTTGTTATTTTAGTCATCCCTAAAATTTATTATGTAAATTAAAAACAATCGCATAGTATTAATCTGCGTATTTTAGAGGGTATTATTTACGTCCTTGAGAGAGAGAGAGAGAGAGAGAGAGAGAGAGAGAGAGAGAGAGAGAGAGAGAGTTGGGGTGAAAGGGAGAGGGGGAGGAGGGGGAATGGAAAGTGCGAAGGGTATAAACTTTATTGTCTGTATATTAAATTCCATAAATAACACAACACCTGATGTGAGTTACTTATTTGTGATCCGGCATGAGCTAATCTCATAATATAGCCTGTGTGTTATGTTAAAATAAACTTATTCTGGTGCGGTTCTAGAACACACGTTTGACTCCTCCTCCTTCCAACCTCTATATTAACCCCACCCCCTTTGATTAGAAGCGATTAAAGGGCCATCTATTAAAAGATAAGAGAACTAATACATTGCCTCAGGCCATGACAGCAGTTCTGTCGTAGACTGTACTACCCGAGTTGACGTAAGGTATAGTGTAAAATAGTCGTGGATGGGAAGTCCAATAAACTCATCACGTGAATCACCACGATACTATCACCTGGTTCTTACAAATCGGACTAAGGTTACTATACTTCTGTACGTCGTGGTAGTACAGTGGGTTAGCGCGCGGGCCTGGTTGACCTACGGGCCATGGTCACTAACCAGGGTTCGAACCCCACCTATGGCATCTCAAAACCTGTGGGTTTTTAGGAGGGTTAAACTCCCTTCAGAGGTTCGCACCAGGAAAGGTTGACCCTAAGTGGGCCTGGGGAGTTGTCAGGACAGAAAAATTCCCTTCATACCCAGCATTTCACGAATCCTCTCAAAACTTGTTTACCTAATATTTACAATTCGGAGGTTCATTTTACAGTTCGCGAGTTCATATTAAGCCCGGATTTATGTAGTTGCAAGTACAGTTACTCATGAATAGGCCTATTCGTAGACCTCTCCTATTTCTAATTAAGCAAAGAGATTTCAGAGACAAATTTATGAATACAATTTTCTATATAGCAACTACAAAACGATTTTTACTAATTAACAAATAGAAAGTTCCATCCAAAATTCAATCCAGAATTTCAGTTAGATGTACTGTACTTGCGTAAAGAAGAATATAGCGGAAATGGAGAAAAGAATGAAGGTAGTGAAAAGATTCCTGGAGCAGGTGTGGCAGAAGAGAAAACGGAATAGAATAGGGTGAGGAGGGAAAAGGTGATTAGAGTGGGGGAGGAAGATAAATGAGATTAAATAGTAGAGAGGGGGAGAAGGGAAAAGTTAAGTTAAGGAGAGAACAAGATATTGGGGGGTGGAGGAGGGGGTAAATAGGGAGGAGAATTCTGCTTAAGCTATATACTTCAATATTTTTCTTTAACTATCACTTCTACGACTACTTATTTTCTAAACTACATATTAACCAAGCTCTAGCGGTTTCTGGAGAAGAAAAATCACCGGTGCATAGGAGAGCTAGTTCCAAAAAAAAAAAAAAAAAAAAAAAAAAAAGGGACAGCAACTCCACAAGGGTCCACGAGTTTTATAAAAGACTGTACATTTGCCCACGTAAGTTCTGTTCCACATAGGCATATGCGAAACGTTGAAATGGGTAAAAATGCATTTGCAGAAGAAAAAACACCCTAATCAATGAAGGAACTGACGAGAAAAGGATTAGGCCTATATGTATTCGCTCTAGGCCTAATGTCCCAAAGCAAGAAAGGAGACCGGAAGATGTAGGTGGTGAGGAAGGGAACTGCAGTAGAACTAGGCTATCAGTCAGATGAAGGTATTGAGGGATAAGCCTTTACAAGTTCAACGGCACCTCGTATCTACAATCTACTTTTCCTATTTTTCTGAAGAGTGTAGAGAGGGGAGAATGGGTGTTGGAGAGAGAGGAAGCTGTTGGAGTGGCTATGAGAGAGTGAATCGGAGACTCTACATACTACGGTTACTGAGTAGAAAGTTTGGTTTAATTCTAGTTTCGCTTTCACAGCATACTCATAAATTTCTATGGCTACTTTAGAGTGGTCATATACCATACTTAATTCCTATATATGTACAAAGAGGCGGAAATGCATTAGGCTATAAGGAATTAGACCTACTGTAAAAAAAAAAAAAAAAAAAATCTCCCCATATGCGGCACCATAGCTATTACATAATAATAGGTTAGGTTAGGTAAGGTTAGGTTAGGCTAATGTCGTTAATGTAGTTTATTATCATTATATTACGTCTTTTACCCAGCAATTTCAACTATCTTCATAGTTGGTCGGGAAGCTATGCCTTTACAACGGCGCCTCCCTGTTGTCGCTGTGTGACGTGAAACTAGAATTTTACCGAACGTTTTTTGTCGAAAGGATAGAGACGAACAATACAATCATACAAGAGACTCCAAACTTACCACAGATTGGCATTTTCAAGATTCATCTGTCAATATAGCCTATTCCGGCACATTCCCCAATTGAATCCCCATTTTATTTTATTTTTAGCTGGGATGGCATTTTCATCATACACTAATTCCCCAGTCGATTATTAACTACGGTAATCATCAAAAAAATTTCTAGAAGCGATTTGAGGGCTGGGGCAAATGAGTGAAAAGACATTATTACGCCTTCTCACTCAGTCACCCCACTATAGGCTACTATAATACTCTTCCCGACCGTGATTTACTGTATATCCATAGTAGGCCTATTTCCGAGGTCTCTGTGGATGGTAAAATCAATGAGTCATTCCGAAGTTGGTCGTGAATTTTGAAATCCATACGACGGAGTTACCAATTGCCGATTCGTGAGTTTCGTTCTATAAGTAAGTTAAGAGCTGTAGACTGTAGACAACGATATTTAACATAATTTACAGGTAACACAGTCGTAGTACATAATTATATAAAAACATAAAACCCATTTCAACATACCATTTATTTATCCATCAGAAACTTACATTATTATTGCGTTTCTGTTTAATATCCATGTTCACGGTCCAACTTCATTATAGCCTGAAACTCGCAAGTGGTCAATTGCTAGAGTTTGTGTCGACAGAATAAGGGCCTAAATGTAATAGGTAGCCTAATGGGGCCAAATACTCAAAACATGCTACGGCGCTGTAGGCTATCTCCTGCTGACCGTCGTATCCTAGCCTATATTCGGACATCGTGATTTTTAACCAAGTCACAACCTGAACCGGGTATTATAAGTTATCGTTTAGTTTACTTGAATTTGAGGATTTTAAGAGGTCGTGGGCGAGGGATACGCTATTAATTCACGGATGTGTTCTCTCTCTGGTCTTCAATATAATCGGATCATAATTATAGTAAGATATGCTTAGCTCACGTGACGAACATTATGTAATTTTATGTAGGGACAATCTGACAAGACCATGCTAGATCAAAATTTAATACTAGAAGCGCATGCACTTCCCTGCAATGAAAATTAGAGCATGACACTATAACTCACCCACTGCTTGACGCTAGGACAACGGCAGCAATCGCCAACCAGAGATATACACTGCCTGGTGGCGCCATGACGATCTTCTTCTTCTTTTGAACCCGCCCGCAGACCGTGCAGATCCACAGGGCTGACCTTTGAATCGGTACTGGCTCAGAAACGTTAGTAGGGAAAGTTAGGGAAAGTTTACAGCACGCACTGGCGCACACCCTCACTCTACGAACACCGGCACTCTACTGAGCTTTAATACACCTAGGCATGTGACGTAAGCAATCCTGACTCCACCCCTCTGCTCCACCCCCCTCCTTTCCTCTATCGTTTGTTTTTTCATACACTCTATCTGGTTTTTCTTCTTCTCTTGGGTTTTCCATGGACTAATAGGATGAAAGAGAAAGAGAAGAGTGATGGAAGAGCGATGTATGTGTAGTTTTTGTATAAGCTCTCACCCTTATTGATATATAATAGGCCTACACTGTAGGTGTAAGGTAAGGAGAAATGTTTTCCCCATTTTTTATTTTAAGGCCTTTCGCCCGATTTCCTTATCAATATTAATTAAGACCTTTCGTGCTAATTAGGTGGCGATTTGTTTCCCTGGCGAACGATAGTGAGCCTGTAATTTTGGAAGAACCGGCCTTCGGCCAGGGCAGTTTTCTACCGAAAATTTTACAAATTAATATAGAAGGGAGATCTAATGGATGTTTTTTTAAGTTTGATGGAGGTCTAAGGAGGAAACTAAAAACAAAATAATGAATACATTTAAAAAACAAAAATGACCAAAAAGTGAACCATCCCCCCCTAACCCTTTCAGCACGATGACGTAATGTTCGTCTTATTCTGGTTACCATTAGACGATTTACTTTAGCATATTACAATCTACCTCTAGGTCTCAAAGGGGTAATTTCTATCTCAATAAACCACATGATTAAAATAGGCCCTAAATAAATGACATATCGTCTAATACGCTAATCCAATCATTATAGGAAGGTCCCTGTAATTAAAAAGGGGCTAGAGCAAATGGGCTGTAAATTTCCACACCTTTTCCTTGGCCTTAAATGGTAGCAATATTACCTCGATTATTTCAGTTATTTTTGGCCTAGTTATAATGAATCGACTATAGCTAAGAATAGAATGAGAAAAGGGCGTCACCGTACTGAAGTGGTTAACCCTTTCTGTACCAGCGACGTCTGTTGTATTTTATTCTAGCTATATTCAGACGACTTTTTGCAGTTTAAAAAGGATCTGAGGTTGTAAAAGGGGTCAAGTGAGATAGTTCGAAGCCTGTTAATTGCTGGAGGCCCTATTTAAACTTCACAAAATCGTCTAATAATAGCCAGAATAAAGTTTAAGGCACGTCACCGGTACATAAGGGGTTAATCACCACCATGTTCCTATACCTACCTATTGTTTATAACAGTCACTCGTGAATAGTCTATGACCTTATTAATTTTTTCCTCATGCAAATATACATACCGGGCAAATGGGTTCATTTTTCTAGCACTTTGTATATTAGATAGTGGATATGGTTTTATATGTGACGCATATAGACTTGTAATAATAATAATGATATATATTTTGTTGTCTATATTCCAACTACTCCCTCTCGGGCATAGGCTGAGAGCCTACACACTCAACCCCTGAACACGGTGAGCCCCGTGAGGTCTTGTTCCAGTCTAGGGAGTGAGACATGCGAAGCACCCCGGCGCGAAGCAACTCCATCTCTGAAGCTGCTCCGCCTCTGCGCTTCACAGTCTCATTCCCCAGACTTGGACCCTCACTCTCAGAACGCCACCTATGTCTCATTCCCCAGACTTGGACCCTCACTCTCAGAACGCCACCTATTGAGCAATTAACTCACTAGGCATTGCCCCCTGTAGCATATTTTGAATATGGGAATATTCATGCAATGCTATTTAATTAGGGAACAATGAGGGATTTTTTTGGCATTTCGGTGTGCTGTGGTAATGCACTGAAACTAGATACAGCACAAATTCCATCCCAATAATATCTTCCCATTGACATATTGGGATTCGAACCCGGGTCCATTGGATTACCAGTCCAGTGACAAGACCACTCTGCCACACCTCCCCTAAGTGTACCTTAATAACAATATATATATATATATATATATATATATATATATATATATATATATATATATATATACTGTATATATACTGTATACTGTATATATTGTTATTAAGGAACACCCCATTCTTAACATTAATCCTCCATTACAAACCCCAATGCACTAGACTAGACTAGTGAAAGCATATCATCCTCCCGAGATTCGAACTCGGGACACCACACCCAGAACATAAACATCTAATCCATTACACCACCAACATAGTTATAGGTTAAGTACACGATCACGATTAATATCCATTTTCGAATTCTGGATATTTATCTAATGATGTACTTAGACCCAACTGCATTATAGATAACGTAATGTTTTAGTGAGAGGGAAGAACAATGAATGGGACCAAGATCACTAGGACAGGCCTCGCTAGACATTAGTTCCTGAACCTATAGACATTAAGGAACACACCGTTCTTAACATTAACCCATCATTACAAACCCCGATGCACTAGTAAAAGCTTATCCCTCAATACCTTCACCTTCTAATGAAAGCATATTATCCTCCCGGAATTCGAACTCGGGACACCACACCCAGAATATAAGCTAATCCGTTACACCACCAACACAGTTAAAGGTTATGTACACGATCATGATTAATATCCATTTTCGAATTCTGGATATTAATCTAATCGTGTACTTAGACCCAACTGCATTATGGATAACGTAATGTTTTAGTGAGAGGGAAGAACAATGAATGGGACCAAGATTTGTAATGGGTTTATCTGGCTTATTTCGTAGGTCCAATCTTGACTGGGCAAAACAAAACTCATACACAAACACACATACAAACATACAGGGGTTAAGTACAACACAGAAGGACATTTATCATTATTGTATTCAATTAAGGTTACAAATACTGAATGGCTTATTCGGCTAGTTAGTTGTACACACGTAAGTAACATTTAGACAATATACATAATTTGGAAATAAATAACCCATCAATGGCACGTTAAGACTGAGTTTTCTCTTTTAAACAATAGACCTAAATAATAAAAATACAATAGACAAAATACACTGTTAGGTTTCTCAATTCTTAGAATTCATCATAGAACATATATCAGTTATAAAACCACACTCGGGGAGTCTTAGTACACAACACTAAATAGATCATAAAAAACTCGCCCAGAACAAAGTTAGCATGAGTTTATATGTAGTACAAGTAATCACTTGTACAGCACCTTTATCATAGTTTGCACAGGATAAGAATGGTGTCACTTTGGTTGAATATATGTGTCGATTTAATGGGTGTGTATGGTTGCGAAGACAAAATATTACCATAGGCAATCTCTAATGAGTTGTCTACACAATATTTGACTTGCACATCGACAGAAACTGTTTATTGTATCCTCATTAATGGAGGCCTATTAAATGAGAAGGGAGGTCTGTTGTACAGCCTTCAACTAGCTAATTCTTCGTTCTCGAAATCGTGGTCCAACATCTACTGGTCTGCATCTGGCTCGTCCCTGTAGTGGCTCAACGGCAGGTTTGGTAGTGGTCCTCCGCTGACGTCTTCCGGCTGGTCTCGACACACTCAAAGCTTATGCCGGAGCAGTCTTAAGGAGAAATGCACTGACCAGTGTACTGGCAGCTCTATTTAACACCACCTCAGGTTCCAAACAACCGAAACTACCCGTGAAGGTAGAACAGTTTGTGGTCTGCGCCTGCTATAGGGTTTTGACGCCCTTCAGGTACCAGTTCCACGGGTTGAGCCAAGCTCACCTAATTGTTACATCCAAATGATGGGTCTAGTTCCCACCACTTGGCTTACACAACCAGTGTGTACCGCTTTGTTATAGCAGGCAGGCCTGTATAACAGAGAAGGTTGGTAATCTCTAATACAGGTTAGATATTACCTGGACTCCTTGATATCCAGAAATAGGTCAGGAGGGCCAGATAACTTACTAGGCGACACGGACCAGTGTACTGGCAACCTAGCAATTTTCCTGCTTGAGTCGAAGTGTTTCTGTTGTTGTTGTTGTTCCCTAAGCTGCCTGGCCGACCAGCCCCGTGAGTCGAAGTGTTGCACAGACCAGTGTACTGGGAACAAGCCTCTACCCAAGGCTGGAAACTAACCAACTGCACAGACTAGTGTACTGGCAGCAGGTTAAAAACCACATCTGAGCACTAACAAACTGCACTGACCAGTCTACTCACATCTTTCGTTACTTCACAGTTCTTCCTTGCTATCCTTAGATATGGGATAGGTCAGGAAGCTCTTCAACTTTATACCTGCCCTCACTGACCAGTGTACTCACAGTTAGGTTAAGACCAAGAGGTTGGATAGAGCTTGGTGTATAGAAGACTGCACTGACCCGTGTACTCGCATTCCTGGTCACACCCCGGGAATCGGCAGCTACTCCGATCCCACCCTGGCTGTCTTCCTCTGATTTTGGTAACATAGTCACACCTTTGTCATCGTTGTCGAGTGTGAGTTGTTTGGAAGCAAGAAGGGCATGGTAGGCAGGGTACTCATTTAAAGAGCTTGAGGTCGATCCCAGTCACGCGAGCACATCCTAGGTAGCTGCGATTAGAGCGAGAGGGGTCTGTAGCCTCGCTTTTAAACTTGACTGGCGCCTGGAGTGAGACTAGTCGGGACTAGCTTCTTCTTCTTACTTCTGAGCTGTGTTGTTTCTTCTCGACTTTGCTGGGCTCGTTTTCCTTCCTTCTGACTTGTTCTCTTTTATATTATCTTCCTTTTGTTTCTCTTGTTTTTCTTTGGTTTTCTGCTTCTCTCTTATTTCCCGTTCTCTCTTCTGTCTTCCATCCTTCTTTCTTCATGTCTCTTGTGCCCTTATTACTCTTTCATCTTTCAACACTCCTGTTCTCTTTATTTTAAATATATATATATATATACATACAGTATATACAATATTCAGGACCTTCATAATTATCACAGCTATCTAGAAATGATTTAATTTGGCTATAATGTGCTCCTCCCTCCACCCCTGCCCCACCCCCCACCCTACTCCACACCCGACTCTTTTAAGGAAAAAAAACGACACCTACTGTATATGGCACGAAAGATCAAGATTAAGAAATTGGGCAGGTCTTAAATTGACAAATTAATGAGGTGAACGTCTTAAAATCTCAAAACTAAAAAATGACCCACCCACAAATTGTTTCGGGGGTGGGGATGGGGGGGAGGGGAGAGAGAGAGTGAGAGAGAGAGAGAGAGAAAGAGAGAGAGAGAGAGAGAGGGGGGGGGGGGAGGGGGGGTTCGGACCTGGCACCAGAGATTAACCCCTTCAGTCTTCAAGGACGCGTCTCTGCCTTTGTTTTTGGGTAGCGTTAGGCGATTTTATTCAGTTGGGGAGGGAAGTTTAGAAGTCAGAGGGTGAATGAATATAACTTTTACCCCTTTGATTCCTAGAGGTCTCTTCCATGCTGCATAAAATAGTAAAATTATAGCCAGAATATAGTGGAGAAACGCGTACTACATTTGTGTATATGTAAATCTTTGTAAATATGTCTAGTTATCTATCTATCTATCTATCTATATACGGTATACCTCTCTCCCCCCCCCCCCTCTCTCTCTCTATCCACCATTCAGTCTATCTATCTATCTATCAATCTATCTATTCATCAATCGATCAAACATCTTACCCATCTGTCTATCTATCTATCCATTTGTCTATCCATCAATAAGTCTATCTATCCATCAATAAGTCTATCTATCCAACTATCTATCTATCTATTTCCCACTTTCACTGTGTTCTCTGAAGCCTATTACAAGGAAGGTTAAGCTGGGCGGGAAATCGGCGCAATAGCTTAATATTTTCCTGGATTGCTGTTAACGTCACGAGAGAGAGAGAGAGAGAGAGAGAGAGAGAGAGAGAGAGAGAGAGAGAGAGAGAGAGATATTTACTTATATACAGTGGCCATCTACACAATCTCTACGATCCAAGCGAGGTGGTCAGGACTTTTTTCTCTTTCTCTTCCTCTCTCTTTGGCTTGTATCCATTCGGCCCCATTCAGCCTACTGTTTTAAGACGTTTACCCCCATCCAGGTGTCAATATTTTCCTGGCGAGCGGTAGCGAGCCATCATATATATATATTTGTTTTGACAGCAAGCTAAATTTGTACATTTTTCGATAAAACATTTTTCTGGCGAAGCCGGATTTCTCCATACAATGCTGGCTCGCTATCGCTCGCCAGGAAGAAATCGACACCTGGATGGGGATAAACGTCTTAAAACAGTTGGCTGAATGGGGCCGAAAGGATACAAGCCAGGGAAAGAGAGAAAAGGAGAGAAAGATAAACAAAAAACGGTGACCCCCCTTAATGAGGTCCAGTACCTGGCCGCCCCCTTTCCATTCACAATGACTCCCAGTGACAGCTCAACCCAGGCTATGACCATTCCAGCCAAAATCACTGGAGGTCAGGTCGAGGTGGTGGACAGATAGTTTTGCAGTAAGTGCACCACAAAGAGGTCAGTGCTTTGGACAAACTTTTCCTCCTGCCTCGGTCAGTTTCGGGTGGTCCCACAACCAGGCATAGTCCCAAGTAGATAGAGTGCCCGGAGCCTACTCTGAACGGGACATTGACCAAGGAGTTGTGTTTATCACGTTGACCATTATACCATTATTATGTTGAGACTGTGGCCGACATAACCTTTGTGTATGGAATAAATACTGCTCTATTGAAGTACTCCCATGCATCGACTAGAAAGAGGAAAAGATAGTTCCAGTTGTTTATAGAGGGGCAGACTTATAGGCACTGGACTGCATATTGCTTTGGCCATAGTGTTCCCCTATAAAGCAACACGAGTGATTTCTTTTCCCCACACAATAAAGCCGTTAGCTACTTGTGCTTCTTTTTGGGACCCGTAGGCCAGTGCCGCCAGTCACCAAGCCGAGGACCTCCACCCTGCCTGAGTGCAACCAAGCAAGGGATCCAGGACCTGTCCAGCCACCAGCCAGACGATGAGGGACCAGAGATGAAGAAGAAAAGTGTGAGCTTGTTAGAGGCTGTTCTACAGACCTCCCTTTTAATTTGATTAGGCCTCAATTGTAGAGGACCAGAACACATAACCTATCCTAGACCTATGTTTAAGATTTCGTACTAAATTCCTCTAGGGGTAAATTTCGTATTTAATATAATTCAGTGCTAGATCACACACACACCAAGTGATATACGTAAATCCAAATTATCGGAGTGACACCTTTTCTTCTTTTCTTATAGTGACCCCATATACAGTATATCGTCATTTTCTGTGAAGACTGAGTGATTTAGTTAAAATAAAACTTTATAGGCTATCAACCCTTATAGAATATTAAGCCAGCACACTACAAGTCAAGAAAATCGTCAGGACTGGAGCCCCTTTTGGGAACTCCAGTTCCTTGAGTGACCTTTAAACCGAGTGTGCACGACCTAGATTACTGAAGACTCCACGTTTAAGAGTATTTCCATTTATGTTATTTAATGTGTTTAATTATAAACTTTGCATTCAACGAGAACCCCATTTGTTTATTAAAGTATTTTGCTATTTCTGAGGATCTCTCTATCTGTGTATTTTTGTATCTTTGATTTTGTTCTAATACGCATTAACCAATTAACACAAGAAGCCATATAATTTTCTTTTATGTCAATAATTTAGTGTTTCATGTTATCCTGTGTTGTCTGTGTCGTATTGCATGCCTATATTTATATCTTGTGCTAGTTTAATTGCTTGTCCAATTAAGCAGAACTCATAAATCCAGTGTCTAACAATCCCAGTAAGAATCCTGTTATTAGGCGTTTGGTGTTGGAGTGAAATTAATAAAATAAATTACAGAGAGAGAGAGAGAGAGAGAGAGAGCGGTTTACTTATATACACTGGTCATCTACACTGTCGGACCGACTACACAACCTCTACGATCCAAGCGAGGTGGTCAGGACTTCATTCTAGCAGAGAAACGGTACCCCAAATAAAGAATAGTGAACGAAAAAGATAGCAGAGAGAGAGAGAGAGAGATCAGGTGCTAAAAAAATCAAGGTTTGCAATATTTTCCTACTTCAATTCAAGGAGTGCCGGATCATTGCTAGCAAAAAAACAAATAATAATAATAATAAAAAAGGAATGTGTAGGCATGACTTCACCTGTCCTTCAGTCCCCCCCCCCCCCCCCCTCTCTCTCTCTCACACACTCTCTCTCTCTCTCACTCTTTTTCTCTCTCTCGAGCGGTAGCGAGCCAGCATATATATTTTTTTGTTTTGACAGCAAGCTAAATGTGTACATTTTTCGATAGAAAATGTCTCCGGCGAAGCCGGATTTCTCCATACAATGCTGGCTCGCTATTGCTCGCCAGGAAGAAATCGACACCTGGATGGGGATAAACGTCTTAAAACAGTTGGCTGAATGGGGCCGAATGGATACAAGCCAGGGAAAGAGACAAAAGGAGATAAAGATAAAACAAAAAGCCGGTGACCCCCCTTAACCCATTGAGTACCAGCGACGTGTGTTACTTATCATGCTAGCTATATTTATACGATATCATGCAGCTTAGGAAGGATCTGTGGTAGTTAAAAGGGTTGGTTGAGATAGTTTGAAGCCTAATTATGACTAGAGGTCCTTCCTAAGCTGAATTAAATAGTCTTACAGTTGTCAGCAAATTATGAAAAAGGACGACCCTGGTACTGCATGGGTTAATATTGTTGCAAATTAACCCCTTGAGGATTGTGAGGCATTATTACACTTTATTCGGACTATCATTAGACGATTTTCTGAAGCTTTGGAAGGATCTGCGGGAATTAAAAGGGTAAAGACTATCTCATTCAACCCTCTGACTTCCATACACCCTGCTTAATCTGAATAATATTGTCCGCTAATAGCCAGAAATCAGAAAAGAAGCGAGTCATCGATCCTCAGAAGGTTTATATCCCTGTGTGAAAAGTGGATGGGACTCGTCAGACTTGGTCGGCAACCCGTCTAGGGGTGTAAACGTTTTACAAATTTGCACTGCTTACCTAAGGGTGAATCTGGTTAGTGGATGGACTAGCCACACACTGTAGAAAAATAGTGCTAAAAAGATACATAGAAGGCCTCGGAGTCGGACGGATCCTAAATTGAGTGATCAATCCTCGCACGGGTTGTCCTTTTCACAGACGAAAGCTCCGCTTGGGGGTGCTTTGTGTATGGCCACCCTCATTGTTATACTAGGTTTTTGCTGGGGTTAATTGGATGATAAGGTAGGTTCTTGCTTGACTGGAGAAGTTGAATCCACATAAACACATGCACAAAGGTAATAGAGGATAAATATAACACAGAGTACATTCCTAAATTGTATTGTTCAAAGCACATAAATGGTAATTCAGAAAAGGCATAGGTAAATATATATACATATAGTTCATAAACGCACGAACGAGGATCCACAATTATTATCTCAAGAGAATGACACTGCCTGTTATAATATCACACTGAGTACTTCCTTTGATAATATCACACTGAGTACTTCCTTTGATAAGGTTCGTCACTAGTACTTGTTTGAGGTCACACTGAGTATTTATATATTAAGATATTACACTGACTACTTCCTTCGATAAGTCACGTCACTAATGCTTAATACTTCTTCGAGGTTACACTGAGTATTTATATTTTAAGATATCACACTAAGTACTTCCTTTAATAAGGTACGTCAATAGTGCTTCTTCGAGGTCTCTATCTATCTATCTTCGAGGTCTCACTGGGTATTTATATAATCAAGGCATTACTGTAGCCTCCTGACGAGGATCTTGGCCGTGGTGGTGGTCCTGACGTGGATGGTGGACAGCAGAAGGAACTCGATGGAGAACTCTTGGGTGTTGGGTCTTAAATGACTATGTTCCAACATACCAGTGTATACGTATACATATCATTGAGCTAACGTAAAGAAAAGTTATGCCAATGTTATACTATCTCTTTAACTACTCTGACCGTTATAAAAGTTTTGATGCAGAACCTTCCAGCACTCTTGGGTGTTGGGTCTTGAATGTTATGTTCCGTTATACCAGTGTATACGTATACATATCATCGGACTAACGTAAGAGGGTTGATTTTACGCAACCTCTTAACTGTCCTGACCGTTATAAGAGTCTTTCAGGGACTGGTGGATGAGTTGATTTGGGCCTTTAACGCATACGCATACGTGTCTTAATGCCAGTGCCTGGGATCACGTACCGTAAGGACTCTACTGTATATGCAAAGTGCCGTTATGCTTACAAGCTACAGTATCTCGCAGAGCCCTACCTTCCAAAAGCCAATTGCCAGTGCGTGAAATTTTGAAAGGGTTCGCAGAGGTCGGTTTACTACCAATAAAGCGCATGTCAAAACAGCGTTCTTTATTGACAGTAATTCCTGCCTCGATGGCAGAGGAACTAATATTAGGTTGCCCCCAGTGGGATCTAATAATGAATTCCTTTGATGAACCAAGATCTAAAAACCCTGGATAAACCTTTATAAGCCAGTGCTGTAGGGATTTATCCAGTATATACCCAAATCTTCCATCTGTTAATTATCTTCCAGTGAAAGATATTTAATAGCTTTCCAACTGTATAGATCTTCACTTTGCCTGCCATAGCCTTACCTCTTTTGGCGTTTCTCCCGGTGTCCCTTCTCCGGGTAAGAAGGACAGCGGTGCGGGGAGTAGGCCCTGGGGCGGCTGGGGTAGCTCCTCCAGACTTCCCTCTCATGGTGGTGATGTGGCTTGGAGGAAGAAGGGTGCATGAAGGTGTGGTGTGTATGCAAGCATTTGCTTGCCTTGCTTTCCTTTCTACTTTTTCTTTTCTTCCTAGCATCGGGGTTTTGTATAGTCACCATGATATCCTTGCCGGGTGTTGGAGGGAGTGCGGGAGTTATGGAGGTGATTCTGGCGTATCTTGGTGGTGTGGCGGTTATGGCTTCCTTTCTCGGGGGTGTGGTGGTGAGCGCGGGAAAACTGCTTGGCGGTAGTGGCGTGGTGCTTGTTTTCTCCATTATATTAAAAAACATCAATGATAGTATAACAAAATATCATAATAACCCCCAAAACGTTGCACCAGACAGTGTTAAGGTGTATGAGAATGACTGTCCCTGACTGTATGGTCGCTCCTGCTAATAAGTCATGTCTCAGCTGTCATTGCGTTTGGCTTGCTCTGTGCTGTATTAATGTCTGTCAGATGTTGAATAGGGTGGAAACATGCTTGTATATCTCACTCAAAACTAATAAAGCCAGTTTTAGACATTGCTGATACCAATTATTAACCCCTTCTGTACCGGCGACGTCTTTATCTATATATTCTAGTCATATTTAGACGAGTTTGTGCAGTTTAAGAAGGATCTGTGGTAGTAAAAAGGGTTAAGTGAGATAGTTCGAAGCCTGTTAAGCGCTAGAGGTCCTTCCTAAACTGAATACAATCATCTAATAGTTGCCAGAATGTAAGGAAAAGGACATCACCGGTAGAGAACGGGTTAATTAAAATATACATGGTGCCTAGACATCACTTGTTTGACTGACTGTACGTGAGGGGAAGCACGACATGGGGGTGGGGGGTGATGATAACAGGGGTAACGGTATAGTCTGTTCATTATAACTAGGCCATATAGCTCATGACCATTAAGCTATAATATACATCAACATAAACTAGACTCGGTTTCATTTCAACTGACGGTAAATTGAATCCTTTAGCAGCTAATGTCTCGATACTTAATGGGAAAATATGAAACCACTATGTCTCTGCATCATATTAAGACCAAGCTTATAAAATTAGCACCATATTTCACTGCAAAATCTTCAAGATAATTGATACATTTTGATGGGAACTTTGCAATTTACCGTCAGTTGAAAAGAAACAGGGTATAGATTAATCGAGCTAATTTCTACTATACAATTAGTTAGTCAGGGAATATGAGTGGAAGTTTATAGCTCATTTGCTCTAGCCCTTGTTGAGTTACAGATGTTATTTCTGGCCTGATTATAGTGAATAGACCATATAATAAAATGCACAAAGTTATAATTTTCTTGATAGGGTTAAGAATATAGCCATGGGTAAGGACAGGTAGAGAGGAAGGGGGTGGTAGGGAGGTAGAGAGGAGGAGCTAGGGAGGGGAGAAAGGTAGGGAGGTAGATAGGAGGAGCTAGGGGAGGTAGGGAGGGGAAAAAGGTAGGGAGGCAGAGAGGTACAAAGAAGGTGAGTTTGGGAGGTATAGACAAAAGGTAGGGAGTGTACTGGCTGTGACAATATGTAGGGAGGTAGAGGGGAGGAGAGAAGCCAGGGTAAAGAGGAGGAGGTAAGGGGAGGCAGAGAGGTAGAGAGAGGAGGTAGGGAGGTATAGACAAGAGGTAGGGAGTGTATTGATTTTGACAATATGTAGGGAGGAGGTAGAGAGATATGTAGGTAGAGGAGAGGTGGAACAGAGGTAGGGAGTTAGAGACATATGCAGCTAGAGAGGAGAGAGGTAGACTAAAGGTAGGGAGGGTACACTACTGGCTGTGATAATACGTAGGGAGGGGTAGAGCGAAGGTAGAGAGATGTGTAGGTAGAGAGAAGGTAGACAAAAGGTAGGGAGGGTGGTGGTTGTGATAATATGTAGGGAAGTAGGGAAGGGTAAGGAGAGGTAGACAAGAGGAAGAGAGGTAGAGAGGGGAGGTAGGGAGAGGTAGAGAGGGTGCTGGCTGTGATATTATGTAGAGAGGTAGAGGGGAGGAGAGAAGCCAGGGAGGGTAAAGAGGAGGTGGTAGGGGGAAGTAGAGAGAGGAGGTAGGGAGGTAGACAAAAGGTAGAGAGATAGAGAGAGAAGTAGACAAGAGTTAGGGAGGGTGCTGGCAGTGATAATATGTAATAACAGGTGCATCCGGTGCAAGCGGTGACAGTGGTGGTGGTGGTGTTCGTTGCTTTCACTCCTGCCTTGGTGTTTGGGTACAGGCAAAGTCAATGGTTCGAAAAAATGGAGGATGGTTCGTGTGATTGTGCGAGAAAGGGATATAAACACGACTCTACGATGTTAAGGGGGTAGTACTTTCTTTTCATGGACCCCCTTCTCCCTCATGTTTAGCATATTAGTTTTGAAATTTTAAGAAGTTCGATTCGTTAGTTCGACGATTTTGATACTTTTCGCCTCATTTTGTTGTCAATATTAAAACCTTTCGTGCCCTTTAAGTGTCGATTTTTTCATGGCGAGCGATAGCGAGCCTCTAATTTTAGAAGGAACCGGCCTTGGGCCGGGCCATTTTTGTACAGAAAAATTTACAAATTTATCTTATAGGAGGTCTAAGGGGTGTTTTTCTAAGCTTGATGGAGGTCTAGCTAGGACACTCAAAACAAAATTAAATAATAAATGTATAAACCAAAAACCAAGCACTACCCCCTTAAACCAATGGTCTGGGGGGTTTCCATCTGACGGTAATAATGATTTATGTCTCCTTCTTGATTACTCGGCTAGTACGAACATTGTGAAGCCAGTTATGTTGTTATGTATGGAAACTTGGCATTAAGGGGGGATGGCACGGTTTTTTGGTCTATTAATACATTTATTCCTTTACTTCTTAGTTTCCTCGCTAGACCACCATCAAGCTTAGAAAAACACTCCCTAGACCCCCCTTCAAGATAACACTCCCTAGACCCCCCTTCAAGATAAATCTGTAAATTTTTTGGTAGAAAAATATCACGGTCTAAGGCCGGTTCCTCTTAAAATTTCAGGCTCGCTAGTGCTCACCAGGAAAAATCTACACCTAAATGGCACGAAAGGTTTCAAAAATTGACAACGAAATTGAGCGAAAGGTGTTAAAATCGACAAACTAATGGGGCAAACGTCTTAAAATATCAAAACTAATGGGTATAAGCGGGAGAAAGAAAGGGGACCAGAAAAACGGCCTATCTCTCCTTAAGGGGAGATTTCCACTTGAGGGATTGTTTTCTGGATCCCGTTCTACCTCATGTTTAGCCCCATTACTTTTGAGATTTTAAGACTTTCGCCCCATTATTTTGGCGATCTTAAGAACTTTCGCCCCATTTCTGTCAATTTTAAGATCTTTCGTGCCAATTAGGTGTCGATTTTTCCCTGGCGAGCGATAGCGAGCCTGTAATTTAAGAGGAACCGGCCTTCGGCCGGAACATTTTTCTACCAAAAAATTTACAAATTTATCTTGAAAGGGGGTCTAGGGGGTGTAATCGTAAGTTTGATGGAAATATAAGGAACACAGTAAAAACCTCCCCTTAATATGCTGCAAAGACCGTAGTATCATATATTAACATTGCGTCTCGAGAAATCAGTTGCTAAAGCTGACATAAAACCGATTAATGTCACGCTTTATTAGTCACACATCTGAACTGTCAGTGAAAAGTCATAGTAAACTCAAATAACTTGGAGTACTACATGTATTCATTAGCTTCATTGATCTCATTAATTAGGTTTATTTGTTAGTTAATTGGTGGGTTGGTGATAATATGAATTACAATGTTTGTGTGAAAGGTTTTATATTTATATATTTAATTAGATTATTTATTTATTTATTTATTTATATATTTATTTGTTTATTTATTTTGCTCCCTAAAACCTGTATCAAACTTAAAAAGCAAAAGGAGAGAGAGAGAGAGAGAGAGAGAGAGAGAGAATGGGAGTGAGAGAGAAATTCACCTCTAAGAACCCCCTCAAAGAAATGTGACAGGTTTAACAATCGCCAAACTAATGGGGCGAACGTCTAAAATATATCTAAACTAATGGAGCTAAACATGAAGTAGAAGGTCCAAAATATCAACAAATTAACAAATAAACCCACAAGCGAACTATATATTTCGACTGTACATTATCAGACTAGAACAAACAC
This sequence comes from Paralithodes platypus, assembly GCA_032716605.1. Taxonomy (NCBI): domain Eukaryota; kingdom Metazoa; phylum Arthropoda; class Malacostraca; order Decapoda; family Lithodidae; genus Paralithodes; species Paralithodes platypus. The sequence continues at coordinate 18,388,122 of CM064503.1, forward strand.
AGATGGTATCAATATTGGTACACAGTGTATGAATATTAATATGAACTCATTTCAGTATGACGCTACTGTATAATAGTGTGACGTGAATCAGTATAATATGCATCCTGAATATGTTAACCCCTTCTGTACCGGCGACGTCTTTTTTATGTTATTCTAGCTTCTATTAGACGATTTTATTCAGTTTAATTCGGGCCTCCAGCAATTATAACAGGCTTCGAACTATCACACTTAACCCTTTTCACTACCACAGATCCTTCTTAAACTGCACAAAATTGTCCAAATATAGCCAGAAGAAAATTATAGAGACGTCGCCGGTACAGTAGGGGTTAAGGGGGTATATTATTTTATATTCTATTATTATTATTATTATTATTATTATTATTATTATTATTATTATTATTATTATTATTAGTAGTATTTTTTTCCTCGTTACTATATATATATATTTTTCAGTTCGCTCCCTAGATCTCTATAAAGCTTAAGGGGAGATGGACCGTTTTTCTGGTCCCCCTTTTTCCTCATGTTTAGCCCCATTAGTTTTCATATCTTATGACATTCGGCCCATTAGTTTGGCAATTTTAAGACCTTTCGCACCATTTCTTTGTCAATATTAAGACTTTTCGTGTCATTTAGGTGTCGATGTTTTCCTGGCGAGCGACAGCGAGCCTAAAATTTAAAAGGAACCGGCCTTTGGCCGGTCATTTTGAAAATCACGGGTGACGCTCCCCTTAAACTTGATGGAGGTCCATGGAGGAAACTAAATATATATATAAAACGATATACAAATGAGCAAATAAATACCCCCCATCCCCCCTTAAACCTTCCAGTATACGAAGACGCGTTCTCACTTTCCTCTGGCAAACGTTAGACGATTCTGCTCAGATTTGGACGGACCTTTAGCTATGAATGGAGTCAAGTCTATCTCAATTGACCACTTGCGAGTTTCAGGCTATAAGGAAGTTGGAGCTGTAGACATCGAAGGTAAATAGAAATGCCATAACTATGTAGGTTTCTAATGGCTTAAGAGTATGTTGAATTGGGTCTTATGTATATATAAATGTACTACAATCACATTTTAATAGGTAATTCTGCTGGATATCAATATCTACTGCTCCAACTTCCTTATAGAACGAAACTCGCAAGTGGTCAATTAAGGGGGAAGGGTTTATTTTTTGGTCGATTATTTCATATATATTTTATTTTATTTTTGTTTTAGTTTCCTAGCTAGACCTCCATCAAACTTAAAACAAAATATCCATTAAATCCCCCTTCTAGATTATTATTTGTTCATTTTTCGGTAGAAAATGGCCCAGCTGAAGGCCGGTTCTTTCAAAATTACAGGCTCACTATCGTTCGCTAGGAAAATATCGACACCTCAACAGCACGAGACGTCTTAATATTGACACAGAAATGGAGCGAAAGGTCTTAACATCGACACTAATGGGGTAAATATCTTAAAATCTGAAAACTAATGGGGCTAAACATGAGGGAGAAGGGGATCTAGAAAACATCTCCCCTTAACCTTCTCACTTCCAAAATAATTCCTAAGCAAAGTAAAATCGTCTACCCATAGTCAGAATACGAGAAGCAAAGCGTCATTGTCTACTGAAAGGGTTAACTATAATAAAGAGAGCAATGTAAGTATAGAAAGTAAGGGGGGGGTAGAACATCCATGGAGATTGGCATATAGTAAACATGATATAATTATGTACTAGAAACAAGTGTGTGTGTGTGTGTGTGTGTTAGTTAGTTACAGTATATTATATGGTTACATTTTTTTTTTTTTTTTTTTTTTACCCTAGGTGGGCCGAAGTGGGAGGAAAGGAAGGACGTGTATTTAAGGTATAGGTAGGAAATTATGAAGTATAGTAGTATAGTAGTATAGTAGTATAGTAGTATAGTAGTATAGTAGTATAGTAGTATAGTAGTATAGTAGTATAGTAGTATAGTAGAGTAGTAGTATAGTAGTATAGTAGTATAGTAGTATAGTACTATACTTCATAATTTCCTACCTATACCTTAAATACACGTCCTTCTTTTCCTCCCACTATGGCCCACCTAGGGTAAAAAAAAAAAAAAAAAAAAATATATATATATATATAACCATATAATATAATGTAACTAACACACACACACACACTATAGTCCGGATAACTAACTTAATATATCAACAGTTACTGTCTTCCACCACCACCCTCTTTTTCATTATATAAATACAACGGTAGTGCGTCATTTACGGAGGAACCACCACTAAATTATCCCTCTGACTTCCACTTACCCTTCCTAATCTGAACAAAATCGTCTAATAATACTCAGAACACAGAAAAGGAATGAGTCATCAAATCTTATAATGGCGGATAGAAAATATGTTTTAGTTTACGCTAAAAATACATTTTCTTTTTCAGTAAATACATTACAGAAAACGTTTTACAATGAGTAACTATAATATTTCATGAACACAGTACCACTCTCATTAACATTAAAAGCTTAATCCATATTGTTTTGGTGACAAAAATATATAATATACACTGTATATACCGGTCTCCGTGGGTTCTTCTGCTTCGCACAGCTTCTTGTTCTGTAACGGGGCACAGTGCGCCCCTGTAGGCCTATTGAGTAGGCTATTGTTCGCATGTGTGGGGAGGCTCCACCCATACCAGACTTTTCGAACAAGTAGAATCAAAAGCATTACGCCTCATCAACTCGGTTATTATTACTGGTTCCCTACAATCTCTTTCTACACACCGCAATGTTGCATTTTTTTTACTCCCCTATCGCTATTCTAACAATCAGTGTTCTTCAGAGCTCTCTCAGTGCATACCCCCTCCCATGCGGTGAGTGCGAGGCACCCGCCTTTCAACACAGTCCCACTCATATTCTGTCCATCTCTTCAAACCAAGAATTGGCAAATATTCTCAGTCTTTCTTCTACACAACAAGTGAACTCTGGAACTCTCTCCCTCAACCAATCTTTCCTTAATTCATCCTATTACTTAAACTGCTTCAAACTTCGTATGTCCAGGCATTTTGACTCCAACATCCCTTGAATTTGGCTTTGTTACTCTTTTGGCTTTGAGGGAGACACTCGTTACATGAAACTTGCCTTTTGTCTCCTTCATACACATTGGACAAATAATATATAAACAATCACCAAACAATTTGCCTTAAAACAAATAAACTGAATCAATTTAACTTGTCAATAAGTTGTAAAGGAGTGAACAAAAAAATATCGTAATTTTTAGTTTTGCTGGTGTAGAGTTCAGGTGATATTTTGATAAGTGCAAGTTAGATTGATATTAATTAGTGTTATTATTAGGTTTTACGATATTTTCAGAGTTGTCAAGCCTCTGTTAATGAATATTTATCAAAGTACTATTTAAAATACCACAAAAGTCTAGCATAACTTCAATAAGCAAAAACTGTAATTAACCATTAGCAATGACAGCTTCGTAGAATGCGGCTCCAAAACCATTGATCATTTTACGGATTGATCTGTTCAGTCAAATTATATCAGCCTAATGATGGAAACTGATCTGTCAAACGGCCCCACAAAACACTAGCCATGAACAGATGGGACTTGGAAAAAAAGCTTTCGGGTTTCTCTTTCTTTGCTTTGTTAGCTGGCAGTTAATGATTAGCAACAATTGAAAATTATCATGTATTGAAAATTATTGTTAAACCATCACTGCACATGCTTACAATGGCCAACATTTAAAATTTATTAGGAATTTACTAATACAATACTTGAGCATGTTCTGTTGTCAGGGGGCCATGAGTTTTCTTTTCTACGCTCAGATTCTTGGCCCATTGCAATACTTTAATTAGTTAGAAACAAAAAAGAAATAAACACGAATGAATGGAGAATGCTTGTGAATAGATAAATGTAAACGCAGTCGTTTGGGACAGAGGCTCATGCGCCAGTTGGACTAGATAGTAGTCCATCAGGCGCCTGGCCCGGGGAGCCGGTGGTAATGAAGTGTACGCCTGGAAACATGGTGGATGGGCTTGTGGTGGTGAAGCTTCGCTGCGGGTCTGCCTGCGGAAATCAGCACCTCTCCGGGTGATCTGGGTCCTGGGAATATTTTGCTGGGGACCCCAAATGGGCCTGGGTCTCTGAGTATTTCTCCTGGGCGACCTACTGTAGATATGTTTAAGATTTTATGTTTTGTTTTGTTTTATTTTCTGATGTGTTGTGATGTCCCTGTTCGGGCTCTCTCTCGAATCGGCCACCCCCTGAAAAAAAAAAAAAAAAAAAAAGGGGGAAGGTGTCAGAGTATATACATACATACATACAGAAAAGAAATGCGATCTTATTGGACTTCCCTTTTTTCGCTCCATTTGCTTGGATATTTTATACTTTTCACTCCATTAGTTTGGTGATACTAAGACGATTTACCCTGTTCAGGTGTCAATATTTTTCTGGGCAAGCGATAGCTAGCCTGTAAGATTGAAGAAATCGGCCTTTGGACAGAACATATTTCTATAGTAAGATTGTACAAAATTAGCTTGAAGGGTGTCCGAGTGGGCATGTACTAGTTTGAGGGAAGTCTTGGAAGGCGTTTTTGTTAGCCTAGGGGACAAACTCAAATACATTGCTAGAAAAGGGTTGGATCAAGCAAAATCCTCAAAAGTAAATAAATAAAATCATAATAATAAGAGCCTCCATGATGTACTATCATTGTGTTATGAAAAGTCTTAAATTCCATAAACAAAATTAAACAAAAACAAAAAATAAATAAAAAATAAATAAGTAATAATTCTTCCTTGAATTAGCAGTTAGAATTGACCACTTGCAAGATTCAGGCTATAAGGAAGTTGGAGCTGTAGATATCGATATTAAACAGATATATGCAATAATAATGTACGTTTCTGATGAATAAATGGTATGTTGAATTGGGTTTTATGTATTTATATATGTACTACGACCGTATTTTAGTTGGTAATTCTGCTAAACATCGATGTCTACAGCTCCAACTTCCTTATAGAACGAAACTTGCAAGTGGTCAATTAAGATCATATGTTTATAAATGTTTCATGATATAAGTTAGAATGGCCTCAATCACGCCAAAAAATAAATAAATAGATAGGATACAAAAGCAAATCAATAAATCAATATATGAATAAACAAAATAAATAAAATAAAATTGATTTACGAATAAATATTAATAACAAAATAAAAATATATAAATAAACATATATCACACCAGAAACTGTGGCCCCCAAAGTAATTTATTTTAATTATGTTTTTATTTTAGAGGCTAACGGTAAAGGCAACACAACAAGAGTGAACAACAAGAACAACAACACAGTGTCACCCTACCGGATATCCTTGTGTATAAAATATTAGGACACTGGAAACATGGGGAAAGGTGTGTTACAGTTTTCATGGGAACATATACATACATACATGCATATATACATACATACATACACACCTACACATTACACGCAAATCTTAGCTTATCCAAAACATAAAAGTAGCTGAGAATATGCTGGTGATAATATAACACGAGTGTTTAATACTTGTCATGTATTAAGACTAAAAAATAGTTAATAGACAGCTTATTCTTATTATATATAATATATATACAGTATATATATATATATATATATATATATATATACATACTGTATATACTGTATATATATATATATATATATATATATATATATATATATATATATATATATATATATATATAGGCTATATATATATATATCTATATATATATACTGTATATATATATATATTTTTTTTTTTTTTGTATACTTTATAATGCAGTCATAACAACTTTAATATATTAATTAATAAATGCATTTTGAATCATAGCAAATAAAACAAAGAATATAGATAAATTTCAAACCCATATTCGTAAGACTACCTACTGTACATTATGCACACTCCTATGTACATTTACCCACAGGAAGTCGCTTTCACTTCCTGATATCATGCATGGAAACATAACTAGTGCGATTGACTGACAACACAAAAATCATAAAACCGTGAATGGAGCTTTGGATGAATTGTCAGTATTGCATGACTCACTATACTCGATTTATATTTACTGGGCGGATATTTTACTCCCTTAGCAGATCATTCTTCGATAACTAACGGCAATATATGAAACTGCTATGTCTCTGCATCATATTATTGCCAGGTTTTCTTATTTAACAACATATGTGGCTATAAAAACGTTGTAATAGCTAAGTAATTAAGATGAGAACAAGCCAATTTCTCGCCAGCTTAAAAACACTAAACTATACATCCTTAATCCAATCACATAATTTGTTCATATATTTGGCGCATTGTGGATATATTTGATAGCATTTGGAATGGTTGTATATACACATAAATGTGATATATAACTTTGCATGACAGATATTATGTATTTATGCACTTCCTATTTCAACCGTATTTGTTTGTCCAGTCAACTCGTTTAATTCGCAGTCTCAGAATCTTATTAAGGCATATAAGAAGCTTAACAGTTAATGTATAAAATACATTTGCAATATATAAAAGGGAAAAAGGGATGAATCAAGAAATATAAAAGCAATACAGTTTCCTACAGCAATCTGGAAAATAAAATAATATATGCACAACTTCAATTTTTGAGATTGCGAATTACAAGAGTGGCTCTACACATTATGGATTTAAAGAAGGTATGTAGAGGATAATTAAAGTGGCCTCAGTCATGCTCTTAGTAAGGTATATTGGTAGTAACAAACTCGCTTATTATAAGGATAAAACATAAATAATTAACAATACATGTTTATCATATTAATTTTGATGTTATATGACGGTTGTTCAATATAGCACGCGTCGCTGGTACTCAAAGGGTTAAGGTCGTTCACTCTTCCTAGCTGCTGCCACCTCTGCCATAAACACCACACTGGACACCACCACACCTGTACAGTAAAGAGAGAGAGAGAGAGAGAGAGAGAGAGAGAGAGAGAGAGAGAGAGAGAGAGAGAGAGAGAGAGAGAGAGAAAGAGAGAGAGAGAGAGAGAGAGAACGGGTGGTCAGGAAACGCTCAAACTCTTACTCCTTTCAAGATCAGATTACTCATTTATATATTTATTTATATATTTTTTAGACGACTGTATTCAGCTTTGGAAGGGTAAATGGCAGTCAGAGGGTTAATGGTTATAGTCGTCACCCTTTTCATTGCCACAGATCCTTCCTAAGCTGTATACAACCGTCTAAGGATAGCCATAATGAACTGTCAAAATGCGTCATAATCTTCAAAGGGTTAAACACCACACTGTACAGCAGAACCCATGTAAAGTAAAACGAGAAGGGAAATATGGAAACAGTCAAACTCTTAAACACTTAAGAGGAGGTAATTGTTTTTCGTGGAGCCCAGCCGAAGGCCATTTTCCTTCTGAAAACATTTGCATATTTATCTCGAATGGGGGGGGGGGGGGGGCTTAGGGGGCATTATTTAACAAGTTTGATGGAGTTCTATGGAGCCAACTAATATCCTCCCCTTAACCTCTTCGACCCCAGGGATGCACGTTATGCGTCACCTATGTATGTATAGGCTCTCACCAGCCAAATATATAGAGTACAACCTAATGTAAAGAGTCCTAGTGTATAGAGTACAGGCTAGTGTATATAGTCCTAGTGTATAGAGCACAGGCTCTCACCAGCCATATAGACGGAGAATATCCCGTAGAAGTCCCCCAGCTCGAGAGGTCTGATAGTGGAGGTGGTGGTGGTGGTGACGACACTTGCACCACTGCAGAAGTCGGTGGTACTCATCTGGCCGTACATTAGGTACTCCACGATCCCGAAGTCTCGTAAGCGCATCAAACTATAACAGATCAGTACTCTTATTTGTATATTTTGCTAAATCCTCGATGCGTTATTTCCAGATTGATTTTTATAAGTTCATTTGTCTATAATATTATTGTGTGCGATTTCTGGTTTTGATTTGTTTTTATTGAAAGATTTACATTATAATAATCTTAGAATATAACAAATAAAATTGATATAATATGATATATATAACAAATAGCATAAATATCACAAGAGCATTGCAAACGGGTGCATAATACGGCCGTGAGCAATACCTGTCGCATGACATACAATATATTATTGTACTATTATCACCATCATGATTAGCACGGTGATAGGACGCTAAAAATCGAAATTGAAAGGTCTTATTGTAGGGAAGCTATGTTGCAAATCATATACTATTTGGTAACAAAATAATGAAAGTAAACCCATAAGCTGCTGTCAGTGAAATTTGGTGGAATGCCCCGAGATTGTTTGGTAAAAGGGGAAAACCGAACTCGTCCAAGGTCTCTCAGTAGTGAAGCTATGTTATAAGTTTGATCAAAATCAGTGAAGAAATAAGGCCTCTAGAGTGATGACAAGGAAAGTTAACGGACGAACGGAGGGTATACCATAATACATCTCGTCGACGACGGCCGTATAATAATAGAACAACAAATTCTCTTAGAATTAGAATACTCTGTGTATCTATGTATCTCTACGTAACTCTAAATTATACTCGTGAAATCTCTTGCAGTTGTCTTAGTAGGATTATATTCCTATTTCATAACTGTTAAATGTGTTCAGGAATGATTAATAGCTTTGGTAATGTATAGTCCTTTAAGGATTTTTGAATAGTGTTCACTCGGGTGCCATAGTCTCTAACCCACTCATAAGAATTCGTGGATCCTCTATGTTTTTCTTTATGCAATTATAACTATCTGGATTGATTTCTAGATAATTCTTGCTTTTCTATAAGTAATATACAGTATATACTGTAGTTTTGTAGTTGATGTATAGAAAATGATATTCAATAAATTCGTTTCCGGAAACATACTTCCATAATTAGAAATACCGGGTAAGTGAAAGTCCACGAATATTTATGAGTGGGCTAGAGATTATGGCATCCGAGTGTACAGTTCTAGACTACATTGGTGAATTAGTGTTGCCAATTAAGGGAAGATGGGTCGTTTTTCGGGTCCCCCTTCTCCCTCGTGTTTAGCCCCATTAGTTATCAGATTTTATGACTTTTGGCCCATTAGTTTGGCGATTTTAAGACCTTTTGCCCCATTTCTTTGTCAATATTAAGACTTTTCGTGTCATTTAGGTATCAATTTTTTCCTGGCGAGCGATATTGAGCCTGTAATTCAAGAGAAACCGACCTTCGGCTGGGACATTATTCTATCGAAAAATTTACAAATTTATCTTGAAGGAAGTTCTTGGGCTGGTGTTTTATAAGCTTGATGGAGGTCTAGGGAGGAAACTAATAAAATAATAAAAAGATACATAAATGAGCAAATATAAAAGACTTATCTCCGCTTAACCTACTTTTCCACTAGATCTAGAGGTATTAATTTTAATCTAGCTGCAAATGTTTACATCTAGCGACATGAATTCTTGCGATTATATGGGGATTTTAAATCTCTTTTAAGGGGACCGACCTGCTTTTTCTCTCTGGGTTTTTATCCATTCGGCCCCATTCAGCCTACTGTCTTAAGACTTTTCTCCCTATTCAGATATTGATTTTTTCCTGGAAAGCGGCAGCGAGCCATCATTATATGGAGAAAACCGGCTTTGCCGGAGACATTTTTCTATAGAAAAATGTACAAATTAAGTCAGCTGTTAAAACATAACCCAAAATATGCTTGCTCCCTATCGCTCGCCATGTGTAAATTGACACCTGGATGAGGATAAACGTCTTAAAACAGTAGGCTGAATGGGGTCGAATGGCTATTACCCAGAAAAAAACAAAAAACAAAAACAAAAAAGAGAAAAAAAAAACAACGGGTCGATCCTTTTAAGCGAAATGCTAGAGATTGTGGCATTATTGTAGTGATTTTTGGAATATATGTACTATCTAGCGCAATTCTGGTGACTTTGTGTTGACTTACTACCAAGACTAATCTTTACAATGTATTCAGACTAATAATGCACATAACAAAGCCACCCCAACAGCTTCCTCTCTCTCCAACACCCCTTCTCCCCTCTCAACACTCTTCGAGAAGTAGATACGAGATGCAGTTGTAAAGGCTTATCCATCAATACCTTCACCATCGCCATATACAGACTGATAACACACACAACAAAGCCACCCCAACAGCTTCCTCTCTCTCCAACACCCCTTCTCCCCTCTCAACACTCTTCGAGAAGTAGATACGAGATGCAGTTGTAAAGGCTTATCCATCAATACCTTCACCATCGCCATATACAGACTGATAACACACACAACAAAGCCACCCCAACAGCTTCCTCTCTCTCCAACACCCCTTCTCCCCTCTCAACACTCTTCGAGAAGTAGATACGAGATGCAGTTGTAAAGGCTTATCCATCAATACCTTCACCATCGCCATATACAGACTGATAACACACACAACAAAGCCACCCCAACAGCTTCCTCTCTCTCTCCAACACCCCTTCTTCCCTCTCAACACTCTTCAAAAAGTAGATACGAGGTGTTGAGATAACTTGGAAAAGTTGACAGAATGAATATAAACACCATATAAGGAGGAGCACTATATTGACAACGTTGACAGAATGAATATAAACACCATATAAGGAGGAGCACTATATTGACAACGTTGACAGAATGAATATAAACACCATATAAGGAGGAGCACTATATTGACAACGTTGACAAAATGAATATAAACACCATATAAGGAGGAGCACTATATTGACAACGTTTAGCAGATAGCTTCTGCAGTGACCTGAAGAAGCTATCTGCGAAACGTTGTCAATAAAGTGCTCCTCCTCATAAGGTGTTTATAGATACGAGGTGTCGTTATAAAGCTTTATCCTCCAATACCTTCACCTGACCTGACATGACAACAACACGCATAATAAAGCCACTCCAACAGCTTCCTCTGTCTCCAACACCCCTTCTCCCCTCTGTACACTCTTCAGAAATTAGGAAAATACAAAGTAGCTACGAGGTGCCGTTGTAAAAGCTTATCCCTCAATACCTTTACCTGACCTGACCTAACAACAACACACATAACAAAGCCACTCCAACAGCTTCCTTTCTCTCCAACACCCATTCTTCCCTCTCAACACTCTTTTATATGTAGATACGAGTTGCCGTTGTACAGACTTATCCCTCAATACCTTCACCTGACCTGACCTGACAACAGCATATAATAGTAACTCACATATCATCCACTTTAGCCTTCAATTGTGACCCCTTAGGAAAGCTGAAGCTGACCGTCTGGCTGCCGAAGAAGGACTGAGAGATGATGTAGTAGTTGCAAGCTCTGGTCTGAAGAGATATGAAAATATTACTGTAGAAGATAACAAACAAATGACATGCATACAATATATTTATATATATATATAAACAGTATATATATATATATATATATATATATATATATATATATATGTATATATATATATACTGTCTATATATATATATAGATAGATATATAGATAGATAGATAGATAGATAGATAGATATATATATATATATATATATATATATATATATATATATATATATATATATATAGAGAGAGAGAGAGAGAGAGAGAGAGAGAGAGAGATAGATGGATAGATATTTGGGGGTATTTTTTAAAAGCTTGCTGGAGGTCTAGGGAGGAAGCTAAATATACAGTATATATAGCTAACAATTTTGCCTTATGTTTTTTTTCTCTTTCGAAGCTATCCCGAACTGAATCGATTCGTTATTTTCAGGGGACAGTGGCAATGTTTTGGGTCTATTTATTTATATATTGATTTATCTTTTAGTTTCCTTGCTAGACCTCCATCAAGCTGAACAAAAGCACCCCCGAAACCCCATTTAAAATAAATTTGTACATTTTTCGGTAGAAAAATGTTCTGGCCGAAGGCCGGTTACTCATAAAATTACAGGCTCGCTATTGCTCGCCAGGAAAAAATCGACATGTAAATGCCACGATAGGTCTAAATATTGATAAAAAAATGGGGCATAAAGTCTTAAAATCACCCAAACTAATGGGCCGAAAAAAACAAAATAACAATGGGGCTAAGCACGAGGGAGAAGGGGGACCAGAAAACCGGCTCATCTCCCCCATAATACTTTACTCAATTAATTAATATAGGAAGTTCGTTTTGTTGTTGGAGTGTTGATGTTGGGCTGGGTTAAGGGGAGATGGACCGTTGTTCTGGGCCCCCTTCTTCCTCATGATTAGCCCCATTAGTTTTGCGATTTTAAGACGTTCGGCCCATTAGTTTCACGATTTTAAGACCTTTCACTCCCATTTCTTTGTTAATATTCAGACGTTTCGTGTCATCTAAGTGTCGATTTATTCCTGGCGAGCGATAGCGAGCCTGTAAATTAAGAGACATTTTCTATCGAAAAATGTACAGATATATTCCTGAAGGTGGATCTTGGGGTTGTTTCATTAAGTTTGATGGAGGTGTAGGAGGAAACTAAAAAACAAAATCAATATATAAATGGAAAAAAAAAAAAAAAAAAAAAAAAAAAAATGGACCAAAAAGTGAACCATGCCTCCTTAACGTCTTAGAGTGTCCAGTCGCGGTCTATAATGCTGGTATATTGTGAAGCCTCCAACTGGTTAAGGGGGGATGGGCCGTTTTTCTGGAACTTCTTTTCCCTCATGTTTAGCCCCACTAATGGTGAAATTTTAAGACGTTCGGCCCATTTGTTTGGCGATTTTAAGACCTTTCGACCCATTTCTTTTTGTCATTATTTAGACCTTTCGTGCTATTTAGGTGTCGATTTCTTTCCTGGCGAACGGTAGTGAGCCTGTAATTTTGGAAGAACCGGCCTTCGGCCGGTAATTTGTTTTAAATGTACACATTTATCTAGAATGGACGATTTTTAAAGTTTGACGGAGGAGTAGGGAGGAAACATTACAAAATATTAATAAATATATGAAATAATCGACCCAAAAATATAGCCTTCTCCCTTAACCCTCTCCGACATATGACGCGATTTTGAGCCTATTAGGGATACTTTAAAACCTTTGTTACCATCAGGGGTATTTAGAAACCTTTAGTTTAGTTACTTCAACCTCTGCAGTTGTCTTTGAGTTAGCTGTGGGCAGAAAACTAATTTTGGAGAGGTAATTATAAGAGTGAGAGAACTCTATTTCTTATTGCTAATCTGGCAACCTCTGCGTCATATGAGTCTAAAGGGATACGACTTCCAAAATGCAAATATCAGGTGAGGAATTAATAAGGAGATTCAATTCAACCCGAGATAGCTTCGATAATGACCAATAAATACCAATGAGTACAGTATAATTATATCCCTCCAATTGACCCCTTGCGAGTTTCAGGCTATAAGGGAGTTGGAGCCGTAGACATCGATAATGAACACATTTACCAGCTATAATACGGTTGTACTACATCAATAAATACATAAAACCCAATTAAACATACTTTTTAGCCATCAGAAACCAACGTTATTAGTGCATTTCTATTTACTATCGATGTCTACAGCTCCAACTTCCTTATAGCCTGAAACTCGCAAGTGGTCAATTGAACACTTGCGAGTTTTAGGCTACAAGGAAGTTGGAGACATAAACATCGATATGGTAGATAAATGCAATAACAATGTAGAGTTATGAAGAGCAAAACAAGGGTTAACAGAAACATCTAGGTTGACATCTTTGACTTCATTGCAACGCTTCGGAACAAGCTGGGTCCATCATCAGGCCTATACAATAACATGCGACTTACAAACAAATATTCAGCGATCAAGCTAAACACATATAAAACACATATACATAAACACATATACATTGGCCTAGCCATTTAGAAAATGCAGACATGAAAACAACTACAAAATCGTTATAGTTTCAAAAATCGAAGGTGAACAGTCTCATAGAAGAACAAAATGAAAACGTTACGTAACGTATCTATCAATTGAAGACAAACAGTAATGAGCGAGGCAATATTCGAAGAAACGTACTAAACTATACAAGGCAAAGTAATATTAATGAACATATAATGTAAAACATATATATTTAGGAACTAGCGCAATTAAGATTAACTCAATATTAAAGTAAAAGCAGAAGTTGATAACTCCTAAACAGGAAAATAGACTGGCGAGCGATAACACCTGGATGAGGATAAACATCTTAAAACTGTAGGCTGAATGGGTTCGAAAGGGTAATACCCAGAAAGAAAACAAAAAGCGGGTAAGTCCCCTTAAAAACATCAGAGAGGTACCGAGGGCTCATAGTCCCCAATACTCGGGCACTCCACTGCCTGGTGGATACTCTCCAGTATAAGGAGATCCATGCCACTATCACCACTGGATAAAATTTAGTTAAAATAGGACTTCAGACGCTATCAACCCTTCTGGATTATTAAGACACCACACTGTAAGTCAAGAATAGCGTCAGAACTGGAGCCCCTTCTCGAGAACTCCAGTCCCTTGGCTAAGGCTTAGTTATACTATTAGTTAAAATGGGACTTCAGAGGTTATCAACCCTCTTGGATTATTAAGCCAGCACACTGCAAGTCAGGACTGGAGCCCCTGTTCGAGAACTCCAGTCCCTTGTCTATAATTGAAAAATTATCTCTATTAATAGGGAGGTCTATATTTAATGCATGGTCTCGAACAGCTGAATGAACAGGTCTAGATAGAGGTTGACCCGTCCTTACCGACCTACCTAAGTGTTCATGAATCGTAAATCTCAAGTGCCTCTTGATTTTACCAATGTATGTAGCCATACAGCTATCACAAGTGTATCAATAAACAACCGAAGAGACAAGATCACTAGGAACCATATCTTTATACCTAAGGGAGCCCACCTCGCTTTTTTCTCTTTCCCTCCCTCTCTCTTTGGCTTGTATCCATTCGGCCCCATTCAGCCTACTGTTTTAAGACGTTTACCCCCATCCAGGTGTCAATATTTTCCTGGCGGGCGGTAGCGAGCCAGCATATATATATTTTTGTTTTGACAGCAAGCTAAATTTGTATAATTTTTGATAGAAAAATATCTCCGGCGAAGCCGGATTTGTCCATACAATGCTGGCTCGCTATCGCTCGCCAGGAAGAAATCGACACCTGGATGGGGATAAACGTCTTAAAACAGTTGGCTGAATGGGGCCGAATGGATACAAGCCATAGAAAGAGAGAACAGGAGAAAAAAAAAAACGGTGACCCCCCTTAAATAAGGATGTCTATACCTCCTACAGTACTTCCTTATAGCCTGAGACTCGCAAGTGGTGGATTACTCAC
The DNA here is from genome assembly GCA_032716605.1 of Paralithodes platypus. Taxonomy (NCBI): domain Eukaryota; kingdom Metazoa; phylum Arthropoda; class Malacostraca; order Decapoda; family Lithodidae; genus Paralithodes; species Paralithodes platypus. Next base: position 18,403,309 of record CM064503.1, read on the forward strand.
CTTCTCAAACAGCCTCTGCACCGTCTTCCGTATAGCGATCTCGTCAGCGAAGAGAGCCATCTTTCCCTGTATGAAGGCGTAGACGGCGCGCGGTACGTCCTTGTGTGCGACCATCTGTTTCTGCAGCTGGCGAAACTCGCTACCTGGTGCGGATTGCTGTATAAAGGGTGTCAAACCGGAGCAATTTGGTGTGAAAACTTGAATCAATATGAGAAGAAATACAAGAAAATTAACATGAAATAGCATTGTTTTGGCCATGTTATTACTTCCAAAGACATAATTTGAACTATAAACCATAATTTTACCTTAACATACACAATAATCAAGACTAAAAATAATAGTCTGCTCTCGTTTGACACCCTTATTTTATTTCTGTTTACAGGGGGAAACCATAATAGGTCTGCCAAACTTCAGGATGTGATTATATAGATGATTCTAAGATGATAATGTTCTATAATAAACATTCTAAAACTCAATCGTTAAAGAGATATTCAAGGTTTTATCTAGTGTCCTCCCCCACGCCACTGTAATGGACTCTTCCATGTCAAACGATTTCCAACAAGTCCAATGTGATCCAAAACGTCTCTAATCATTATCTAAAATACAAATTTATAATATTTTGATTATAATATGGTTAAATTATAATAAACACATTTAGGTGCGGGTGGGATAACTGAGCCCCTTTGACAGCTAGGTAGGCCTTATGCCTATGGGAAAGTACCATTTTCAACATGCGATATCTCTGTAAAGGTTGATATTTGGAATTTTTCGTATGGATCCCGAAGTTTGGAACAGCTATTTTGGGAGTTGTAGACACGCATATACATTACAGTATTCTGTTTAGCAAACTTATTAATCTTATAATGTAGTTATGAAGATATATCTAGCTAAACACTGTATTACCAAATATTCCTATGATTCAATTCCAATGGGTGACTTCAAATGAAGCCCATGTCTGTAATTTTTTGTTCGATGTTTTTCTTATTGATGCTTAGGTAGAGCCTTAGCAGATACTTCAAAAATCTTGCCAGAGACCATTAATGTAAATTATAATCTGTACTGTCTTTCCCTGTTGATCTTGGATGACACGTCATTGAGCAAATGTAAGCTTTTGAATGAGGTCAACAGTTATCTCTGCTCCATTTTTAAGCAACATATCACATGACAGATTGGCCCTGGCAAATTCTTTGGAGTTGGCTGCTGAGGCCCAGAGCTATTCATCAATCAATAGAATCAGATATAAAATTGCGGACATGTGCTACAAGTGAGCTAATTTATTGGCTGACCATGACGCTTCTGTGAAGGACAGTTGATTCCACAATGTAGCAAGGGATGTCGGTCTGGACGAGTTCGGCCAGAGAGTCGAAGGGCAGTTGGAGTCTCGGGAGTGTGAGCATGGCCATGAGGTTAGAGCGGTAGACTGTACTGACCACCAGAGCCATGAGGAGCCATACACCACCCACCACCCTCACTCCATCCCTCCGTGGCTCCCAGTACACAGCTACCGGTAGTAACATTATACCCAGTGATGGTGATGGGCTGGTCTATCAGAGTGAGAACTGAGCGATCTCTGCCATACCCATAGCTTACTCTGACTGTTCCTTTTGCTTATATATTTTCTAGATCTCAAGTGACGGCGTCTCTTCCGTGGATTGACCTCCCAATCTACCAAGATTGGAAGCCAAAGCGTCACATTTTTCCTTTGCCCCTCAACTTTCTCTTCCTAATTGCTGAGGGGCACAGGGCCCTGGGTGGGGCTTTGGTTTCCCTGGCGTTTCCGCACCCTCCTCAGCTCCCCGCCATGGAGTGGCTTCGGTCACCCAGGCTTTATTGTGGTTGGCAGGGAGGGCTCTCGGTTATGACCTTGGCCTTGCTCGGGGCCTTGGGGCTGTTCGGCCAGGCAGCTTGGGGAGCAACAACAACAACATTATACCCAGTACACCACCAGAGCCATACACCACCCACCACCCTCACTCCATCTCTCCGTGTCTCCCAGTACACAGCTACCGGTATTAACATTATACCCAGTATACCACCAGAGCCATGAGGAGCCATACACCACCCTCACTCCATCTCTCCGTGTCTCCCAGTACACAGCTACCGGTATTAACATTATACCCAGTACACCACCAGAGCCATACACCACCCACACTCCATCCCTCCGTGGCTCCCAGTACACAGCTATCGGTAGTAACATATACCCAGTACACCACCAGAGCCATGCACCACCCACCACCCTTACTCCATCCCTCCGTGGCTCCCAGTTCACAGCTACCGGTAGTAACATATACCCAGTACACCACCAGAGCCATACACCACCCACCACCCTCACTCCATCCTTCAACTATTGGTAGTAATGAAGCGCCTGAAGAATGCCACGCATCTTAGACTCTATTTCTCAATACTTACATACTAGTAAACGTAATATACAAATCTCGTAGTGATGAGAGAGCGGCATCAGTTGAAGAAACTTTACAGTGCCGGAGTGTGGGATTGAACCATCGACCTCCCATTCTAGAGTTTATAATGTTAACTACTTTGTCGATAAGGCTTTATTCTCACCATTATATGGGAAGCAAGCGAGCCGAGTGGAGGCAACCTATCAAGAAACCACCAGGAGTATTATAACTTGGAAAACATGTGTAGGAGCTTGCAACTACCTTATACAATTACACAATATATTAATAATAATAATAATAATAATAATAATAATAATAATAATACAAATAATAATAACCGGTTTATTTCGAGCAATTTACAGTTCTTTTGAGAATTCTCCATACACAGTACTCTGATATTTTTCCCTCCGCTGCCATCAATATAGGGCTTGGAGAAAGCCGCAAATCACACTTTTATTTCACTCTTTAAACACTCGGTATTCATAATTTAAAACTTTGATAATGACGAGAGAGCGCCATCAATTCTGACCTTGTGTGAGAGGTGTGGCCAGGGTCCAGAGGGATGAGGTCCACCATGCCCGGTCACCTCCTGCAGCTACCACATCCCTGTACCACAGTACAACCAATGATAATAAGTTATATTTATATGTTTATTATCCAGACAACATGAATACATATTGTCTATTTCCTGTACATGTTTCCTGTTCTCTTTCCATCAACTGCATCTCTCACCTCCTCATGCCACCATGCTGTACTTTTCTTCCCTGAACTCCATTCTATGCCCCACCCACTTATACCTACCTAAGGTCACCTAAGGTTGTGTTCGCCACTCTCCTAGTGGCACCGAGGAGCGTGCCTCCCCTCGTTATGGGTGGTGATTGGGTGCAGCAGTAGAGTCAGAGGGGCTGTTGTTAGGGGTGCCCTGGTTGTACCACTTATCTAGTTGCCGTTTGAAGGTGGTAGATAAGTCAGAGTTAGAGTATCTATTATTGCTGAGTAATTGGGAGAGTCTTTCCAGCTCTAGGTGGGTATCTCTCCATGTGGTACAGTGTGTGAGGGCTCTTTTGACGAAGGCAGAGATGGCAAATAGGAGGTATCGCTGGGGGCACTCACTATCACCATTAAGGCACTGTCCATTATTAGTGGGCTTAGTGACTGTAAATGGTGGTCTTGAAGCCATTTTCGTAAGTAGAAACAAGGATGTCCAGGAAGGGGAGTCGTCTGTCAATAGATTCTTCATAAGTGAAGTTAAGTCCAGAGCCGGCCATGAAGCACTGCTGTAGCTCCTGCAGTTCTCCAAGGTCCTTTACCAGCATAAATATGTCGTCCACATACCTGCAGTAGACTGAAGGGCGGTGGTCAGCCAGGAGTTCCTGCTCGATAGTTCCCATGAAGGAATTAGCAAATAGAACTCCCAGAGGGCTGCCCATCGCCACACCGTCGATCTGCTGGTACATGTTTCCACGAGGGCAGATGAAGGCTCTTTGGTGCACAGCTCCAGCAGCGTTCTCAGGGCCGTCTCCGGGATGTCCAGCGGTGTGGTGTCAGGGCAGTGGTATACTCGGCGTAGGATATATATATACTGTATATATATAAATATATATATATATATATATATATATATATATATATGTGTGGTGTCAGGGCAGTGGTATACTCGGCGTATGATATATATATATATATATATATATATATATATATATATATATATATATATATATATATATATATATATATATATATATATATATATATATATATAATATATATATATACAGAGAGAGAGAGAGCGTACACATGCGACATATTTCTTTGAATAAAGAAAATATTGATTTGATTTGAATAAAATCCTAGTTTGATTTATGTACATATCTTGGTTCTGTTAAGGGAGCCCACCTCACTTTTTTTCTCTTTCTCTTCCTCTCTCTTTGGCTTGTATCCATTCGGCCCCATTCAGCCTACTGTTTTAAGACGTTTACCCTCATCCAGGTGCGAGCCAGCATATATATATTTTTGTTTTGACAGCAAGCTAAATTTGTACCTTTTTCGATAGAAAAAATTCTCCGGCGAAGCCGGTTTTCTCCATACAATGCTGGCTCGCTATCGCTCGCCAGGAAGAAATCGACACCTGGATGGGGATAAACGTCTTAAAACAGTTGGCTGAATGGGGCCGAATGGATACAAGCCAGGTAAAGAGAGAGAAGGAGAGAAAGATAAAACAAAACGGTGACCCCCCTTAATTAAGGGTGGGGTTTCTGGACTACCTTATCCGTCATTATTAGCTCCATTAGTTTGGAAACCTAAAGACGTTCGCTACCTTGACTATGTTAAGACCTTTCGCCCCATTGTTTCAGTTCGATATGAGCCTGTAATTAGGAGAGGCCGGAGCATTTTTCTACCAAAACATTTACGCATTTTTTATTTTTTATTTTTTTTTAAAGCTTGGTGGAGGTCTAGGGAGGAAAAAAAAGATATGAATATATAAACAACAAAATAAATTAAAATCTCCCCTTCATAAAAGTGGACAAACAATCTTCCGGTGGACCAGCCAACCTGCTGTTATCGTTGTTGTTGTTGTTGTTGTGGTGGAGAGGGTGGAGCTTCTGTACCACCACCATTACCACCATCACCACCACCACCATCATCACCAGCAAGCACCACACCTGAAACATTATGAAGGTGGTGATGGAGTGGGTGGAGCTTTTATATCACCACCATCACCATCACCTTCACCACTATCATCACCATCACCACGACCACTATCATCACCAACAAGCACCACACCTGAAAGTTTTTTTTGTTTTTTTTTTTTTTTTTTTTTTTTAAGAGACAATGAACGGAGGAAGGAAAAACACAGATAAAACAAAAAGGTCCATGTGCCTAAAGGCATCCTCCATTCATAAAATGTTTGTAACAACTGGATTTAAACATTTGTTGATTGTAAGTTTGTGGAAAGCAATTCGAGGGAAGTGAATTCCAAAGAGTAGTAGCTCTGGGGATAAATGAATTCTGATAAGCAGAAGTTCTGCATTGTGGAGGAGAAAGTGTAAATTCATGGGCGCTCTCAGCTGCCCTAGTTCTACGGGGAAAGATGTGGAGAGGCGGCACAATTGAAGCAAGTTCCTCGGAACAATTGCTGTGAAAATATCTGTAGAATAATGCAAGGGATGCAACGTTTCTTCGTATGGCTAATGTAGGAAGGTCCTGTGTGATTGCAGGGTTATTGATTAATCTAATAGCTTTATTTTGAATTTTGTCCAACTGCCTCAATGCAACCACTCCACTTCCACCCCACAGAGGTGAACAGTAATCCATCTGAGAGCGCACATGACTTTTATATATTACGGCCAACTGCTCGTCAGTGAAGAATTCTCGAACTCTGTACAGGAGTCCCAGTTTTTTAGAGGCATTCTTAGCAATGCTTCTAACATAATGTGTCCAGCTCAAGTTAGTAGTTAATGTTACACCGAGAATGTCAATACTAGGGGAAGTGGGAATATTTACATCATTAAAAAATATATGGGAGTCAGTGAGATTCTGTCGGTTAGAAAATTGAATGTACTTGGTTTTCTGTGCATTAAAGGAAACTAGATTCTCTTGTCCCCATTCATTAATTCTAGAAAGGTCCTGGTTCAGAGAAATTGCAGTGTTTATTTTTGAATTTATAAGATCGGGTTGGGTGAAAGAATTGGTAAATGTGAAGGAACTGTGGAGTGTTGAGTCATCTGCGTAGGAATGTATTGGATTATGAGTGGTAGATATGAGATCATTGATATGAATGAGGAACAGAGTTGGGGCCAAAACTGATCCCTGGGGAACACCAGCATTTATTGAGTGAAATTGAGAATAAAGGCCATCTACCATTACACATATTTTTCTGTTATGAAGATAAGAAGAAATTAGTGGAACTAATGATGCAAGGCCGTAGTGTGACATCTTCGACAATAAGGATTGATGCCAGACTCTATCAAATGCCTTTGATATATCCAGTGCTATTGTATGTGATTCACCATGTTGGTCTGTAGCTTGGTTGATTTGATGCGTAAGAAGGCAAAGAATGTCTGCAGTTGATCGACATCGTCTAAAACCATATTGCCTATCACTGATTAATGTATTATTCTCCAGATGCTTAATTATGTGATTATTTAATATAATTTCAAAAACTTTGCCAAGAGTGGAAGTTATAGCTATTGGTCTGTAGTTTGATGGATCTGAAGAGGCACCTTTTTTAGGAACTGGATGGATGTTTGCTTCTTTCCAGGGTACTGGGAAGCATGAGGTATGAGTACACAGACGGAAAAATTTTGCCAATACAGGAGCGAGCACCAAGGAGCAATTCTTAAGTACTATTGGAGGAATTTCATCTGGACCAGGAGCCTTATCTACTGAGAGATTCTGCAAAATAGTTTTGACATGTCTGGTGTGGATCTTAAGTGAGGGAATTTCAGGTGAATTAAAATTAAGTACAGGGACATCTTGATTTATGTCATCTAAGGTTGAGTTGGTGGAGAAAATATCTGCAAGAAGGTTAGCTTTACCTCGTGGGTCACTTACAAGATTGCCAGTCGGAGATTTTAATGGTGGAATGGATGAAGCAGTAGTGAAGTTGGATTTGAATGAGTTAAGAGTAGACCAAAATATTTTGTTATCATTTGGATTATTTAGAAGTTTATTTGCCTGCTTATGGAGAAAGTTTGATTTAGTTAGGTTTAATACAGTTTTGGCATGATTTCTGATGTTTCTAAAGTAATTAAAGGCTTCATGTGTTTTTGATCTTGTGTATGCATTGTAGGCTATTGCTTTTTGTTCAGTTACTCTAGCACAATTATGGTCAAACCATTTAGGTGAATTAGATCTTTTACTGTACTTTTGATGAGGAATAAAAGTTTCCATTCCAATTTTTACAAAATCTTGTATGTGGCTCAAGGTGGAGTGTGCATCATTAGAAAAGAAAGAGGTCCAGGGAATATCAATAAGGAAACCTTGAAGACCCTCCCAGTCTGCCCTATCGTAATGCCATTTAGTCACCAAAACAGGTTCAGAGTGGGAAGGTGTGGTAGGTGATAGACAGGTGGCCTGTATCAGACAGTGATCAGAAGATCCAAGTGGGGACCTCACTGTAACATCATAATTTTCTGAATTGGTTGTTAAAAATAAGTCCAGTAGGTGGGAATTATGATTAGGATTATCTGGTACACGGGTGGGTTGGTTGACTAGTTGAATGAGATTAAATGAGTCTGCAAATAGCTCACATTCAAGACCAGCATCATCAGTCCTGGCTGAATGAGTGAGCCATTCAACATTATGGACATTAAAATCACCCAACACAGTGATTTCAGAAGAAGCATTTAAGTTGAGGACACTGAGTTGTGAGGACAGAGAATCAAAAAGACTTTGCTCTGGAGGAGTATTTGGGGAACGGTAGATGCAACATATGTATTTAAATTTACCAGCAGAAATTAATTTGTATATAGAATAATCAAAATAGGGACAATTGAAACTAGTAACCTCCTCCAGGGCAATTTCAGATTTTGCGAAGCAACATACACCACCTTTAGGTCTGAAATTTTGGAGCAGTTGATAACCTGGAAAATTAAATCTAGATGTGTCAGATGTGGATGTTACTTGAGTCTCTGTCAAAAAAAGGAGAGTAGGGGATTCTGCTTGAAGAAATTGGTGTACAGAATTGATGTTAGAGTGAAGTCCCCTTATATTACTAAAGAAATAGCTGTACTGACAAGCAGCTTTGGGACGTTGCAATGCTCTTGACACAGTCGCATGATGACGACCGGGAGGGCCCTGTGTCAATAACCCAACCCTGCCGGGGGTGGATATCCGAGGGACCACCAGATTTGCTCTTAACAATTGTACTGCCATATTTATAAGGTAAGTGTATGGTGTTACATGTATGATATGTAGTGGGAAGAGTAGTATTTTATGGATAGAGGATAGCGATGTAGGGCAATGTCGTGAAGTTGGATGTGTATGTTATATAAAGAGGGTTTTCCTGATACCCCTGATGTGTGAGGCAGAAAGATATGTATCCAGCTACCAAGGCCTGGGAGAGAAAATGGAATTCAGGCTATTCCCTGAGTCTCCCGAAACCTTGGCGGTAGTACTTCCCTGGGCGGGGCTGCCTACCCCTACTACCTGACAGGTGGTGATGGAGAGGGTGAAGCTTTTGTACCACCATCATCACTACCACCACCATCACCACCACCACTATCATCACCAGCAAGCACCACACCTGAAACATTATGAAGGTGGTGATGGAGTGGGTGGAGCTTTTATATCACCACCATCACCATCACCTTCACCACTATCATCACCATCACCACCACCACTATCATCACCAGCAAGCACCACACCTGAAACAGTATACAGGTGGTGATGGAGTGGGTGGAGCTTTTGTACCACCATCATCACTACCACCACCATCACCACCACCACTATCATCACCAGCAAGCACCACACCTGAAACATTATACAGGTGGTGATGGAGTGGGTGGAGCTTTTATATCACCACCATCACCACCACCACTATCATCACCAGCAAGCACCACACCTGAAACAGTATACAGGTGGTGATGGAGTGGGTGGATCTTTTGTACCACCACCATCACCACCACCACTATCATCACCAGAAAGTACCACACCTGAAATATTATAAAGATGGTGATGGAGTGGGTGGAGCTTTGTACCACCACCACCACCACCACCATGGGTAAGGAAATGGGTAATAGTGTCTGTTAATAAACTTTGGTTGAGTGCTGTTGAGTCTCGGAGCGAGGGCTAGAGAGAAATGGTGCTATATAAGTAACCTGAATATTATTATTATTATTATTATTATTATTACTATTACAAACTTAATCACACCTAAAAGTCAGTAGTACCGATTATTCTGCTAAATATTTATGTCTACAGCTCCAACTTCCTCATAGCCCAAAACTCTCAGTGGTCAATTAATTCATGGTCATCAATTTCAGTTGTAAATGGCAGTTTTACAAATTGACCACTTGTGAGTTTCAGGCTATAAGGAAGTTGGAGCTGTAGACATTGATATTTACAGTAGTAGAATTACCAGCTAAAGTATGGGTTTAGTACACGTATAAATAGGTACCTGATAATGGGTGAACAGGGATCTATGTCACTGTGTAGACGATTAAAATACAATACAGTAGATAAAATAAAATTATAACAACATTAAACCACCAAAACTGTGAACGGCTTGACAAACGCAGCGACGTCTGGCTCGAGTGCGGGTCTGGTATACGGTATGGTCTGCGGCTGGTTGATAATGGATCCCCAGGGGTCTATGTCACTGCGTAAACCACTAAAATACAATATACTATATAGATTACAATCCCTAAATACTTCAATACATAACTAAACAATAATACAAAATTGAAACAGCATTACAACGACCAAAACAGTGAACGGCTTAACGAAACCAGCAACGTCTGGCTCGCGGGCGGGTCTGGTGTACACTTGAGATCCTATATAGTAACTAATTTTACAACTATAGGATCTTCATGATTTGCGGCTGGTTGATAAATGATGTCACTGTGTCACTGGGTAGGCCATTAACCCTTTCACCACCATGACGTAATTTTCATCATATTCTGGTTACCATTAGACGATTTTCTTTAGTTTATAATCCACCTCTATGAGTCAAATGGGTAAATACGATCTCAATAAACCCTCTTAGTAACATAGGCCTTTCTTAAACTGCATGATATCATCTAATTATGTCCAGAATCAAAGGTAAAATTACGTAATGGTGGTGAAGGGGTTAAAATGCAATACACTAACTAGAATACAATTAAAACAACATCAACTTACCAAAACAGTGAAGGGCTTGATGAATCCAGCGACGTCTGGCTCGAGTGCGGGTCTGATGTAAGCCATGGACTGCGGCTGGTTGATGATCGGTACACTGAAGTCTACGGCGCTGTATCGGGCTGCGTCCACTATCACGGAACTGCTCATGTCGATATCCTGGTGGGGGTATAGAGTTAAGGGGAGTCACCTTCTACCTTTCTCTCTTTCGCTTGTATCCATTCGGCCCCATTCAGCCAACTGTTTTAAGACGTTTATCCCCATCCAGGTGTCGATTTCTTCCTGGCGAGCGATAGCGAGCCAGCATTGTATGAAGAAATCCGGCTTGGCCGGAGAAATTTTTCTATCGAAAAATGTACAAATTTAGCTTGCTGTCAAAACAAAACTATATATATTCTGGCTCGCTACCGCTCGCCAGAAAAATATTGACACCTGGATGGGGGTAAACGTCTTAAAATAGTAGGGTTAATGGGGCCGAATGGATACAAGCCAAAGAGAGAGGGAGAGAAAGAGAGAAAAAAAAAGTCTACGTCGGCACTGTATCGGGCTGCATCCACCATGACGGAGCCGCTCGCTCATGGCGATCTCCTACTGGCCATGGTGGTATATAGAGTTGTTAAAGGGGAGGCAGGTGGTTTTTCGTGTCCTCCGCCTCCTCCCTCATGTTTAGCCCTATTGGTTATGAGATTTCAAGACGTTCGCCCCATTAGTTTGACAATTTTCAGACCTTTTGCCCCATTTATTTGCCAATATTAAGACCTTTCGTGCCATTTAGGTGTCGATTTTTTCCTGGCGAGCGATAGCGAGCTGGTATTTGAAGAGGAATCGGCCTTCGGCCGGGACATTTTTCTACCGAAAAATGTACAAATTTATATCGAAGGGGTGTCATGTGGGTGTTTTTTAAAGTTTGATAGAGGTTTAGAGAGCAAACTAAACCCCTTCCTTAAACCATTGAGCCGAACCAGTAAATTATGCTGCACAATACCGTCTGGGCTCCCTTAAAGTTGATAAGTTAAGAGTTAGTATAAAATTATAATTAGGGTTGGGTTTGTTTCTCAAGAAGGCCTGTGTCTAATAGAACGTTATATTGACTGAGAATGACTTAAGGGGGTGACCTGCCTTTTGTTATTTCTGTCCTTTTCTCTCTTTCTCTGGCTTGTATCCTTCGGCCCCATTCAGCCAACTATTTTAAGACGTTTATCCCCATCTAGGTGTCGATTTCTTCCTGGCGAGCGATAGCGAGCCAGCATTATATGAAGAAATCCGGCTTCGCCGGAGAAATTTTTTTTATCGAAAAATGTACAAATTTAGCCTGCTGTCAAACAAAAATAAAAAATATGCTGGCTCGCTACCGCTCACCAGTAAAAAATTGACACCTGGATGGGGATAAACGTCTTAAAACAGTAGGCTGAATGGGGCCAAATGGATACAAGCCAGAGAAAGATACCTTAAGCCGGTATCACACGAGAGCTATTATAGTCAACATTCGATAATCAACATTTTTCTGGCAACACTTCTGGATTATTTTGCACTGGTATCGGAAACTAGACTGACGACATATTATGCATTTAGGTTACAGATATATTATAAATGTTGACCTCATAAGCTGCCAGACCAGTGTTAAGGATAAATGTTCAGGGAAAAAGTGCTCGTGTGGTACCGGCTTTAAACTTACATTGTTGGCGGCAGTATGTAACACAGCCCTGTATGTGTGTATGAGCATGAAGGGAACCCACCCGCTTTGTGTTATCTCCTGTTCTCTCTTTCTCTGGCTTGTATCCATTCGGCCCCATTCAGTCTACTGTTTTAAGACGTTTACCCCCATCCAGGTGTCAATATTTTCCTGGTGAGCGGTAGCGAGCCAGCATATATATATATATTTCTTTTTGACAGCAAGGTAAATTAGTACATTTTTCGATAGAAAAATTTCTCCGGCGAAGCCGGAAGAAATCGACACCTGGATGGGGATAAACGTCTTAAAACAGTTGGTTGAATGGGGCCGAATGGATACAAGCCAGGGAAAGAGAGAAAAGGAGAGAAAGATAAAAACAAAAAGCCGGTGACCCCCTTAAAACCGACTGTAGTGAACTCACCCCTTCAATCACCAGCCCTATAAGCCCCGTCGAAGACCCGTTCTCCAGGCGGGTCCCAAAATGGTGCTTGTTTTTGGGCGTCACCACCTCCAAGCTTCAGAAAAAAAGAAAAACAGAAAACGGGATGTCTTTATCACTACCAGTATACCATAAAAGAAAAACAGAAAATGGGATGTCTTTATCACTACCAGTATACCGTTAACCCCTTCTGTACCGATGACATTCTCTATAATTATTTACTTCTGGCTGTGTTGGTGGTGTAATGGTTTAGATGCTTATGTTCTGGGTGTGGTGTCCCGAGTTCGAATCCCGGGAAGACCACATGCTTTCATTAGTTTATTCGAGTACATTGGGGTTTGTAATTGATGATTAATGTTAAGAACGGGGTGTTACTTATTAATACTAATCGATGTTATTCAGCTTAGGAAGGATCTCTAGCAATTATAAGGCTTGGAACTGTCTCAATCAACCCTTATAATTACCACAGATCCCTCCTAAGCTGCATAACATCGTCTAAATAGAACCAGAATAAAATATTATATTATCTAATTCTATATTAATTTCACACCAAACACCACCCAATGAAATTAATGAAAACATGTGATCCTACCGGGGTTCGAACCTGGTTTACCACGTACAGATCTTAAACACTCTTACTATTACACCATCAAGACAGTTATAAGTACAACACATGATCACGATTCATATTCATTTATCGAATACTGGATATTAATCTAATCATGTACTGTACCAACTGCCCTATGAATAGCCCAATGATTAAGCGAACGGAAGGAATATTTTATGGGGCACAGATCACTTAGGACACTCATATTATTTCACCAACCAACTTTACTTTCAACTCAATTAATGAAATCAACAAATACATGTAGCACTCCAAGGACTCGAACCTAGGATACTCACACCGAAATTCCGCGCATTTATGCATTACGCTATCAAGACAGCGTACAGAAAGTACAAACAGGTTTAACCCTTCGAGTACCAGCGACGTGTGTGTGTTATCTTTTATTCTAGCTAGACGATATTATGCAGCTTAGGAAGGATCTGTGGTAGTTATAAGGCTTGGTTGAAATAATTTGAAGCCTTAGTATTGATAGAGGTCCTTCCTAAGCTGAATAAAATCGTCTCGTAGTATGCCAGAATAGGGTGAAAAGGACGCCACCGGTACAGAAGGGGTGAACTGCACTACCTAAACTGACCAGGTGTTGAGCTTGGCGATAATGATGGCTAGGATCTCCGCCATAGGTCCCGCGATGGTCGTGTTGGCACCCTCACCTTCCACCTCTAGCACTTCCGGCCACTGAGGGAGATAGGTAGATAGGCAGGTAGATAGGTGGGTAGGTAGGTAGGTAGATGGATAGGTAGATAGGTAGGTGGGTGTTTGGATGGATAGGTAGGTGGGTCGGTAGGTAGGTAGGTCTGTAGATAGGTACGTAGGTAGGTATATAGATAGGTAGGTGGGTAGTTGGATGGATAAGTAGGTGGGTAGGTAGGTGGGTAGGTAGGTAGATAGGTCTGTAGATAGTCAGTCAGTCATAATTTTATTTCATAAAAAGACATATACATACACTTTTTACAGAGTTATTTACGTAATCTACATTAAGCTAAAAGTCCTTAGCGCATAGTTGGTTCTGTGTTCTGTACATAAACAATTCTTGATCTGATAGCATTGATATCATTTAGCAATAAGTTAGTAAATCCATACTCATGTAGGATTATTTTTTCAACATCCTTTACAAGAAAAGATCTATGTAACATGTAATACATGTTCTTCTCTATAAAACTACATGGCTTTATGAGATTTCTATATACAAATCTTATTTTCATCCAGTTAACCAAATGCCTAAACACCATCACTCCACATTCTCTACAAGCACTGTGGTTGCTCTCCCAGTACTTCTGTACAGTCACTTATAGACTGTACAGTCACTTATAAAAATTGGGGGACCTCACCTATTTCTAATTATGTAAGTATATACCTGGAAACAAATTTATGAATATAATTTTCTATGCATAAACTACTAAACTATATATATTATTAATTGAAAAGCAAGTTCCATCCACAAATCAATCCAGAGAGTTATAATTGCATAAAGAAAAACATAAGAGGGTCCACGAACTTTTATGAGTGACTGTACCTCAATGACTTCTGACACTGAGGGAGATAGGTAGGTAGGTAGGTGGTTAATTAGATAGATAGATTCGTAGAGCACGTAGCACCCGTCTTGCGACACAATCCCACCCCTACTCTGTGCAACTCTCCAACCCAAGAGTGAAACGTAATTCTCAATCTTTCTTCTATTCAACAACTGAGCTCTGGAACTCTCTCCCAGAATCAGTCTTTCTCTCTTCCTATGACTTAAATTGCTTCAAACTCCGTGTGTCCAGGCATTTTGGCTCGAACATTCCTTGATTTTGGCTCTGTCACTCTTTCAACTCTGGGGGAGGCACTCGATACAGGCAGTTCTACCTTATGTCTCCCTCACTCACATAGAAAAAAAGATAGATAGATAGGCAAGTCAAGTAGGTAGGTAGGTAGGTAGGTAGTGTGGTAGGTAGGTAGGTAGATAGAGAAATAGGATGATAGATAGATACGTAATTATGTAGAAAGGTAGTTAGGTAGACAGATAGATAGATAGGTAGAGAGATAGGTAGTTAGTTAGGTGGATAGATAGGTAGGTAGGTGGGTAGAAAGGTAGGTAGCTATTTAGAAAGATAGGTAGGCAGGTACGTAGATAGGTACGTAGGTAGGTAAGAAGGCAGATAAGTAGGTAGGTAGATAGATAAATAGGTAGATAGGTAGTTGGATGGATATGTAGTATGGTAGGTAGGTAGGTAAGTAAGTATATACTGTAGAAAGGTACGTATGTAGGTAGATAGATAGATAGATGAGTAGGTAGGTAGGTAGTTCGAGAGATAGGTAGGTAGGTAGGTAGGTAGATGGGTAGGTAGGTAGGTAGGTAGATGGGTGGGTAGGTAGGTAGGTAGGTAGGTAGATGGGTAGGTAGGTAGTTGGAACACGTCAAATTGGAACATGTTGAAATGCATTTCAACTTTTCCTTAAAACACTTACATCTGTCAGTTTGGCATCTTTTGAAACTGAAACTGAATGTTTTTATTTTGCCAATCAAACATACAATATATGTTAATTTTACAATAAAATCATTTCATGGCTGCGCCTTTTGAGAACAATCTCTCTTAAAGGCACCTTGAATGCAACTCGATGGTTATTTTACATACAGTAAAAAATGTGTCATATTATATAAATATATCTAGTGAGGCACAGCCCCACTCCCGCAGCCACAGCAAGAAGGGACTCGGAACAGTGGCCAGGTATAATTACCTAGCCCCCCCCCCCACCCCCACACACACACACACCCAGACCGCAGTGGGTATAAGAAGATAGAATTACTTTGATCAAATACCTCTGTGAAGCTGCCACCTTTCTCCCGAACATACGGGCATTAATTAATAATTCAATGTATAATAATTAGTATCGGGTAACTGAAACTTGAGAATAATTCACATTAGCTTTAATGAAATGATACCTTAAGACTTATTCAGAAGTATTAAGAAGTATTCAGTGAATGGTTAAGTATTAAGTAATGTAATACAAGTATGGAGAAGTCTGTTTTCACTCTCACGACTGACCTCCTGACCCCTTGAATGATACAAGTGAGGGGGTACTCTGCTCTGTCCCTCTATGCCCCAAGTTCCCCTCTTTATAACCTCGGGTTACGCCTTCTGAATGACGTAAAACCATACACAATAGGCTGTATGTCCATCACAACCAATACCTCTCGAAAATGATATACCTGGGTGTGGTTTAAACTCTCGGACACACCTTAGATACACCTTAAACACACCTCCATCACATGCTATACATGCCCCTCTCACGTGATCTTGGGTGACTTGGTTTGATGACATCAGTCCTGACATATGTGAATCCCATGACCTGCGGGGTCATATGTATATATCCTGGTGCCCCTCGGTCTACATCCGTTGTATTTGATACAAGGAAATACAATGCTAATAATATAAGCTGTTATAATAGGGTTATTAGTATAAGATTAAAATACATGTACTCCCTGTAAATAAGTAAGTAAAGGAATAATAGTTGGTTAAGCAAGCTTAAAAATGGGAGTATATAACACTACTATTTCCAATTGGGGCAGAGAAAACCTTGTTGCCTTTAATGCTTCCAAAACTAAATTTTTCATCTTACTACCTGTTCAGAACTCCCAGACGACTATCCCTTAGGCTACAATTCAACAATACAAAAATCAATCCTTCATCTTCTCTCAATATTCTCGGTGTCTCTTTTTCTTCTGCTCTCACTTGGAAGGACCATATTACCAGTCTTGCTAAGGCAGCCTCCCAGACGCTGGGTGTGCTCAACCGCCTCAAGGGGTTCTTTACCCCTGCACAGCTTCTTGCTCTGTACAGGGGCACAGTGCGTCCTTGCATTGAATATTGTTAACATGTGTGGGAAGGATCCTCTCACACCGCACTGCTAGACAAAGTAGAATGGAAAGCCTTTCGTATCATTAACTCACGCCCACTCACCAACTCTCTGCAATCTCTCTCTCTTCCCCGCAACGTTGTATCTCTCTTGCTATTCTATCGCTTCTATAATAATCAATGTTCCTCAGAGTTTTCCCAATGTATACCACCTCCTTTTCGTAGGGTACGGAGTACCCGTCTTGCAACACAATCCCACCCCTACTCTGTACAACTCTCCAACCCACAAGTGAAACGTTGTTCTCAGTCTTTCTTCTATTCAACTGCTGAGCTCTGGAACTCTCTCCCAGAATCAGTATTTCCCTCTTCCTATGACTTAAATTGCTTCAAACTCCGTGTGTCCAGGCATTTTGGCTCGAACATCCCTTGATTTTGGCTCTGTTACTCTTTCAACTCTGGGGGAGGCACTCGATACAGGCAGTTCTGCCTTTTGTCTCCCTCACTCACATAGAAGACAACAAAGAAAAACAAAAAAAAATCTTCTGAAATTAGGCGCTCAAAAATCTCATTTGGAATAGATTCAAGAGAAGTACTTTTCAAACCAACAGGTGCATCATGTCCAAAAAGAGCTTTATAAGGAGACTGTTCCATTCCTGTGTGGTAATGGCTGTTTTTTCTGAAATTGGACGAATTAAAGTCCTACTGGCCAATCAATTGGCCAATCATTATCCATTTATATGGCCCCCTAGGCATGGACTGCATATCCATAAGGTCTACTTGAGAATATGAACCAAAGTCTTCCGACAGGATAGGTTTTACCACAACGCCTTTCGTTGTTACACATTTCCTTTTCTTTTGGCACTCTAAACAAATTGATTTGAACATTTCTATTGACTCGCTCTATATTTGCGTACCTGCCGAGGATTGAATTCCATTTTATCACGTACCCCATGCCCATTGCCTATGTGAGTTTCTTTGAGAATACCAAACAATTCTTCTATATGCACTTGGCTTCCTTAAATTCACTTAGCAGTGTAAAATATTCCTCTTTAGTCAGTAGAATAGATTTTGATTCTGAACTCCTTTTTTTTCAATTAATCTTTGTCGAAAAGTGGCCTCGGTTGATGATACGTCCATGCTTGTCAGACAGCAAAGTTGATACCTCCACGACAAAAGTTCGTTCCCCAAATATGCCATTGTGTTAATTTGAAACAAGTGGAGGATATGAAAAAAATATGATCAAAGCCTAATGAATGCTTCGGTTTTCGACTCTTAGGTGTTTCAGATTCATTCAGTGAGGGAATATATTTTTTGTCGTTGATAGTGCAAATCAACACTGCTATAAACATAAAGCGAAATTAGGGCACGGTGTGAAAAAAGCTGTGTCAAAATATCATACTGATCCAACTGTTTGTTAATAAGTTATTCCCGAAAAACGATGTAACACGGCCTCTGAAACCCATAGTAGACGATTTGATATAGCTTTGGATAGACATATGGTAGCTCAAAGGATGAATTGAGATAGTCTGTAACCTTTTAATGGTCAAACGTCCTTCCTAAGCTGAATAAAATCGTCTAATAGGTGCCAGAATAATATAAAAATTACATTACCGGTACATAAGGGATTAAGGGGAGATTTCCATTTGAGGGATTTTTTTCTTGACCCCTTTGTCCCTCATTTTTAGCCCCATTGATTTTGAAATGTTAAGACATTCGCCATATTAGTTTGGCGATTTTAAGACCTTTCGGGGCCCATTCCTGTCAATTTTATGATCTTTCGTGCCATTTAGGTGTCGATTTTTTCCTGGCGAGCGATGTCGGATGTCGTTTCCAAAGAGCAAGATTCCTTAGCAACGGCAGCTCCCTGGAGTTCTGAGTTTACTATAAATGTCCTAGTTTACAGTCAATTATTTGATCTAGATAGCGATACCGAGCCTGTAATTTAGGAGGAACCGGCCTTCGGCCTGGACAGTTTTCTACCGATAAATGTACACATTTATCTCGGGGGGTCTTGGGGGTATCTTTTATTATTATATATTGATGGAGGTCTAGGGAACAAACTAAAAACCTCCCCATAATAGCTTACGTTGGTGACGGCCAACTTGAAGCAGCGGTGTGGTTGTAGGGCCATAGTGTTGTTGTTGTTGTTGTTGTTGTTGTTGGCACTCTGGCTGCACGAGTCTTAGTCTGGCACTGCATTGTGGCACCCCTGTATATATATGACCCTACCCCCCCGCCCCCACCTTAGATTCTTTGGCCATCCCTTCCTTTGTCCTCCAACCCCCTCCTAAACTCCCTATCCCTCCCTTCCTCGCCCCCCCCCCCCCCCCTCCCAAGATTCCAGCCACTGCATTGGTCACCTTTCGAACAACTCCCCCCCCATTTCATTGGCTATCCCCCGTGCCACCCTCTTTAAAAATGCACTTGGACCTCCCTCCCTACTCCGCAGCAAAGTGACCCCCCCCCCTCCCCTCCCCTCCAACAACCCCAGGCCACTGCATTGGTTGGTTGGTACCCTTTACAAATTTGACCTCCCCAACTCCACCTCTTCCCTTCTCTCTCTCTCTCTTTCGTTGCATTTGGACCCCCTCTATCCCCCCTTGGTGACCCCCCCATCTCTAGTACCCCCCACCCCCTCCCCCCAATGCAGTTGCAATGTCGCCTCATCCCTTTGAATTTCACGTTTTCAATCTGTATGTGTGTGTGTGTGTGTGTGTGGTTGTGTGTGTGTAACGAACATTCTCTTGCCCAAACACACGCACACGCACAAACTCTCGCTCTCACTCTCTCTCCATCCTTCACATTTGCAGACAAGCCTTCACAGCAGTCTCAAATCAATGCAAACTATACACAATTTGCCAGTTACTTCATTATCGACGCAGTGTAATAGGCAAACTTTTTATTGATCTGTAATCATGGCTGAGAGAGAGAGAGAGAGAGAGAGTTGACATGCCCCAGTCTTAAATATTTAACCCCTTCAGTACCAGGGACGTCCTTTTCATCATAATCTGGCAAATATTAGACGATTTTTTTCAGCTTAGGAAGGACCTCTAGCAATAATGAGGCTTCAAAGTATCTCAACCAACTCTTTCAACAACCACAAATCTTTCCTAAGCTGCACAACAATTATTCTCCTAGATATGGAAGGGTTAAGGGGAGGTTTCTAGTATTTTGCTTAGACCTCCATCAAGCTTAAAATTACATCCCCTAGACCCCTTTTCAAGATAAATATGTACATTTTTCGGTAGAAAAATGTCCCGGCCAAAGGCCGATTCCTCTTAAGTTACAGGCTCGCTTTCGCTCGCCAGGAAAAAATCGACACCTAAATGGCACGATAGGTCTTAAAATTGACAGAAATGGGGCGAAAATTATTAAAGTCACCAAACTAATGGGGCAAACGCCTTAAAATCTCAAAACCAATGGGGCTAAACATGAGGGAGAAAGAAGTTCGAAAAAAAAATCCCTCAAGTGGAAACCTCCCATATAATTATAATCTCCTTATTGACCGTAGGAACAAGCTGTTTGGGCTGGTACTTATTATTAAGGAAAATATTTACTAATTTATCATAGAGTTGGCAATTGTATCCATTGTTTATGAAAAACTCCGTAGTAATACGAATTATTTGTTAAAAAATCAAACGTTGATGTTAGAGCACATGCCCTGTGAAGAAGTGCTCTAACATCATAGTTTGAATTTTGTTCACAAATAAATCGTATTTCTACGGAGTGTTTTCATAAACGATGGATACAATGGCCAATTCTTTGATAGATTAGTAAATATATTGGTAAGATCCTGTGTAGCGGGAAGGACCGTTTTTTAGATCCTGTGTAGCGGGAAGGACCGTTTTTTAGATCCTGTGTAGCGGGAAGGACCGTTTTTTAGATCCTGTGTAGCGGGAAGGACCGTTTTTTAGATGCCTATTTACTAAGAAACATTGAACACTATATTTAACCTAACCTAACCAAAACCTAACCTACCCTAACCTAGTATATTAGTGGACTATTTATGAATGTAAAATGTCAAAATATATTGTAACATTACCAAATTATTGAGATATAAGTACAGGTTTACCCGCTACACAGGATTATATCAATATTTTCCTAAATAATAAGTACCAGCCCAAACAGCTTGTTCCTACGGTCAATAAGGAGATTATATATTTAAACCTTCCATATCTAGGAGAATTGTCTACTCATATTCAGAAGAATCTAACCAAAAGCTTTGAAAAGTTTTATCCACAAATTAATTTCAAATTTATTCATAAAATTTCTTTTATTTATTTTTATTTTTTTTGTTTTCATTTAAAGACTGATCTTCGCTCATCTATTGTCTATGAATTCACCTGCCCGAGTTGCCAAACTGGGTATTTGGGTAGCACTATTCTCTCTTTCAAAACGAGAATAGATGAACACCTAGGTCAGTCTAGCGTCACTCTAGCAGAACAGGTCGTCAGCTAAAGTCTCCTCCTCATTCAGCCGTAAGGGAACATGTTGAATCGTGTAATACATTATTTTTTAAACGTAACTTCAAAATAGTAGACAGTTCAACAAGTAAAGATTTAAGAACTCTGGAATCAATATATATCAAAGTTAACAAGCCCCAGTTAAATAATGTGTTGTCTGCCGCCTCCCTTTCAATTGTATAAATTTTACCTTTTGCTAAGTATTTTAACTATATATTATCATTCACGTCTAATGTGTTTTAATCTCTTTAACTTTTAGGTCACTGATGATGACATTAAGAATATGTCGAAACGTTTGAAAATATGAAAATAAAGATGTTGTTCGCTGCCTCCCTTATTGTCTTATTCCTGCTAATAATAATAATAAAAATACTACTACTAATAATACAAATAATAATAATAATATAATAATAATAATAATAATAATAATAATAATTATTATTATTATTTTATTATTTTTATTATCCATCGTAGATCTTCATCGAGCTTAAGAAAATACGCCCAATAATATTGCCCGAGCCAAAATGCCGATTCCTCCTAATTTGCAGGCTCGCGATTGCTTGCCAGGAAAGAAACCGACACCTAAATGGCACAAATTGTATTCAATTTGACAAAGGATAGATAGGTCTTCACATCGCCAAACTAATGGGTCGAATGTCTTAAAATCACAAAACTATTGAGGCTAAACATGAAGGAGAAGGGGGTAAAAAACAAAACAAAAACACACTTAACCCATTCAGCACCAGGGACGACCTTTTCATTATATTTTGGCAACTGTTAGACGATTTTATTCAGAATAGGAAGGACCTTAGCAATAATAAGGCTTCAATGTTTGTCAACCAACCCATTGAACTATCACACATCCTTCCTAAGCTGCATAATATCGTCTAAATATGGCACAAATCAATTATGACCCATGCGTTGTAGTAGTAGTAGTAGTAGTAGTAGTAGTAGTAGTAGTAGTAGTAGTAGTAGTCGTAGTAGTAGTAGTAGTAGTAGTCGTTCCCTAAGCTGCCTGGCCGAACAGCCCCGTTTATGGGGGGTCACCTGCTTTTTGTTATTTCTGTCCTTTTATCTCTTTCTCTGGCTTGTATCCATTCGGCCCCATTCAGCCAACTATTTTAAGACGTTTATCCCCATCTAGGTGTCGATTTCTTCCTGGCGAGCGATAGCGAGCCAGCATTATATGAAGAAATCCGGCTTCGCCGGAGAAATTTTTCCATCGAAAAATGTACAAATTTAGCCTGCTGTCAAACAAAACTAAAAAATATGCTGGCTCGCTACCGCTCACCAGTAAAAAGTTGACACCTGGATGGGGATAAATGTCTTAAAACAGTAGGCTGAATGGGGCCAAATGGATACAAGCCAGAGAAAGATAGAAAAGGCCAGAACCCAAACAGGTGACCGCCTCAAGTGTTGTTATACTATCAGGTTAACAGAACACGGGTGAGGATTATGAGCTTATTCTGGCAATCATTATACCATGTTTATACAGCTTAGGAAGGACCTGAGAGTATAATGAGGGTAAAGGCTACCTCAATTAAGGGGAGGTTTTTAGTGTGTTTCCAAGACTTCCATCAAGCTTGAAATTACACCCCCTTGACCCCCTTTCAAGATAAATTTGTAAATTTTTCGGTAGAAAAATGTCCCAGCCGAAGGCCGGTTCCTCTTAAATTACAGACTCGCTATCGCTCGCCAGGAAAAAATGTACACCAAAATGGCACGAAAGGTCTTAAAAGTGACATAAATGAAGTGAAAGTTCTTATAATCGCCAAACTAATGGGGCGAACGTCTTAAAATCTAAAAAACAATGGGGCTAAACATGAGGGAGAAAGGGGTAAAGAAAAAATCCCTCAAGTGGAAATCTCCCCTTAACCCTCTGCCTACCATATACCTTTCCTAATTAACCCTTTGACTACCATATACCTTTCCTAATTAACCCTCTGCCTACCATATACCTTTCCTAATTAACCCTTTGACTACCATATACCTTTCCTAATTAACCCTCTGCCTACCATATACCTTTCCTAATTAACTCTCTGACTACCATATACCTTTCCTAATTAACCCTCTGCCTACCATATACCTTTCCTAATTAACTCTCTGACTACCATATACCTTTCCTAATTAACCCTCTGACTACCATATACCTTTCCTAATTAACCCTCTGCCTACCACATACCTTTCCTATTTAACCCTCTGACTACCATATACCTTTCCTAATTAACCCTCTGACTACCATATACCTCTCCTAATTAACCCTCTGCCTACTGTATACCTTTCCTAATTAACCCTCTGCCTACCATATACCTTTCCTAATTAATCCTCTGCCTACCATATACCTTTCCTCAATTAACCCTCTGACTACCATATACCTTTCCTAATTAACCCTCTGCCTACCATATACCTTTCCTAATTAACCCTCTGACTACCATATACCTTTCCTAATTAACCCTCTGACTACCATATACCTCTCCTAATTAACCCTCTGCCTACTGTATACCTTTCCTAATTAACCCTCTGACTACCATATACCTTTCCTAATTAACCCTCTGCCTACCATATACCTTTCCTAATTAACCCTCTGACTACCATATACCTTTCCTAATTAACCCTCTGCCTACCATATATTTTCTAGATCTCAAGTGACGGCGTCTCTTACGTGGATTGACCTCCCAATCTACCTAGATTGGAAGCCAAAGCGTCACATTTTTCCCTTGCCCCTCAACTTTCTCTTCATAATTGCTGAGGGACACAGGGCCCTGGGTGGGGCTTTGGTTTCCCGGGCATTTCCGCACCCTCCTCAGCTCCCCGCCATGGAGTGGCTTCGGTCACCCAGGCTTTATTGTGGTCGGTGGGGAGGGTTCTGTGGGGGCGCTCGGTTATGGCCTTGGCCTTGCTCGGGGCCTTGGGGCTGTTCGGCCAGGCAGCTTGGGGAACAACAACAACAACAACAACCCTCTGCCTACCATATACCTTTCCTCAATTAACCCTCTGCCTACCATATACCTTTCCTCAATTAACCCTCTGACTACCATTTACCCTTCTTAATTAACCCTCTGACTACCATTTATCTCAATTAACCCTCTGACTACCATTTACCCTTCTTAATTAACCCTCTGACTACCATTTACCCTTCTTAATTAACCCTCTGACTACTATATACCTTTCCTAATTAACCCTCTGACTACCATATACCTTTCCTAATTAACCCTCTACCTACCGTATACCTTTCCTAATTAACCCTCTGCCTACCGTATACCTTTCCTAATTAACCCTCTGACTAC
Organism: Paralithodes platypus; assembly: GCA_032716605.1. Classification (NCBI taxonomy): domain Eukaryota; kingdom Metazoa; phylum Arthropoda; class Malacostraca; order Decapoda; family Lithodidae; genus Paralithodes; species Paralithodes platypus. Next base: position 18,427,869 of record CM064503.1, read on the forward strand.
CATATACCTTTCCTAATTAACCCTCTGCCTACCATATACCTTTCCTAATTAACCCTCTGACTACCATATACCTTTCCTAATTAACCCTCTGCCTACCATATACCTTTCCTAATTAACCCTCTGACTACCATATACCTTTCCTAATTAACCCTCTGACTACCATATACCTTTCCTAATTAACCCTCTGCCTACCATATACCTTTCCTAAGTTACCCTCTGACTACCATATACCTTTCCTAATTAACCCTCTGACTACTATATACCTTTCCTAATTAACCCTCTGACTACCATATACCTTTCCTAATTAACCCTCTGACTACCATATACCTTTCCTAAGTTACCCTCTGACTACCATATACCTTTCCTAATTAACCCTCTGACTACTATATACCTTTCCTAATTAACCCTCTGACTACCATATACCTTTCCTAATTAACCCTCTGCCTACCATATACCTTTCCTAATTAACCCTCTGACTACTATATACCTTTCCTAATTAACCCTCTGACTACCATATACCTTTCCTAATTAAACCTCTGCCTACCGCATACCTTTCCTAATTAACCCTCTGACTACCATATACCTTTCCTAATTAACCCTCTACCTACCGTATACCTTTCCTAATTAACCCTCTGCCTACCGTATACCTTTCCTAATTAACCCTCTGCCTACCATATACCTTTCCTAATTAACCCTCTGCCTACCATATACCTTTCCTAATTAACCCTCTGACTACCATATACCTTTCCTAATTAACCCTCTGCCTACCATATACCTTTCCTAATTAACCCTCTGACTACCATATATCTTTCCTAATTAACCCTCTGCCTACCGTATACCTTTCCTAATTAACCCTCAGCCTACCGTATACCTTTCCTAATTAACCCTCTGACTACTGTATACCTTTCCTAATTAACCCTCTGCCTAACGTATACCTGTCCTAATTAACCCTCTGCCTACCATATACCTTTCCTAATTAATCCTCTGCCTACCATACACCTTTCCTATTTAACCCTCTGACTACCATATACCTTTCCTAATTAACCCTCTGACTATCATATACCTTTCCTAATTAACCCTCTGCCTACCATATACCTTTCCTAATTAACCCTCTGACTACCATATACCTTACCTAATTAACCCTCTGCCTACCGTATAGCTTTCCTAATTAACCCTCTGACTACCGTATACCTTTCCTAATTAACCCACTGACTACCTTATACCTTTCCTAATTAACCCTCTGCCTACCGTATACCTTTCCTAATTAACCCTCTGACTACCATATACCTTTCCTAATTAACCCTCTGCCTACCATATACCTTTCCTAATTAACCCTCTGCCAACCATATACCTTTCCAAATTAACCCTCTGCCTACCATATATCTTTCCTAATTAACCCTCTGACTATCATATACCTTTCCTAATTAACCCTCTGCCTACCATATACCTTTCCTAATTAACCCTCTGACTACCATATACCTTTCCTAATTAACCCTGTTCCTACCATATACCTTTCCTAATTAACCCTCTGACTACCGAATACCTTTCCTAATTAACCCTCTGCCTACCGTATACCTATCCTAATTAACCCTCTGACTACAGTATACCTTTCCTAATTAACCCTCTGCCTACCGTATACCTTTCCTAATTTACCCTCTGACTACCATATACCTTTCCTAATTAACCCTCTGCCTACCATATACCTTTCCTAATTAACCCTCTGACTACCATATACCTTTCCTAATTAACCCTCTGCCTACCGTATACCTTTCCTAATTAACCCTCTGCCTACCATATTATACCTTTCCTAATTAACCCTCTGCCTACCATATACCTTTCCTAATTAACCCTCTGCCTACCATATATCTTTCCTAATTAACCCTCTGACTACCATATACCTTTCCTAATTAACCCTCTGCCTACCATATACCTTTCCTAATTAACCCTCTGACTACCATATACCTTTCCTAATTAACCCTCTGACTACCATATACCTTTCCTAATTAACCCTCTGCCTACCATAATAACTTTCCTAATTAACCCTCTGCCTACCATATACCTTTCCTAATTAACCCTCTGACTACCATATACCTTTCCTAATTAACCCTCTGACTACCATATACCTTTCCTAATTAACCCTCTGCCTACCGTATACCTTTCCTAATTAACCCTCTGACTACCATATACCTTTCCTAATTAACCCTCTGCCTACCATATACCTTTCCTAATTAACCCTCTGCCTACCATATACCTTTCCTAATTAACCCTCTGCCTACCATATACCTTTCCTAATTAACCCTCTGACTACCATATACCTTTCCTAATTAACCCTCTGCCTACCATATACCTTTCCTAATTAACCCTCTGACTACCATATACCTTTCCTAATTAACCCTCTGACTACCATATACCTTTCCTAATTAACCCTCTGCCTACCGTATACCTTTCCTAATTAACCCTCTGCCTACCATATACCTTTCCTAATTAACCCTCTGACTACCATATACCTTTCCTAATTAACCCTCTGCCTACCATATACCTTTCCTAATTAACCCTCTGCCTACCATATACCTTTCCTAATTAACCCTCTGACTACCATATACCTTTCCTAATTAACCCTCTGACTACCATATACCTTTCCTAATTAACCCTCTGCCTACCGTATATCTTTCCTAATTAACCCTCTGCCTACCATATACCTTTCCTAATTAACCCTCTGCCTATCATATACCTTTCCTAATTAACCCTCTGCCTACCATATACCTTTCCTAATTAACCCACGGAATACCATATACCTTTCCTAATTAACCCTCTGGACTACCATATACCTTTCCTAATTAACCCTCTGCTTACCATATACCTTTCCTAATTAACCCTCTGACTACCATATACCTTTCCTAATTAACCCTCTGACTACCATATACCTTTCCTAATTAACCCTCTGACTACCATATACCTTTCCTAATTAACCCTCTGCCTACCATATACCTTTCCTAATTAACCCTCTGACTACCATATACCTTTCCTAATTAACCCCTTGCCTGCCATATACCTTTCCTAATTAACCCTCTGCCTACCATATACCTTTCCTAATTAACCCTCTGACTACCATATACCTTTCCTAATTAACCCCTTGCCTACCATATACCTTTCCTAATTAACCCATTGCCTACCATATACCTTTCCTAATTAACCCTCTGACTACCATATACCTTTCCTAATTAACCCTCTGACTACCATATACCTTTCCTAATTAACCCTCTGACTACCCTACCTTTCCTAATTAACCCTCTGCCTACCATATACCTTTCCTAATTAACCCTCTGACTACCATATACCTTTCCTAATTAACCCTTTGTCTACCATATACCTTTCCTAATTAACCCTCTGACTACCATATACCTTTCCTAATTAACCCTCTGACTACCCTACCTTTCCTAATAGAAATGATATCGTATACAAATAGCCAGAATAAACTGTCATAATGCTCCATCATTGAAGGGGTTAAGGGGACATTTCCACTTGAGGGACTTTTTTCTTGACCCCTTTCTCTCTCATGTCCAGCCCCATGGCTTTTAAGATTTTAAGACGTTTGCCCCATTATTTTGGTGATTTTAAGAATTTCCGCCCCATTCTGTAAATTTTAAGACCTTTCGTGCCATTTAGGTGTCGATTTTATCCTGGCGAGCGATAGCGAGCCTGTAATTTAAGAGTAACCGGCCTTGGGCCGGGAAATTTTTCTACCGAAAAATGTACAAATTTATCTTGAAAGGGGGTCAAAGGGGTGAAATTTTAAGATTGCTGAAGGTGTAGGAAACAAACTAAAAACCTCCCCTTAAGGGTTCACTTATTTAGAGTGTAACCTAACAGTATTGATTAAGGGGGGATGGGCGAATTAAGGGGGGATGGGCGAATTAAGGGGGGATGGGCGAATTAAGGGGGGATGGGCGAATTTGTTTTCCCATTTATGTATCTTTTTAGTTTCCTCCCTAGACCTCCATCAACCTTAAAAAAAACATTGGCCCAAGACTAATTAATACATTTAATACATACAAGATTAATTTGTACATTTTTCGATAGAAAAATGTCGTGGCCGAAGGCCGATTCCTCTTAAATTACAGGCTCGCTATCTCTCGCCAAGAAAAAATCGACACCTAAATGTCACGAACAGTCTTAATATTGACAAAGAAATAGGGCGAAAGGTCTTAAAGTCGCCAAACTAATGGGCCGAACGTCTTAAGATCTGAAAACTAATGGGATTAAACACGAGGGAGAATGGGACCAGAAATACCAGCCCATCCCCCTGGCACTGGTTGAGAGGTACTGGTTGAACAGATGTATTGGTTGAGAGGTACTGGTTGAACAGGTGTATTGGTTGAGAGGTACTGGTTGAACATGTGTATTGGTTGAGAGGTACTGGTTGAACAGGTGTATTGGTTGAGAGGTACTGGTTGAACAGCTGTATTGGTTGAGAGGTACTGGTTGAACAGGTGTATTGGTTGAGAGGTACGGGTTGAACATGTGTATTGGTTGAACAGGTGTACTGGTTGAGAGGTATGGGTTGAACAGGTGTACTGGTTGAGAGGTACGGGTTGAACAGGTGTACTGGTTGAGAGGTACTGGTTGAACAGGTATATTGGTTGAGAGGTACTGGTTGAACAGGTATATTGGTTGAGAGTTACTGGTTGAGAGGTACTGGTTGAACAGGTGTACTGGTTGAGAGGTACGGGTTGAACAGGTGTATTGGTTGAACAGGTGTACTGGTTGAGAGGTACTGGTTGAACAGGTGTACTGGTTGAGAGGTACGGGTTGAACATGTGTATTGGTTGAACAGGTGTACTGGTTGAGAGGTATGGGTTGAACAGGTGTACTGGTTGAGAGGTACGGGTTGAACAGGTGTACTGGTTGCAGAGGTATATTGGTTGAGAGGTACTGGTTGAACAGGTATATTGGTTGAGAGGTACTGGTTGAACAGGTGTACTGGTTGAACAGGTGTACTGATTGAGAGGTACGGGTTGAACAGGTGTATTGGTTGAACAGGTGTACTGGTTGAACAGGTGCATTGGTTGAACAGGTGTACTGGTTGAGAGGTACTGGTTGAACAGGTGTACTGGTTGAGTCGCTCAGTCACCCATCAACCGATCTATCATGACATTGTGTCAAAAGGTGTGGGGTGATATTGTCCAGGTGAGAACGTCAACACAGAGAAAGGTTAATTGAAAAACTTTATTAACTTGATTGGCAACGTCATTGGTAGAAAATGTATTATTTTTGTTTTCTCTCTCTCACTCTCTCTCTCTCTCTCTCTCTCTCTCTCTCTCTCTCTCTCTCTCTCTCTCTCCAAACACTTTATCACACACACACAGACACACATAAATGTTGTTTATTTGATGACAAATATAATAGCTAGGGCTAGGATTCGAACCTATACAGGCAGGAGGTGCGTCACCAGTACCACTACGGTGGTTACAAGGAGAATCCTCCTTTTAACCACCGTAGTGGTACTTGTGACAGACCTCTTATAGGTTCGAATCCTAGCCCTAGCTATTATACATACATAGATATAGTATATTATAAATATATATATATATATATATATATATATATATATATATATACATAATTATATTCTTCAAACGTCCTTAACATCTAACCACTTACACAATGTAATGTGTAGGGTTAATAAATAATGATTGATTGCAACTGCCGAGAATCGAACTCAGGACCCACGAACAGAACGACAGTGCTCTACCACTGTACTACCAAGAAGGTTAAAGGTTTAGCACACACTCTTCGCACATATACCTTGTCGATATATAGGAACATGGACTGAGTGTTACACTAAACCCATCCTCACTATGATAGTCAAATGGAAGTAGTGAAACACGTAGACATAGTATTATGAAAACAATTACAATTAACACGACATTACATGTACATTATAGGTATATGTACGAAAAATGTGTGCTTAACCTCTAACCTTCTGAATGGTACATTGGTAGAGCACTGTCGTCCTGTTTTGGGGTCCCGAGTTCGATTCTCGTCAGTTGCAATCATTCAGTATTTATTAACCCTATATATTACATTGTGTAAGTGGTTACATGTTAAGGACGTTTGTAGAATATAATGATATTAAATAATGTTGTGTTAATTGGCATTTCTTTCATTATATAATTATATATATATACTGTATATACAGTATAATTATATACCGTATATATACAGTACTGTATATACCGTATATATATATATATATATATATATATAACGGTACGGTATATATATATATATATATATATATATATATATTTATATATATATATATATTATATTATATTATATTATCTTCATCATCATCATCATCAGTCTTTAGGAGTCTACTGCTGGACAAAAGGCCTCCCTCCACCTTTTCCATGACTCTCAAGACTTTGCCAGCCATTGCCAAGCTACCCCTACAGTCTTTTCTATCTCGTCTCTCCACGTCTTGTCTGGTCTTCTCCTATCGCGCTTTCCTCCTCTGGGGGTCCAGTCAGTTACTCTTTTACTTCACCTATTGTCTTCTCTTCTTGCTACATGTCCTGCCCATCTCCACTTCTGCCCTTTAATAGTTTCTAGAATATCCTTGACTTTGGGTTGCTCTCTTACCCACGATGCTCTCTTCCTATCTCTAAGTGTTATTCCTAACATTGATCTGTCCATTGCTCTTTGTGCACTTCTAAGCTTATTCTCCATCGTTTTGTTAGTTTTTCAAGTTTTGGATCCATAGATCATGGTTGGTAGCACACACTGGTTATAAACTTTACGCTTAACCCCTTCTGTACCGGTGACGTTCTTTTTATTACATTTGGGCAACTATTAGGCGATTTTAATAAGTTTAAGAAGGTCCTCCAGCAATTTACAGGCTTCGAACAATCTGAATTAACCCTTTTTACTGCCACATATCCTTCTTAAACTGTACAAAATCGTCTAAACATAGCTACAATAAAATAAAAAATACGTCGCCGGTAATGAAGGGGTTAAGGCATATTGGTAGTGTACTTTTTATGATGTTCTTCTGCTTGCTGAATGCTTTCCATCCTATAGTGATTCGCCTTACTATTTCATGTTCATTGTCTTTTGTTAGTTTCATCACTTGGCCAAGATAATTGTATTCTTCTACTACCTCTAGAATTTCGTTATCAATCCTAATTATTCTGCGTTGAGCCTTAACATTGTACATAACTTTGGTTTTACTCCTGTTCATTTCTAGACCTACTATGAGACTTTCTTTATTGAGAACATTGAGCATTTCTTGGAACTTTTTCTGCTTTATCTGAAATTAAGACAGTGTTATCTGCAAATCGGAGGTGGTTAAGGTATTCCCCGTCTACACTAATTCCCTTTGATTCCCATGAACATTTTCTGAAAATCCCTTCAAGACAAGCTGTGAACAGCTTGGGTAAGATTGTGTCTCCCTGCCTCACTCCTTTCCCAATCTTTATCTTCTTTGTGTCGCTGTGTAATCGGACCACAGACCACAGCAGTGCCTTTTTGCATATATATATATTCTCTAAGAGTGTTATTTATGTTTCATTTATTCCTTGTTCATGTAGCGAGTTTGCTATAGCTGTTACCTCTACCGAATAGAAGGCCTTTTCATAGTCTACAGAAGCTAAACAAAGAGGTATATTTTACTCTGAGGGTTTCTCTATTAGCTGGTTTATTGTATGCAAGTGATCTATGGTTGAATATCCACTTCTAAATCCTACCTGTTCCCGAGATTGATTTTCATCTAAAATATTATATAACCTATTTGTGAGGATTATAAAGAACAACTTGTAAATAACTGATGACAAACTATCTATATCTATCTATCTGTCTATCTCTCTCTCTCTCTATATATATATATACAGTATATATATATATATATATATATATATATATATATATATATATATATATATATATATATATATATATATATATATATGAATGGAGGGTAGGAGCGAAGTCCAACCCCAAATAGCCTGTACACGGGTAGCGATCGTTACCGCTCAGCCACACAGCTTATATAGTAAACTGTGGGGCCATAATTTGTCAGCTTACTTTATCAATTATTGAACCGTGACTTATTTTTAATATATTATACCGTCATATATGAAAACAAACGATTTAGGGAAGGTTTTGGTATTTACTGGACCCCATTCTCCCTCATGAATAGCCCCAATAGTTTGGCGATTGAAAGACCTATCACCCCACTTATTCATCAAATGTAATACCTTTCGTGCCATTTAGGTGTCGATTTTTTCTTGACGAGCGTATAGCGATCCTGTAACTTAGGAGGGACCATCCTTCGACTGGGACATTTTTCTACCGAACAATGTATACATTTATCTCGAAGGGGGGTCTGGGGGGTGTTTTTTCTTATTTGTATTGTTTCATATATTTGTCTAAGTTTGATAGAAGGCTAGGGAGCAAAAAATAAAAAATAAAAAATAATAATAATAATAATCTATCGATCTGTCCATGGTATAAGGCTATAAGCCTTTCTATTATATAATATCATTATGACGTTCGTTTTTTGGTAGATTTATTTAAGGGGAGAAGGATGCCAGGCCACCCGCCCCCGATCCCCTTTAGCCGACTTCTACGTCTCACCGGAGAAAAGCGGTGGTGGAAATTTCTCACCCCTCCACCACAGAGTTTTGTGTTTTCCCTGTTCTTGCTCTGTCTTGAGTCGGCTACCCCCAAAATGGGGATTGGGCCTGAGCATATAGATAGATAGATAGATTATGACGTTCCACAAATGTCAAAAGTCCATGTCCCATAAACGAGGAAATCCCAATGCAAAGGTTAATTGAAAAAGTTTAAATTGAAAAGCACCCAAAATGTATATAACAAACATTACATAGACAATGTTGTATAGCCTACATTTTACTTCGTTCCACAATATAACACATTATGAACTCAAAGAAACAATACAATGGGTGCTTAACAATACAATGGGTGCTTAACAATACAATGGGTGCTTAACAATACAATGGGTGCTTAACAATACAATGGGTGCTTAACAATACAATGGGTGCTTAACAATACAATGGGTGCTTAACAATACAATGGGTGCTTAACAATACAATGGGTGCTTAACAATACAATGGGTGCTCAACAATACAATGGGTGCTCAACAATACAATGGGTGCTCAACAATACAATGGGTGCTCAACAATACAATGGGTGCTTAACAATACAATGGGTGCTTAACAATACAATGGGTGCTTAACAATACAATGGGTGCTCAACAATACAATGGGTGCTCAACAATACAATGGGTGCTTAACAATACAATGGGTGCTTAACAATACAATGGGTGCTTAACAATACAATGGGTGCTCAACAATACAATGGGTGCTCAACAATACAATGGGTGCTTAACAATACAATGGGTGCTTAACAATACAATGGGTGCTTAACAATACAATGGGTGCTTAACAATACAATGGGTGCTTAACAATACAATGGGTGCTTAACAATATATATACCCTTACAAACGTATGCTGGTAGTATTAACCCCTTCTGTACCGCGACGTCCTTTTGCCTTTATTCTGGCAATTATTAGAAGATTTTATTCAGTTTACTAAAAGCCTCCAGCAATTAATAGGATTCGAACTATCTCACTTAACCCTTATTCTACCACAGATCCTTCTTAACCCTTTCAAGCTCCAATACGCGTTTCTGTTCTGTTTCTGGCTACTATTAAACGATTTTATTCAGATTAGTAACGGTATATGGAAGTCAGAGGGTTGATTGAGATATTATTTGCCCTTTTAATACCCACAGATCCTTCCTAAGCTGCATAAAATCGTCTTATGATACCCAATATAAACTGCTAAAACACGTCAGAGCTGCAAAGGGTTAAACGGCACTAAATCGTCAAAACATAGGTAGAACGAAATTAAAAAGACGTCTCCGGTCCAGAAACAGTTAAACCCTGATAACATAAAGCCAGTGTCACACGAGCACTTTTTCCGTCAATTTTCCATGAGCAAGTTTGTTCTCGTAATATTTAGGGACTGTTTTTGCACTGGTATCGGTGACTAGACTCAAGGTAGATCATGTTAGGTGGTTGATTTCTGATATAACTGGAATTTTAAGTCTACTAGACAACAATTGCTCCTAAAAATTGACGGAAAAAGCGCTCGTGTGACAGCGGCTTAAGAATGGCAAAGAAAATCTCATATCAAATTACTCAATGATTTTATAATCCTTGTTAGTACCTTTGATTCATTACAGTGTATCTTAAGGGAGCCCACCTCGTTTTTTTTTCTCTTTTTCTCCCTCTCTCTTTGGCTTTTATCCATTCGGCCCCATTCAGCCTACTGTTTTAAGACGTTTACCCCCATCCAGGTGTCAATATTTTCCTGGTGAGCGGTAGCGAGCCAGCATACATATATTTTTGTTTTGACAGCAAGCTAGATTTGTACATTTTTGATAGAAAAATGTCTCCGGCGAAGCCAGATTTCTCCATACAATGCTGGCTCGCTGTCGCTCGCCAGAAAAAAATCGACACTTGGATGGGGATAAACGTCTTAAAACAGTTGGCTGAGTGAGGCTGAATGGATACAAACCAGAGAAAGAGAAAAGGAGAGAAAAATAGCAGGTGACCCCCCTTAAATATCTTCATCCCCATAATCAACGTTCGGGAATCTTGGTACAGGTATTATATAGTTTGGTCTTTGGATTTACACTCTACATGATCAACAATATAATATTACCCTGTTGTTTGATAATTGAGGCACCAAAATGTCGTCCAAGGAAGATAGATGACCACTTTCTCATACTGCAAGATCTTTACTTTGCCTAAACACACATAACAAAGCCACTCCAACAGCTTCCTCTCTCTCTCCAACAGCCCTTTTCTCCCCTCTCTACACCCTTCAGAAAAATAGGAAAAAGTAGAATGTAGATACGAGGTGCCGTTGTAAAGACTTATCCCTCAATACCTTCACCTGACCTATAAGCCTACTGTACACCACTCAGTATTGCCAAGGTTTTGTTTTATTAGCCGTCAGTGTTGCCAAGTTAGCCCTGTTACATCCTGGGATATATAAACACTGGGCTCTTTCTATTGGACTAGGTATGCGGCAACAAGCAACAACGGAAAACGCTAGATCCAACCCTTATCTATAAACCCAGGCAACAAACCACCCTAAACCGTCAAGAGTCCTGCCTGGACAACGAGGTATCCTATGACTCGGTTACAGGGTGCACGCACTATAGACTGCTGATAGTCAAGCAGGCTATATAAAAGATCACACAATCAAGTTGACTTAAAGCTTCAAGGAAAAGATAGATAACGGAATTAAATTGCAGAAACAATTTAATAACAAACTAGAAGAAAGTACATTTAACGTTACGTTAATTAATACAACTAATCACCCCTGCGTGAAAGAAGGTGAAAGCAAACAGTCCTCAAAACATCGTACAGGTAGACAAGATGCAGGTTTCTAAACTGCATGCGGCTACTGTAGGATCTGATGCTTAGCAAAGAAAGTACGTTGCGGATTTAGAGAACTCTTAACTAATAAGCAGGAATAAATACTAGTGATAGGACCTACAGTGTATAATGACATAGGTATAATTAAATAAAGGCAGCAACTCGCAACATAACCACATACAGGTGTGCTTCTCACTCTTAGTCAGGCAAGCCTGCTCGGACAGAGTCTCTAAGCCACACGCTGACTCACAATGCTCACAAAGACGGTAAACTGTGGCACAATAACAAGCATACAGATATAACAAACCGCTAGCTGTTAATCTGCCAGGTGGCAGAGGTCTAGCCGGAAGGATATAGGCTTCGGATACCCGGGCTGAGCCACCTGCTCTAGCCTAGGGACGTTTCCAAGTCTGTGCGCCAAATTACTCTAATTGAAAGGGTGCTCTCTTGAGAGACTCAGATCCCAAGTATCTGACTCTCTCCTGGCGACCCTAAAACAAACGCAAGGCGTGCTAGCGCAGTGCTGAGTGGACTAGGCAAGGGCCCTCACACAACACAACACTAGACACACAGGCACACAGACAAGAAAATGCCCCCAGACTCCCACGGGTATCGTAGTAAAGTCGTGCAGGTCCACAGGACTCGCACCAGCAGACTTTACTTAAAGGATCACAAAAAGCCTCCCCTCCGGTCTAGCCCCTGCTCACCTGCCACAAGAACACACTAGCAAGCATGAAACCACCAAATATGAGACAAAAAAAGCTTCCTAGGTCTCATTAACAATTATATCTCTGCATAAGGCCCAAAATCCTATCTAATTATCTGAGAGCTCGTCGTTAATACAATAATAGATATAAGGTCTATCAAGGGGATGGGATAATTAAATAGATTGGTGAAGTAGTGGAAAGAAGGTATACAAAGTAAGAGAGAAAGTTTCTAAGTGGGGTTGAGAGGGATAGATATCAAGGGGGTCCGAAGGGTACACAGTGAGGTGAGCTCTGAGGAGAATAGCTCCTCTGGACCCCTCCAGGATCCCACACAAAGGCACGGTGGTCAGCCAATCACAGGCCGCTACGTCACCCGGCAGCAGGCCTGCAGAAGGCGCCAGGAACCACCAGCCAATCAAAACCGAGAGAAAAGACCACGCGGGCGAGCAACTCTTCCGGGCGGGAGGAGGGAGGAGGAGGAAAAGCAACACTCACCTCCCCCACCCTGCTCGCTCGCTCTCTCTCTCTCCTTCACTACAATGCATCTTATGTATTATAATGAAACAATCAACTATCGAGAATAAAATATACTAAGATGTGTTGGTTAAGAATAAGGGCAGCTTCAGCTGTGATACAACATAAGAATATCCCAGACATTAGTTACATTGTCGTAGGCTATATACTAAGGAAAAGCCGTCCGGCCGGCTGCTGCCAGCCGGTTTCTAAACGGCTGGGCAGCCGACACTCGCGCATGCCCGCACGTGGCTACTATGCAGGAGCGTCACAGCCCGTCTCAGGCCTATAGAGTATAGATATTTACTGCCATCAAGCGACAGTTCGCGGATGTTTAGCTAGATAGATCTCGGATAATTTGGCCACTTTTTATTGATATTCTGGAGATTTTAGCCATATCTATTTGACATTTCGCAGAATTGGGCTAGTTTTTAGTGTTATTTAGAGACTTTCACCTCTTCGTACATATATATTCTGTGACTTCCTCTACCCAGCTGATACCTAGCAACTTGTGAACATTAAGATAGCAGATGGAGAGCCAGGGTTGACATATCAAATCCGCTGGATAGTAAATAAATGCCAAACATTGCTAGAATAATGCGGCAATCTTCACAAACATTGTTCTAAAATGGCTCAAATCTCCGAGTATCACTAGAATTCATGTCGTTAGATGTAAAACTTGGTCTGTAGATGGAAGTAAATACCTCTAGATCTAGCGGGAAAGTAGCTAAAATGGCAACACTGATTATTGGAGACACAGCACCAATGTCCCAAAGAAGGGTGACCGCTCTCAACCCTCCAACTACCGTCCAATTGCTCTTATCTCTTGTATCTCTAAAGTTTTTAAAACTATTCTTGCTTCCAAATTTCTTAAGCATTTCTCTTCTCATAATCTACTCTCAGATCGCCAGTATGGCTTCCTCAAGGGTCGCTCTACTGGTGATCTTCTTTCATATCTTACTAACTCTTGGTCATCCTCCTTTCAGAACTTCAGTGAGACCTTTTCTATTGTGCGAAACATGTCGAAGGCCTTCGATAGAGTCTGGTACAAATCTTTAATTTCTAAACTACCGTCCTTCGGTTTCTATCCCTCCATCTGTGCCTTTGTCTCTAATTTCCTTTCCGGCCGTTCCATAGCTGCGGTTGTGGATGGCCATCGCTCACTTCCTGATCCTATCAACTCCGGTGTTCCTCAGGGCTCTGTCCTATCTCCTATTCTCTTTCAAATTTTCATAAATGATCTTCTCAACTGTACCTCCAGTCCCATCCATTCATACCAGACGACTCTACCTAACACTACTCAATTAGTTTTCCAGAACGTCCCAGCCAGCAATCATTAAAAGACAAACTTAATGAAGCCATACAACACTAAGTCTTATCTTCTCATCTAGCTGCTATTTCCAATTGGGCCAGAGAAAACCTTGTTGCCTTTAATGCTTTCAAACCCCAATTTCTCCATCTATCTACCCATCCGGAACTCCCAGCGGACTATCCGTTATTCTTCAACAATACAAAAATCATTCCTTCAACTTCTCTCAATATTCTTGGTGTCTCTTTTTCTTCTGCTCTCACTTGAAAGGACCATATTAACAGTCTTGCTAAGGCAGCCTCCCTGAAGCTGGGTGTGCTCAACTGCCTCAAGGGGTTCTTTACCCCTGCACAGCTTCTTGCTCTGTACAGGGGCACAGTGCGTCCTTGTATTGAGTATTGTTCATATGTGTGGAGAGAAACCTCTCACACCACACTCCTAGACAAAGTAGAAAGGAAGGCCTTTCGCATCATTAATTCCCGCCCACTCACCAACTCTCTGCAAACTCTCTCTCTTCATCGCATTGTTGCATCTCTCTCGCTATTCTATCGCTACTACAATAATCAGTGCTCCTCAGAGATCTCCCAGTGTATACCACCTCCTCTACGTAGGGTACGTGGTACCCGTCTTGCAACACAATCCCACCCCTAATCTGTGCAACTCTCCAACCCAAGAGTGAAACGTTACTCTCAGACTTTCTTCTATTCAACAGCTGAGCTCTGGAACTCTCTCCCAGAAACAATCTTTCCCTCCTCTTATGACTTAAATTGCTTCAAACTCCGTGTGTCCAGGCAATTTGGCTCGAACGTCCCTTGATTTTGGCCCTGTCACTCTTTCAACTATGGGGGAGGCACTCACTACAGGCAGTTCTGCCTTTTGTCTCCCTCACTCACATGATGGGGCTATATATGAGAGATAAAGGGGTTAAGAAAATAATCCCTTAAGTGGAACTATGTCACTTGACCCATTTAATTACCACAGATCCTTCTTAAACTACAAAAAATCGTTTATATACAGCTAGAATATTATTTACAAAAAACCCAGCCCCCCAGACACTCCTTCAGGGAAAATTTGTACATTTTTCGATAGAAAAATTTCACGGCAAGGTCGCTATTGCTCGCCAGGAAAATATCGACACCTAAATGACACGAAAAGTCTTAAAGGTGGGGGCACAGGGGTTGAGATAAACATGGAATGATTATCGCCAAGCTGTACATAATTATCTTGCAAAATGCAATGGCACTGGAATAATTATTAACAATGGTATAAAGGATTTTGTGGATCGTCTATACCAGGCCTGTGACGTCACAGGAGTGTAAGTCCACCATCAAGTCTAGGATGAGTATACTGGTGTGACGTCACTATGACGTCACAGGCCCTGTATAGACGATCCGTAAAATCCTTTATACCATTGTTAATAATTATTTCAGTGACATTGCATTTTACAAGATAATTATATGCAGGTTGGCGATTATTTTTCCATGTTTACCTGAACCCATGCACCCCACCTTTAATATTGACAATGAAATGGGGCGAAAGGTCTTAAAATCGCCAAACTAATGTGCCGAACGTCTTAAAATCTGAAAACTAATGTGGCTAACCATGTGGAAGAAGGGGGACCAAAACAAAAAAACACAGCCCATCTCCCCTTAACCTCTATAACACAGCCCATCTCCCCTTAACCTCTATAACACAGCCCATCTCCCCTTAACCTCTATAACACAGCCCATCTCCCCTTAACCTCTATAACACAGCCCATCTCCCCTTAACCTCTATAACACAGCCATCTCCATCTCCCTTAACCTCTATAACACAGCCCATCTCCCCTTAACCTCTATAACACAGCCCATCTCCCTTAACCTCTATAACACAGCCCATCTCCCCTTAACCTCTATAACACAGCCCATCTCCCCTTAACCTCTATAACACAGCCCATCTCCCCTTAACCTCTATAACACAGCCCATCTCCCCTTAACCTCTATAACACAGCCCATCTCCCCTTAACCTCTATAACACAGCCCATCTCCCCTTAACCTCTATAACACAGCCCATCTCCCTTAACCTCTATAACACAGCCCATCTCCCCTTAACCTCTATAACACAGCCCATCTCCCCTTAACCTCTATAACACAGCCCATCTCCCCTTAACCTCTATAACTCACAAACTAGAGTCATCGAGCTAATACTGCTACCGTTTGGGAAGAGTCAGCCAAGGAGTAGGTGTGGAAATGTACAGCCCATTTGCTCTAGCCCTTTTTGAGTGACAGAGGTTAGGGCTCAACATATCTTCGTGCCTACCTATTTGGAACAGGGTATAGTCAAAGTTTCTATAATTTACCGGCGACGTCTTCTATTATTGTATTCTAGCTATATTTAAACGATTTTGTTCAGTTTAAGAAGGATCTGTGGTAGTAAGAAGGGTTAAATGGGATAGTTGGAAGATTTGTAATTGCTGGAGGCCCTTTTGAAACAGAATGTAATCATCTAATAGCAAACAGAATACAGTTAAAAGGACGGCACCAGCATTGCAAGGGTTAAGGGAATGACAACTATCAACTAGAATGTATTTAGCTCACGTGAATAATGAGCATGTAGATAATTAATTATATTATTGGATAGTTCGATATGGAATTGGCAACTTACTTATTTCATGTTTAGCAATAATTTTTTTTTTTTTTTTTTTTTTTTAAAGAGACAATGAACGGAGGAAGGAAAAACACAGATAAAACAAAAAGGTCCATGTGCCTAAAGGCATCCTCCATTCATAAAATGTTTGTAACAACTGGATTTAAACATTTGTAGATTGTAAGTTTGTGGAAAGCAATTCGAGGGAAGTGAATTCCAAAGAGTAGTAGCTCTGGGGATAAATGAATTCTGATATGCAGAAGTTCTGCATTGTGGAGGAGAAAGTGTAAATTCATGGGCGCTCTCAGCTGCCCTAGTTCTACGGGGAAAGATGTGGAGAGGCGGCACAATTGAAGCAAGTTCCTCGGAACAATTACTGTGAAAATATCTGTAGAATAATGCAAGGGATGCAACGTTTCTTCGTATGGATAATGTAGGAAGGTCCTGTGTGATTGCAGGGTTATTGATTAATCTAATAGCTTTATTTTGAATTTTGTCCAACTGCCTCAATGCAACCACTCCACTTCCACCCCACAGAGGTGAACAGTAATCCATCTGAGAACGCACATGACTTTTATATATTACGGCCAACTGCTCGTCAGTGAAGAATTCTCGAACTCTGTACAGGAGTCCCAGTTTTTTAGAGGCATTCTTAGCAATGCTTCTAACATAATGTGTCCAGCTCAAGTTAGTAGTTAATGTTACACCGAGAATGTCAATACTAGGGGAAGTGGGAATATTTACATCATTAAAAAATATAAGGGAGTCAGTGAGATTCTGTCGGTTAGAAAATTGAATGTACTTGGTTTTCTGTGCATTATAGGAAACTAGATTCTTTTGTCCCCATCCATTAATTCTAGAAAGGTCCTGGTTCAGAGAAATTGCAGTGTTTATTTTTGAATTTGTAAGATCGGGTTGGGTGAAAGAATTGGTAAATGTGAAGGAACTGTGGAGTGTTGAGTTATCTGCATAGGAATGTATTGGATTATGAGTGGTAGATATGAGATCATTGATATGAATGAGGAACAAAATTGGGGCCAAAACTGATCCCTGGGGAACACCAGCATTTATTGAGTGAAATTGAGAATAAAGACCATCTACCATTACACGTATTTTTCTGTTATGAAGATAAGAAGAAATTAGTGGAACTAATGATGCAAGGCCGTAGTGTGACATCTTCGACAATAAGGATTGATGCCAGACTCTATCAAATGCCTTTGATATATCCAGTGCTATTGTATGTGTTTCACCACGTTGGTCTGTAGCTTGGTTGATTTGATGCGTAAGAAGGCAAAGCATGTCTGCAGTTGATCGACATCGTCTAAAACCATATTGCCTATCACTGATTAATTTATTATTCTCAAGATGCTTAATTATGTGATTA
The DNA here is from genome assembly GCA_032716605.1 of Paralithodes platypus. Classification (NCBI taxonomy): domain Eukaryota; kingdom Metazoa; phylum Arthropoda; class Malacostraca; order Decapoda; family Lithodidae; genus Paralithodes; species Paralithodes platypus. Next base: position 18,445,880 of record CM064503.1, read on the forward strand.
TTTAATATAATTTCAAAGACTTTACCAAGAGTGGAAGTTATAGCTATTGGTCTGTAGTTTGATGGATCTGAAGAGGCACCTTTTTTAGAAACTGGATGGATGTTTGCTTCTTTCCAGGGTACTGGGAAACATGAGGTATGAGTACACAGACGGAAAATTTTTGCCAATACAGGAGCGAGCACCAAGGAGCAATTCTTAAGTACTATTGGAGGAATTTCATCTGGACCAGGAGCCTTATCTACTGAGAGATTCTGCAAAATAGTTTTGACATGTCTGGTGTGGATCTTAAGTGAGGGAATTTCAGGCGAATTAAAATTAAGTACAGGGACATCTTGATTTATTTCATCTAAGGTTGAGTTGGTGGAAAAAATATCCGCAAGAAGGTTAGCTTTACCTCGTGGGTCACTTACAAGATTGCCAGTCGGAGATTTTAATGGTGGAATGGATGAAGCAGTAGTGAAGTTGGATTTAAATGAGTTAAGAGTAGACCAAAATATTTTGTTATCATTTGGATTATTTAGAAGTTTATTTGCCTGCTTGTGGAGAAAGTTTGATTTAGTTAGGTTTGATACAGTTTTGGCATGATTTCTGATGTTTCTAAAGTAATTAAAGGCTTCATGTGTTTTTGATCTTGTGTATGCATTGTAGGCTATTGCTTTTTGTTCAGTTACTCTAGCACAATTATGGTCAAACCATTTAGGTGAATTAGATCTTTTACTGTACTTTTGATGAGGAATAAAAGTTTCCATTCCAATTTTTACAAAATCTTGTATGTGGCTCAAGGTGGAGTGTGCATCATTAGAAAAGAAAGAGGTCCAGGGAATATCAATAAAGAAACCTTGAAGACCCTCCCAGTCTGCCCTATCATAATGCCATTTAGTCACCAAAACAGGTTCAGAGTGGGAAGGTGTGGTAGGTGATAGACAGGTGGCCTGTATCAGACAGTGATCAGAAGATCCAAGCGGGGACCTCACTGTAACATCATAATTTTCTGAATTGGTTGTTAAAAATAAGTCCAGTAGGTGGGAATTATGATTAGGATTATCTGGTACACGGGTGGGTTGGTTGACTAGTTGAGTGAGATTAAATGAGTCTGCAAATAGCTCACATTCAAGACCAGCATCATCAGTCCTGGCTGAATGAGTGAGCCATTCAACATTATGGACATTAAAATCACCCAACACAGTGATTTCAGAAGAAGCATTTAAGTTGAGGACACTGAGTTGTGAGGACAGAGAATCAAAAAGACTTTGCTCTGGAGGAGTATTTGGGGAACGGTAGATGCAACATATGTATTTAAATTTACCAGCAGAAATTAATTTGTATATAGAATAATCAAAATAGGGACAATTGAAACTAGTAACCTCCTCCAGGGCAATTTCAGATTTTGCGAAGCAACATACACCTCCCTTAGGTCTGAAATTTTGGAGCAGTTGATAACCTGGAAAATTAAATCTAGACGTGTCAGATGTGGATGTTACTTGAGTCTCTGTCAAAAAAAGGAGAGTAGGGGATTCTGCTTGAAGAAATTGGTGTTCAGAATTGATGTTAGAGTGAAGTCCCCTTATATTACTAAAAAAAAAGCTGCACCGACGAGCAGCTTTGGGACGTTGCAATGCTCTTGACACAGTCGCATGATGACGACCGGGAGGGCCCTGTGTCAACGACCCAACCCTGCCGGGGGTGGATATCCGAGGGACCACCAGGTTTGCTCTTAACAATTGCACTGCCATATTTATTTGGTAAAGGTGTATGGTGTTACATGTATGATATGTAGTGGGAAGAGTAGTGTTTTATGGATAGAGGATAGCGATGTAGGGCAATGTCGTAAAGTTGGATGTGTATGTTATATAAAGAGGGTTTTCCTGATACCCCTGATGTGTGAGGCAGAAAGATATGTATCCAGCTACCAGGGCCTGGGAGAGAAAATGGAATTCAGGCGATTCCCCGAGTCTCCCGAAACCTTGGCGGTAGTACTTCCCTGGGCGGGGCTGCCTACCCCTACTACCTACCAAATATATGACTATTGTGTGTATGGGGGAGGGGGGGGGGGGGGATTTAAGAGGAGGAAGGGGGGGATTTAAGAGGAGGAAGGGGGGGAGGGATTTAAGAGGAGGAAGGAGGGGGGGGGGAGAATTTAAGAGGAGGAAGGTGGGGGAGAGATTTAAGAGGAGGAAGGTGGGGGGGGGAGATTTAAGAGGAGGAAGGTGGGGGGAGGGATTTAAGAGGAGGAAGGTGGGGGGAGGGATTTAAGAGGAGGAAGGGGGGGAGGGGATTTAAGAGGAGGAAGGTGGGGGGAGGATTAAGAGGAGGAAGGGGGGGAGGGGATTGAAGAGGAGGAAGGTGGGGGGACGGATTTAAGAGGAGGAAGGTGGGGGGGAGGGGATTTAAGAGGAGGAAGGTGGGGGGGGAGGATTTAAGAGGAGGAAGGTGGGGGAGGGATTTAAGAGGAGGAAGGGGGGTGGGGAGGGATTTAAGAGGAGGAAGGTGGGGGAGGGGATTTAAGAGGAGGAAGGTGGTGGGAGGGATTTAAGAGGAGGAAGGGGGGGGAGGGGATTTAAGAGGAGGAAGGTGGGGGGAGGATTTAAGAAGAGGAAGGGGGGGAGGGGATTGAAGAGGAGGAAGGTGGGGGGAGGGATTTAAAGAGGAGGAAGGTGGGGGAGGGGATTTAAGAGGAGGAAGGTGGGGGGGAGGATTTAAGAGGAGGAAGGGGGGGGAGGGATTTAAGAGGAGGAAGGGGGGTAGGGATTTAAGAGGAGGAAGGGGGGGGAGGGGATTTAAGAAGAGGAAGGTGGGGGGAGGGATTTAAGAGGAGGAAGGTGGGGGGAGGGGATTTAAGAGGAGGAAGGGGGGGAGGGGATTTAAGAGGAGGAAGGGGGGAGGGGATTTAAGAGGAGGAAGGTGGGGGGGGGAGGGATTTAAGAGGTGGAAGGGGGGGAGGGATTTAAGAGGAGGAAGGGGGGGAGGGATTTAAGAGGAGGAAGGGGGGGAGGGATTTAAGAGGAGGAAGGGGGGGGAGGGATTTAAGAGGAGGAAGGGGGGGAGGGGATTTAAGAGGAGGAAGGTGGGGGGAGGGATTTAAGAGGAGGAAGGGGGGGAGGGGATTGAAGAGGAGGAAGGTGGGGGAGGGATTTAAGAGGAGGAAGGGGGGGAGGGAGTTCAGAGGAGGAAGGGGGGGGAGGGGATTTAAGAGGAGGAAGGTGGGGGGAGGGATTTAAGAGGAGGAAGGGGGGGAGGGATTGAAGAGGAGGAAGGGGAGGGATTTAAGGAGGAAGGTGGGGGGAGGGATTTAAGAGGAGGAAGGGGGGTGGGGAGGGGATTTAAGAGGAGGAAGGTGGAGGGGGGAGGGATTTAACAGGTGGAAGGGGGGGGAGGGATTTAAGAGGAGGAAGGGGGAGGGATTTAAGAGGAGGAAGGGGGGGAGGGATTTAAGAGGAGGAAGGGGGGGGAGGGATTTAAGAGGAGGAAGGTGGGGGGGAGGGGATTTAAGAGGAAGAAGGTGGGGGGGGGATTAAGAAGAGGAAGGGGGGGAGGGATTTAAGAGGAGGAAGAGGGGAGGGGGAATTAACAGGGGGAAGGGGGATTGAAGAAGAGGGGGTAGGGGGATTTAAGAGGAGGAAGGGGGGAGGGATTTAAGAGGAGGAAGAGGGGGGAGATTTAACGGGAAAGAGGGATGAAGAAGAGGGGGGGAGGGGGACTTAAGAGGAGGAAGGGGGGGGGGGGGGGGGAGGGATTTAAGAGGAGGAAGAGGGGAGGGGGGATTTAACAGGGGGAAAGGGGATTGAAGAAGAGGGGGCGGGAGGTGAGTTGGTATTAAGCCATGTGGTCCGAGTTGGTAGGCTATATCATTGCCCGAGTTGGTATTGAATGGGCCAAGCTGGTATTTAATGGGCCGAATTGGTAATAGGCCATGTGGTCCGAGTTGGTATATAATTGGCCGAGTTGGTATTGAATGGGCCGAGTTGGTAATAGGCCATGTGGGACGAGTTGGTATATAATGGGACTAGTTGGTATATAATGGGCCGAGTTGGTACAGGGCCGAGCTGGTAAGGGGCCGAGTTGACAATAGGCCGAGTTAGACTGTATTCGATCCACAAATATGTCAACACGCCCCGCCCCCCTCCCCGCCTATATGCGCGTTGATATTATAGCCTACTCCTTGACTTGTCCTATAGGTATACAGCCTGGAAGGGGTGTGTTGTTTGCTAGCCAGGGTTGCCACTCTAGCCAGTTGTTGGATCTAGAGAAACTTAATGCCTCTGAGCTCCCAACGACAACAAATCTAGTGGATTCCTCAAAATATTCGCCGTTTCTGATTGACCTTAAAGAGATTTTGGCGATGATGATGATGATGATGACTGGAGTAAAGTAGGAGAGTAGAGTAATTTGGATAGGCGATGTATATGTGGTCATTATTTATACTGGATAATACTACCTATTGTCTAGCGAAAAGCTGTAGGCCTACCTTCCAGCGACTTAAGGGGAGGCAGACCGTTTTTCTGGTCCCCCTTCTCCCTAATGTTTAGCCCCACTAGTTTTGAGATTATAAGACGTTCGGCCCTTTTGTTTGGCGATTTTAACACCTTTTGCTCCATTTCGTTGTCAATTTTAAGACCTTTCGTGCCATTTAAGTGTCGATTTTTTCCTGGCGAGCGGTAGCGAGCCTGCAATTTTAGGAGGAATCGGCCTTCGGCCAGGACATTTTTCTACCGAAAAATGCACAAATCTATCTTGAAGGGGGGTCTAGGGGCTGTTTTTCTAAGCTTGATGGAGGTCTAGGGAGGAAATTAAACAAATATATGAATAAATTAATTAATAGACCAAACAAACGGTCATTCTCCCCTTAGGAGCTGTGCATATAACGGTGTCCGAGTCCTAGAGGTGGTCAGTGCGAGTCTGGAGATCTTGGGAGGAGCACGTCGGCTGTCCACTAGCGCGTCTTCAGGAGTTGCCTGGGGGTCTTGGGAGATCTACGGCAGCGCTGTGTTTGTTTGTTGGTATTGCAAACAGATTTAAGAGGATATGGGTCGTTTTTCTGGTCCCCATTCTTCCTCATGTTTAGCCCCATTAGTTTTCAGATTATATATACAGTATATATATATATATATATAAAATATATATATACATATAAATATATATATATATATATATATATATATATATATATATATATATATATATACAGTATATACATATGTATATATACATATATATATATATATATTATATATATATAATATATATATATATATATATAATATATATATATATATATATATATATATATAGGGCCTACAGTTTTTTTTTTTTTTTTTTTTTTTTTCTATGTGATTGAGGGAGGCAAAAGGCATAACTGCCTATAGCGAGTGCCTCCCCCATAGTTGAAAGAGTGACAGGGCCAAAATCAAGGGACGTTCGAGCCAAAATGCCTGGACACACGGAGTTTGAAGCAATTTAAGTCATAGGAAGAGGGAAAGACTGATTCTGGGAGAGAGTTCCAGAGCTCAGCTGTTGAGTAGAAGAAAGTTTGAGAGTAACGTTTCACTCTTGGGTTGGAGAGTTGCACAGAGTAGGGGTGGGATTGAGTTGCAAGATGGGTACCACGTGCCCTACGTAAAGGAGGTGGTATGCACTGGGATAGCTCTGAGGAACACTGATTATTATAGTAGCGATAGAATAGCGAGAGAGATGCAACATTGCGGCGGAGAGAGAGAGATTGCAGAGAGTTGGTGAGTGGACGGGAGTTAATGATACGAAAGGACTTCCTTTCAACTTTGTCTAGGAGAGCGGTGTGAGAGGAACCTCCCCACACATGTGAACAATACTCAATACAAGGGCGCACTATGCCCCTGTACAGAGCAAGAAGCTGTGCAGGGGAAAAGAACCCCCTAAGGCGGTTGAGCACACCCAGCTTCTGGGAGGCTGCCTTAGCAAGACTGGTAATATGGTCCTTCCATATGAGAGCAGAAGAAAAAGAGACACCAAGAATATTGAGAGAAGATGAAGGATTGATTTTTGTATTGTTGAAGAATAAGGGATAGTCCGCTGGGAGATCCTGACGGGTAGATAGATGGAGAAATTGGGTTTTGGAAGCATTAAAGTTAACAAGGTTTTCTCTGCCCCAATTGGAAATAGTATTTAGATCAGAATTTAAGAGTTCTATGGCTTCATTACGTTTGTCGTTGAGGGATTGCTGGCTGGGGCGTTCTGAAAAACTAATGGAGTAGTGTAAGGTTGAGTCGTCTGCATATGAATGGATGGGAATTAAGGTACAGTTAAGGAGATCATTTATAAAAATTAGAAAGAGAATAGGAGATAGGACAGAGCCCTGAGGAACACCAGAGTTTATAGGGTGAGGAAGTGAACAATGGCCGTCCACAACCGCGGCTATGGAACGGCCGGAAAGGAAATTAGAGACAAAGGCACAGATGGAGGGATAGAAACCGAAGGAGGGTAGTTTAGAAATTAAAGATTTATGCCAGACTCTATCGAAGGCTTTCGATATGTCTAGTGCAATAGAAAAAGTCTCACCGAAGTCCCGAAAGGAGGATGACCAAGAGTTAGTAAGATATGAAAGAAGATCACCAGTAGAGCGACCCTTAAGGAAGCCATACTGGCGATCTGAGAGCAGAT